>OZ021698.1:26074621-26487121 GCA_963978495.1 Athalia circularis
GTTTGGGTCGCACCATGACACTATATCCACCTTTCTCTATCTATCGTTATGTTTTTAGCTGACGACTAGGTGGCGCAAGCCATCACACAAAAGTGATGAATGGACCGGGATACATGGCCACCGTAGCTAGAGAAGTCATACACGTAGTGAAATGCAAACCCGTAACCTGTGCAGTACAAGAAACTAACGATTGCCATATTGAATTACCAGTCAATGTGCAGAATATGTCGTATTTCCTTACACCGAAGTCAAAAATTCTGCAAAAATTCTGCAAGGTTCCCCTTGCCCCGCGATCACGGAAATAATACAATAAATACGAGGATGCAAATGCATCCGCATGTCAGTTAGCTGTCAGAACTTGAATCTAAACGGTCAAACTTAGTAACTATTGATTTTCACTCTTGGAAGTAATTACTTCATTATATTATATCATTCAATACATATTACATTCTATAATATATATATATAAGATAGGTGCCAATTTTTCTGATAATAATAATCAGTTTTGGTTTCTCTGTAAATCAAGAGTTATTTATTAGATATTATTTACACTATTTACATTAATTACAACCTTACCTGTAAATCAAGAGAAACAACAATTAAAGTTTATTACTATCGCTCTATTCTAAATCTATTTATTAATTCACTGATGTGGTCTATATCTCCTTGTTAGTTGTTCTCTCTCTCTTAACGTCTTATTCTCCTGTCTTCAAAATCTGCTAGTCATCTTTCCTATTGCTCCGTCTAGTGAGCGTTACTCAAAGGGGCGCGTGCTATAATATAGCGTGGCAAATTTGAGTGAAGAAAGTTCACTTTCTTTACATATATATCAGATTATAACAAAACTAGTAGAGAGTGTTTGAATATATACTAATTATCAAAGATATCAAATATCAAATTTATTTTAAATAACCTCCATCAACGGAAGCTTCTACAAAATACATCAGCGTGAGTTATAGTATTAAATTTTGTTTCAACTTGTTCTCCAAATATCCAAAGACCCGATACCCCAAATCGATGACAAGCTGATGACCCGCTACGCCCTACCGCTAAATGTATAATCTCATTCATTATATTCAATGAGCGTAGATATTTACTCACTTGATTGAAAACCTACCTTATCAGATCCCTGACATCTCAGCACATAGTGTAGAGCGACTTTTATGTCCACTCAGGGATCGGAATGTTATGAACGGGTAAATCTAAATTGATTAATTTCTTCGTTTTCCTCGCACGATCACGTACCCGGGACGTGACATAGAAATGTTGTGTGTTGTGTGTGTGGCTGGATCGTCGTCAGTAAAATATCACTCCTCGGTCCAATTCATCGCTTCGTAAAAAATTTTTTTTTCCCGATTTTTAGAATGTGGGTTGTCTCTGAAATTTGAAAGTTGAAAATAAATGAATATATGTAGTATTGAATAAGTTTATTGAGACGTACACGGCGGCACTGCAATGCCGAGACAATCCGCGACGGAGCCGCAGCAAGCCCCTGACACTCCGTCACCTTCCGAAAATCAGGTTGATATTCTGGCTCCCCAATGGGGAGCGTATCAGATATTAAGCTGATCAGAACAGATGAAAGGCGTTTAGTTTCTCCAACACACAACACATGTTCCCCCGGGCTTACACTGCTTGCCCGGGGGTATCAGTACAAGTTATCTCGCCTTTTTTAGCGAGGGCTAATATTTATAATTTACTGATATTTTCGGGGGCCAGAGTCCGGTAATTAAAAAGATTGGTAAAATGTATATAAGTAGAATAAAAAATTCAGTCAAATTATAAAAACCGGCTCTGGACCTTCGCCTGATTTGAAGTAGATTTTAAAATAGTAGTGTAGGGCCAAACTGGCCCTAAGTCAGGTACTAATAGATTGTAAAAATTATAAAATCGATATATAAATGAATAAATGAGTTAAAATCATTAGCTAGGTTAAAATAATTTAGGGTTGTGCCGAGGGAGGTTCACGCTGCTCAGGTGCGACTGCAGGGGCTTCGTCATTAGTTCCATATTGCCAAACACCTGAAACATGTTCTACGTAGATATCACGACTCCACTTTATTGTCTCCGACACGATTAACCTTCTCATCAATCCCGCGTATCTTTTCCCAATTCTTGACATATTGAATGTGGGTTCATTTTTTGGGTCCCACGAGCCGAGGGCACCGACGACGATCGCAGAGACCGCCACTTTGTAGCCGTCACCGTGCAACGCGTCGGCAAGGGGTATGTATTTCTCAATTTTCCTTCCCCTCGCCTCCTCGAAAGCGCGAAAGGTGTTCTCAAATGGCACGGTGACGTCTACGATGACGATACTCTTTGAGGGCTCGTGCCAGACCACAATGTCAGGGCGGAGAGCCCCCAGATCGCCGTCAACCCCCTCGACTTTCTTATGAACTCTAATATTTCCTGGGAGACGGCAAGCCTCAGCTACTCGTTCGACAACGGCATCGTGTCTAAGTTGCCGAGCCGCCACATGCGGCCGGCAGTGGCAAAGGACGTGGGGAAGTGATTCCAGGCCCTCCCCGCATCGCCGGCAACGCTTATCACCGTCCCCCCAGCGTCTCGCCCCGTTGAGAGGGAGAACATCCAGGCGAGTGCGGTTGACAAAGCGCCAATCGACAAAGCGGGTGGAGTTGCCGCCGCGGAGAAAGTGATTCGACTCCTTCGCCAACGACGACACCCGGAATACCTTCCCCTTGTCAGGTTTTCATTTTAGTTTCAAATGATAATATTCTACTGCTGCCAGCCGCAGACGGCGGATGACTGAATTTCTAGAATCCGTAGATACCGTTGTCTCCCTTTCGCGCGAGCCTCTCATCGTCACCACCAGCTCTTGTCGAGTTTCTCAACATTGCTATTTCACGGCGAGCTTGTCCTGGGATCTCCGGGCCGTGTTCCGAGCTCTTGTCTATAACGAGGCGATGTCCCCCCCGTACCTGGCGAACTCTCCCTCCAGCGAGCCGAGATGATAACTCGCCAGGTCCGCGGCGGATGGGTTTCTGCCTATTTGTCTTGACACGGCCGCCTCGAAAGACGACTATGCCGAACCTCTTACCGCCTCGTTGTCCATAGTCAGGAGGCGGTAGGCATGTCCTTTAGTTGAAATATCTGCTATATCGGCGAGCGGGAGAAGTCCACATCCCCCCCGACTGTGAGGAAGGAAGACTATCTCCGCGCTCATCCTCTGGGGTAAATAAAGCCATTTCTTCGCTAATTTTTAAATGAGCCTATCCGCCTCCTTCAGTGGACCTTTCTCCACGTGTGCTCCCCTTAGCAGGAAGTCCAGACGTGGCAACAGAAACGTCGCGACTGTCTCGGCTTTCTGCCAAGAAGTGAGGAGTGATTCGTCGACGGCCCGAAGATCCCGGAGAAGCTCGTCGATCGGCAGAAGAGGAGTTTGTTCAATTTGGAAGCCGGTGGGGACTCCGAGATGCTAATAAGACTCACCGGCTGCCAGGGCTTTTATTTCTACATCTTGTATTCGGAATCGTGTCGGAGCCACCCTGCGCGTCCCTCTTTAGTCCTGATGTAGTGTTGCACACTTCGCAGGGTTAAAGCGAAGCCCGATGCCGTTTGCTGCTCTTTCTACTTTTCTCAATAAATCCTCCATTCCCTCTGCAGCGTCGGCTATGAGAACGAGGTCGTCGACGTATGCTGAAATGTTGTGCCGATGGCCATGCAGCGTGTAACCCGCATCACTGGAAGCGACCGCCCGAAGAACCGGCTCCTCAGCAAGGTTAAACACTACAAGGCTGATCAGACCCCCTTGCTTCACCCCCGCATTCATAGTTATTGGTTCGGTGAGTCCGTCGACGGTGCGCACCCGGGTGGAGCAGCCATCGTACATGCTCTCCACAATGTTGCGTATAGCGAGTGGAAGTCCGGCCTCCTCCAAAGCACGGTGGATGGACGGGTGGGGGACCGAGCCGAACGCGTTCGTCAGGTCCAACCACGCCACCACTACCTGACAGCCCCTCCTGCGAGCGTCGTTCAGGACCTCCTGCAGTACAAAGTTGTGTTCATAACACCCCTCGCACGGCAGGAAGCTCTTTTGAGCCGGACTAAGCCGCTGATTCCGGATCGACCACTTGAGCAGGCGATCAGCTAGAACAGCAGCAAAAAGCTTCGGAGTCGTGTCACCTAGGGCCAGCGGACGCCAGTTCGAGAGATCGTCCCGATCGCCTTTCTTATGTATAAGGACCGTGTTGGACGTCTTCCAGATAGTGGGAATCGCCTCCAGACGCCTGCAGGCGTTAAAGAGAGCAGTGAGTAGCCGGCAGTTAGCGTCAGCCTTCCTTAGATCATTGTAGGTCAAACCGTCCGGTCCCGGCGCTGTATTAGACATGCGCCGTAACCGGACGTCGAGCTCCATCACCGACAAAGGCCTCAGCGGACTGGCGGTGCTTTCCTCGTCTAGAGCCCTATGACGGGAAGGTGGAGGCCGCACTTCCCGATTCGCTACCAGAGCTTAAATTGTCACAAAGTGCTCCATGATTCGCTCCTTTGGCACCTGGCAGTGCTGGGACGGACCCTGGAGCACCTCCTGGACGGCAGGCCGGCGGTTCGCCCTGAAGAGTTTTTGTATTCTTGTGGCCTTGACCACGTGATTTCCACCATCCGGAAAGGCCCTTTTCGGTCCCTCTTGTTGTGGCTGTTGTTGTTGCCGTTGTTGTTGCTGGCGATCGGGGCGATTTCTCGAACCATGCCCGGGTCCAGCTTCACGATCCCTCCGCTCTCCACTACTATTCCGACCTCTCGGTCTGCTCTCCTTAACACGTTCTGCTCCAAGGCCTTGAAGGAAGCTAACAGTTAGCACTGCAGCCTTCTTCAGATCTTCTATGCAAACAACCGCCTCCACTACACTAATCAGTAGCTCCCGCTCGTCCGGCAGCTCTTTCGTATTTTGCCGGTTGGCAGGCTGCCAAGGGCGGGACTGATCGGCAGGTGTCAGCAATTGCTGCCCTGGAGTCGGTGAACGGCAAAGGACAGTAGTCGATCCGTGACTACTCACAGGACGGGTCGCCCGCTCCGTGGTGGCAAGGCTCCCTCTCCCCACAGCGTTTCCGAGTTCACTCCGTCGAGTTCCTCTGCCTCCTCTGTTTCCCCTCCCTCGCAGGTTCAAGAATCCCAGTGAGAACAGAAGTGATTCTTGCTGTTGTTTTCCCCTGTCGAAGATGGACGACGTCGTTCTCCCGTAAAATTCGCTTCAGGTGTATCTGGAAGATTATCTGTGTTCAGCGAGCCGTCGAGAGTTAAAATACTAAATCTATCTCTGTTATCCATTAAACTATCATTATCATTACTTTGGCCGTTGTCATTAAATGAAAATCTTCTCCCCGCATACGACCCTGAGTTTCGCCGCGATGTTGTGGGAGACTCTCCATCGGCGCTTTTTCCCCTGCGTAGCACCCGGGCGGTGTCGGGAGACAGTCAAGGCCTCGTTGGTGCTGGTAGTAGTGGCGGCGGTGTCCTTTCGTCGTCCGAGTCCTCTGCCGGCGACACGGGCACGCTGGGATGTTTTCTGCGGGCCCGTCCATTCACCTCCTGCCACGGCGTGTTGCTGGTGTTGTTGCTGCTCTGTTGTTGCGGTTGTTGTTGCTGGGGGACCGTTCTGGATCGCCCCGCTACTCCGACGACCGCTGGTGGGGGGAGAACTCGCGCCGCTGGTGGTGGTGATGGTGCGGCGCTCCTCTCATCGTCTCCCCCCTGGACTCTGGTTGTTGTAATCGGTCCCCTTGATATTGTTGTAGTGACGGTCGTCCTTGTCAAAGTCGCAGGCAAAGTTGAAGAGCCGAGCAGTCCAATCACCGGGACCCTTAGCTCCTCGCTGATTGTTGACAGGATGGCTGGGCCCCGGTCTTCCCTCGTGGGAGGGCTGCTGGGGCCTCCCGGCATCCCAGGCGGAAGTGAGGTGGCTCTGATGTTATATTGCAGCCCTCTGCGTGCTGATGCGGCATCTCCGTCGGCCTGCGACGGCCTGGTGACACCCATTGTGACGGCGGCGTAAGATGATGGGTCCGCCGTCTCTTATGACCCCGGCGCTAGTCTTTTCTCATTATTGCTGGGGTCTCCCTTGCTGAAGTGAAGCCGGATTTCGGCACCGCTGTCCCTAGGATCATTGTTGCCCGGCGGGTGGTCGGCCGGACATCCACCGGCACGCTTGATGTTCTTCTGCTCCTTGTCATGGGCCCCCTGTAGTTGGTATCGGGGCCCTTTTCCTGGGGGGGACGATCTGCTCCCCCCCTTGCTGGTGGATCAAGGTAACTCATAGCGGTTCTTGCAGATCCGGCTGCTGAGGTGGTGGTGGATGCCACTGTAGCGGGTGCTGCTGATGTCGTTGCTGCTGCCCGTGGTAGGACGGCCCTCTGTGGCCGTGGCAGGATGTCCTCCGTCGCTGATGGTGGTGGTTGCGACGGAGTTGTCGCCGGCGTCGTCGTTGGGGTTCCTGTCGTCGGCGCGTGACTAGAGGTGGTGACCGCCCCGCGCCTGGCTGCTGCTGTGGATGTTGGGATTGCAGCAGCCCTTCTCCTTGTTACCGCCGCCACTGGAGCTCTGCTGGTGGTCGGATGCTCCTCTCCTCGTTGGTCGGCTGTCTCTCGACCTCGCCCCTGCGTCGCGGCTTCCTTTCGTGTCGCCCTAGAATTAATGAAATTATCGAGCCTCCCTCGGCTCGAAGTATTAGACCCAGCCACATGAGACCCCATTGCTCTCCTCGCACCCAGACCTGTTCCTGTTCCCGGGGCGCCTTAAGGAACATTATTTTCATGGCTGGCGGCGTGATGTGTCTTCACCGCCTTCAGAGGATATTTCCCATTGCCGGTGAAGCCACACACGCCGCACTGGTGTTTCACTGTATGCCCCGGGTGGTGCTCCTTTGCGTGTTTTATGAGGTCCGAGTGCAATTGGAACACTCCGCCCGTCCTTCTACCTTGGTTATTCTCAAAACATTCCGGGCACCTAAACTCCTGCGAAAAAGGAAATTCGGTAATTATTTCGATTGTCATTTTCAGTGTTTTTGGCAGGGACCCACTAGATGTGGTCTAATACCTAGTCTAATTAAAATCAATAAATAAATAAAGTAATTAATACCTAATACTGAAGGGTGTCAAAATTCCTATGAATTATCAATAAATAAGAAGCGTGTAAATAGCCCGGTTAAATTATCTCTACTGCTCCTCACTTACTAAAAATAAATCAATAGTAAAATAAGGGTGTATAGTGCCCAGTCAAAAATTAATTAATAAAAAGGAGGTGTAAAAAGCCTGCTAAATCATCAATTAATAGAACTTACAAACTAGACTGCAAGACAGGTACCGGTGGATAGAGCAACAAATAGAAGAATAAATAATCAAATAAATAAATAAGTGCTCAAATAAATATATCACAAATAAAAATGTCGAGACTGGCTTTGAATTAGCATGTGGACGGCGTTAGAGCAAGAGAGAGAAGAAGAAAACAGAGAGAAAGGGGAGATAGAAATAGCGGGCATTTAAAGTAGGTATTCGAAGAAGTGAGAGCGAAAGAGAAGAGAGAAAGCGATAGTAGGTGTTACCTCTGTCGATCGGGCTCCGACAGAGGGCGCGGATTGCTCGCGAGCTGCCGCACCGACGTCCATGGCTCGCACCACTGTTTTCGGCCGCAGCCCGCGAGGGGACGCATCGAGTCCGCCGCTCCAGACAGCTGTAAATCATGCAAATGATCGCGAGCCGCTATTGCGGACGGACGCGCTGACGGATGGATTCCGCGGCATCGACTCGAAACCGTCAAACGAGGAGTTCCGAAGATGGCGTCGGCCCAATCGGAACGTGCTCAGTTCAGAATATTATAATACGGTGCAAAAAAGTTCGCCAAGTACATTAAATGTTCAAAAAATTCATTGTTAATAAAAAAAAAAGGATAAAAATCAATTATTGTGCCAAGTACGTGTAACTTTGCATCATGTAAGGATATACAATTGGAAAGTGAATCAATGAGAATCAATTCAAAGAATCAAAAAGAATCAAAAAAATAAATTGAATGAAATATAGAAAAAATCATTAAAAAAAAAAAATTGGAGGTAGTGGGAGGTAATAGAAAAAAAATCAAACAAATATATCAATTAAATTGAAAAAAAAAAAAAAAAAAAAAATTGGAGGTAGTGGGAGGTAATAGAAAAAAAATCAAACAAATATATCAAATTAAATTTAAAAAAAAAAAAAAAAAAATTGGAGTACGTGGTTCTTGGCGAGCTAATGTTATATTGCCGTACAAGAATTCTGAATTCTTTTTCCGAAAAAGCTCGCCAAGTCCCACTACCTCCAATTTATTTTTTTTTTTTTTTAAATTTAATTTGATATATTTGTTTGATTTTTTTTCTATTACCTCCCACTACCTCCAATTTTTTTTTTTTTTTTTTTTTTCAATTTAATTGATATATTTGTTTGATTTTTTTTCTATTACCTCCCACTACCTCCAATTTTTTTTTTTTAATGATTTTTTCTATATTTCATTCAATTTATTTTTTTGATTCTTTTTGATTCTTTGAATTGATTCTCATTGATTCACTTTCCAATTGTATATCCTTACATGATGCAAAGTTACACGTACTTGGCACAATAATTGATTTTTATCCTTTTTTTTTTATTAACAATGAATTTTTTGAACATTTAATGTACTTGGCGAACTTTTTTGCACCGTAGGTGCCTTTTGGGGGGATTTCATAACTTTTTGCATGTTGTTAGAGAATATTGTAGTATTGATTATGCTTTCTTTGGTATACTATTGTTGTAAGATGTTAGACGGGTTAGAAAAATTTTGTTACTATGACGATTTAGTTTAGCAGATATCAAGAGATTTCGGTATAGTACTACGCGTTTGCAATCCAACGATTAATTACTTCACAGGTCGGTTTCATATGCCTTAGACGATGTGTTCTATTGGAATGAGAAAGCTCGGTAGCTGCTAAATTGCGATTTGAAGTCCACGGTTTTTTAGTTCACAAGATATATTTGTGCGGTTTTATCACAAGTTACCAGATGCAGAGTATCCTCAGATCATTAGTTTGACGAAATGGATCTTAGGTTCGAAGCTACAGCTTATCAGTATTTAACAACATACTAGGAGAAAGATCGGTTCCTTTTCCTTTCTGGTAAGATGGAAGCAAGGGTCGAATCCTTTGGCATCAGTTTGCTTGGTTTGTGATATTAAAACAGAAAATGATACTTCTTTCATTAACGATATGCTTGTAGGTGAAAGGAGTGTTAGTTATAATGAATCGGTTCAGTAGGTCTGAAATAAAAAGAAGGATTATAGTTGACTTATGAACAACTGTTAAGCAGGTGGCCAGGATGCAGTTTGACTGCAGTTAATAATAAAATGTAACGAAGAGAGACTTTCATTCAAAAAATTCTCACATTGGATTCGGCCGTAGCTCTCATTGATGAATAGGATTGGAGAGGAGCTCTTGGTTTATATTGTGCCAGGAAGAAAATTGAATTTCCTCAGGAAACATAAAAGGAAATGCTGAGCACTTCAACTGCTGCTTATTTTTTTGAGGGAGCAGGAACTTTTGGTTTGTGGCATTGGAACTAGAACTGATACTTCCGTCAATGTGATTATGCTTAAAAGAAAAAGGATAATGTTAGTGTCTATGAATCGGTATACTTGGTATGAAAAAGAGGGGATTGTAGTTGGCTCACAAATAATTGCTTGGTAGGTGACAAGGATATGATTTGGCTAGACTTCGTAGACTTTCTTCTTTTCAAAAACTCTCCCGTCATTTCAGTCGTTCGAAACTTTTGTCGGTGAGTAGGAATCGGAGCGGAGCTCTTCGTTTGTGATATACTGGGAGAAGGACTGAGTTTCTTTATGAATTAACACAGGAGGATCCAAAGAATTTGTTGACGCAAATCATCTATGGGAGTACGATCCTTTGGTTTGTGGTATTGGAACAGAAGCCGCTGCATTCTTTGATATCGGTATACTTGTGGAACAGGGACAGATGTTAGTTATTTCAATTCGATACAGTAAGTACGTTAGAAATGCAAAGTTTATGATTGACTCACACCCATGCTGCTTGTTACTCATGTGATTGCTTCGTGGATTCAACAAATTTGAACACCCTGTCTACCATTATTGAATACACCTATATTGTGATATATTAAAAACTTCATTACGCTATCACTGCCGGTAACGATTACCGCTGATTCGACGAGCTTTCTCCTCGTAACCTTACAAGTAGTCAGCGAGCTGGCGAGTGAACACCTGACGTCGTTATTATCGATAGGGTAGAAACACGTGTTGCGCTGGTAGAGTTTTATCTACGATTATTTGTGTTCATTCACGAAACTGAGAGGGCTGTCAAAAGGACATGTGTTATACAACCCACATTCCAGCAATGACAAGCCCGCCACTTTTATGGGGCCTCTGCCATGTTAGACTTATCAACAGACGGCAGCGGACGACGGACATTTTTAAATTCCTCACGCAGCCAGGGCGGCGAACGGTAGCCAATGAGAGCACCGCTTTTCTAGCGCCCAATGAAAAGAAATCGCTAGGCGGTGGCGAACTCGGTAAGAAATGAGACAGGCTACACTGACGCGACCTGCTAGGCGGACGGGAACTACGACCTTTTTCCTACTTGACAGAAATATCGCGCGAGCCACGGCAATAACCACACCGCGGCTTTCCTTCTACACAATTTATGTTGGAATGGTTTTGGTTTCCAGATGACATATAGCTAGCGTACGACGACGACAACGGCGGTGCTTAATCGTGAAACGGGCCTACCGGTGATCAGAGATTATCATACCTCAGCTCTCCGACCACTAATGTTATTGAAATTACGCTTAAATGAACCCGCTACAGTGATTTACATCGCTAAAGTGCATCCAAATTTCCCGAAACGCTTATGATTTCGGAGATACTTGATAAAACAGTTGGTCCTACAGCGCTTTCTCGCTCCCCTAGCAGTAAAGATACTCGGTAGTCCGCCCGTTACTTTGAATGTACTTGGCGCGAGACTCTACCGAGTCTCTTGATCTTAAAACATCTTAACTCACGCATATCAATTATCACTTTAATACCGGAATCAAAACCGTTAATAAATCTATCACTACTTTACGCTAACATCTCTTGCAATTAATGGAAATTATTACTTATCTAAATACATAAAGTATCAAGGAGTTATAATCCTCCGATATCTGATCATAAAACTTAACGGTCGACTAAATCTGAAAGTAGACTCTGGAATAAAGAACAACCCAATCAGCACCTACGGAAAGAAGAAGGATTCATACATAATCCAGGTAGTGTGTCCCCGTTGAACCTACTTCTAACTTACACAACGCAGATTACTTTCTATTCTAAGGCTGCTTTAAGATAGACTTTATTCCCCCGCTAACTCCTTTACACTACAATTTCCTCCTAAATGGAAAACAGGAAAAGAGATCGGAACAACAGTAGTAAAGAAGACTCGATAAACAACCCTTACAAAATTCCTAAGGACCGCTCCCTTCAACACCTTAATCCATTGCCCGACGATGTAATCCATCCTAACTCCCTAAACTCTAATCCACACGTTATAGGGAATTCCGATACCAACCCGGGCTTTAATAAAAAATTCTATTTGAAACAAAAAAATAATAGATACAATGCGGAACATTCAGACCCATTTTTGGTATTTTCGATTGACTCTAGACCGGACCAAAATATAGGCAACTTACATCCAATTTCATTTGGAAAAATCCTAAAAAATGAAGGAGTCTAGGCCCATAGCATCTCTCGATCTGGTATCGAAAAAATATCGGTAACGTTCCTTACATTCTCAGAAGCAAACCAATTTGTTGAAGTCCTGACATCTACCATCGACCCTTCTTGGATAGGAATTATACCAGACCAATCAATTTTCAAAGTAGGGATAATAACGGATTTACCCAAAAACTTTAATAACCAGGACGTTTTAGATGGTATCGACATTCAATCGACCAAAATCATACATAAAGCTGAGATCCTCAGGAAAAAAATTTCCCGGTCAGAAGGCGGAATAATATGGGAAAGTACTGGAGCTTCAAAAATCTACTTCACCACGGACCTTCCAAAATCAGTTCACGTCTACTCCAACCTCAGAGAAGTTAAAGAGTTTACCCCTAAAATCAAAAGATGCTTCAGATGCCAACGATTTGGACACATATATCAGACATGTAGACACCCGATCCGCTGCGGAAACTGTGGACAATCGCACACACATGACGAATGCAAATACTCCACTAAATGCGCTAACTGCGGTGACTCACACCAAGCCAGCGATAATACCTGTGTATTTTATGCATATAACTTTGAGCTCACCAACATCAAAACGAAACTGGGAATAGACTTCAAAGAAGCAAGAATTCTAACGAAGGAGAAATTCCCAACTCAATACAACATTCTCATCGAAGAGTCCAACCTTCTAGTGACACCAACAGACCTCACGAACTTCTACAACTCCTATTATCCAACTAATAAAAAAACGAACATAAAGGCTTCTACCCCCGAATTGGACGATAACTTAGAGACAGACTCTCCTAATTAGTTTATCGAACTATCGTTTCCTGATGAAATAAGAAAATCGGGAATTGAATACTGTGACGTTGCAGATTTTATCTGCCGTCACAAGAGGTCCTGAACCGTAGGCGGACCTTAGTTAGGTAGGGCCAGTTAGGTTTCCTGCGGGAAAATAGCCTCGAGGCTGAGGAAAACGCTCCGAGAGGCGACCGTGACCGACCCAGACACCTGAATTTTTTATTAATTCGCTTATTTCGATCCCCCACTTCTCTGACATGTACCACGGACGGACGGACGAGGCCGAGGGCTATCAACGAGGGCCAGGAATGTGGAGGACAGGTCCCAGCGAGAGACCGATCTCTGGATAACCAGCGGAGGCTGCACGGACGCGGGGGAGTGCCGAGGGCACTCAGCAACGAGGGAGATCGGCGGCGGATGTGAGTTCCGCCGTCACCAAGAGCCAGCGAACCGCGGTCCGCCCCGAGTTTTGGGGAGTCTGATAAGGAGTTACAGGTGCTGACCACGCTGTAGGCTCGACCACCAGCTACACACCACCGCAAAGACACCGCCGCGCCAGAGCGCCGGCAACCAGGCACACGATCGTCTCCACCGTTTTCCGAAATTGCGGATAGCGCCGCGGCCTCTAGATTAAGCCCCGATAAGAGGGGGAAAATATGGAGAATTTTGGCGGAGACACGCTGTCTCGTCACTCTGCCGTAGGATAGTTCCGCGCTAGGGACGAAAAAGAATAGAGACCCGCGTGGGCATTTCGTGTTTTGGAGAAAGTTAGAGAGAGCGGAAGTGAGCCGGAGCGAGGGATTTTCGGGAAATGGACCCTAAGCGAGAGGCAGTGTTGTTCTGTGCCTGGCTGGAGAGTGGTGAGTCCTAATTACTCAGCCCTAATTAGTGTCAGCACCCGTTGTGGGCAATCGACATTTTTATCGATTGCTAGCTCACGCCACGCGGCGATTTTGTTATCCGAGGTGGGTCTGATATCACCGATCTCCGACGTGGTAGGCCGCAGCCAGTGTTCCCCGGGAAGTGGGAAATTATTGTTGAGAATATTTGTTTGATATAGTTTATACGGGCTGTGCCTAAGAAATTTGAGTTTCCCCGCAGGGAAAAATTCTAACGTTAGAAGAATTCGCGGTCTTGTAACGGCGCAGTGGCCGGTTAACGGTCAGGTGTTCGTGGGTCACGGTCACCCTCGGTATTTTGATTGCGGGTGCCTGTGTTAGAGAGAGGAAAATATTCGAGGAACCGCTTCTCCTGTACACGGCAGAGTCAAATAGTATAAGATTCCGTTAGTTAATTGTATTTTGTGGCACCTTATTATTCACGTTTTTTTTGTTATCATTGTTAGGCCTCATTTTATTCATCCCGTTATAGGTTGTCGTTGCTCCTATTGAGCGTTTACTTTCATCTTTTTTCTGTTAATTTATTTATTATTAATTTATCATTCCTGTTACTATTTACTGCGTGTAATTTTTGTATTTCTATCCGGGGAATTTATCCCAGTGGTAGGGCCGCCTTTACACGGTCCTCGACCACGCACACCACCCCCGAGGGGTGTTCGTTACCCCGCGTAAAAGTTATTTTGTGTTCCCGTGACGAATAAAAATTGTGAATTTGTTAAATTGATTCGCTCGAGTCGTTATTACTATCGCCTGTCAATCCTCGGATAATCCCGACCCCTCTCCGCGGTACTGAGCTACCGAGGCACTGCTGGTGCATATTGTTAGGGACGGCTACGGCCGAAATTTTTGAGCGGCGGGAAACCGCCTGGCGCCCAACTTAGATACGGGGGTGATCCTTCTTGCGGCGTGTACCTTCCCCGCACCTGAGTTCTCCGGCAAAGGGCGGGGAACCAAAAGGTAGCGTCACAATACATACAAAAATTCTTAACACACATGCTAGATCAACTAATGGATAAAGTCGGTTCACAACACGATCTAGTCTCCACATACAAATCGATAGAAGCCTTAACAATTCACAGGATTTTAAACCCAGTGCAGGAACAGAACCAACATCCGAGTCAGTCTACCCCAGGGTCCAATCATTCCATACGTAGTTATCAACAATATACCTCGGAACTTTAAAATTCCCAGCCCAGATCTGCCCATAAAATAATATAGTTAATAATTACCATAATGACCTAGATATTATTTAGCTTAAGTTTTTCCGATGCCTTGAAAATACAAAATTATGCCATCATATGAATATCCAAACCATTCAGAATAGCTCCACTTTACCTCTTTTTCATACACACTCACAATTTCTATCACACATTCCAAGCCCACTAGGACTAGGTCTGCTAGGCACAGCTAGCAAACTTTAGTCTGGGCAGAAGGTTAACCTTAAGGGGACTTCAAGGCGACACCTTACAGGTACCACTTAACGAGAACCCCAAGACTTAATACTACCCTATAAACTCACATTTATAAGACAATTATAAATCTACAGCCACACATCGATAAACTCCACTAACGGGAACCTCAGTGTTTTCACTCAAAAAGACGCTTAGTATCTTATCAATCTCCCCTAACATCTATGTGATTCATATAGGCTAAATCGAAATCCTAGAAATAACAAGTAGATTGTGTAGGTTACACAATTTCCATAAGACATCTACATACAACAGCTACTTCATTGGTGTACCTAATTTGAACAAATAAATATTCCCCATTTACACGCTCATAATGAAGATTTTACAGACTTCGCCCTTATGATTAAGCCTACTATCTTCCTTAGTCTATATTAGCATAACGCAAAAATCTCACCATGTTAAACATCATCAATTGGAATTGTAGAGGTTTCCATTCTAAAAGAAATGAAATTCCCCATTTACTCAGCTCATGTGATATTCTATCTATATCAGAAACTTTCCTTTCTGCCAATTACCATCTTCAAATTGGAGTCAAAGGATTCAATTATATGAGGAAAGACCGTGAATCAGGCCACGGGGGAGGACTTCTCATATACATAAAAAAAAAACCTAAAATATAACTCATTCACTAGGACTAGCTTCCCTGATGGAGTGGAAAACCTAAACATATCCATCAATTTGATTAACCAAAAACTACATATAATCAGTGTCTATATACCTCCGAACGCCAACATCGGAAAAAACTCACTAGCCAACTTCATAGATGACATTGCATCAGAGAACGTTATTCTATCTGGGGATTTCAACGCACATCATTATAATTGGGGCAGTGATCTTAACAATCACAGGGGCAATCATCTGGCCGATATCATAACTCAATCCAATCTGGTACTAGCAAACACGGGAAAAAATACTAGAATCCACATAGAACACAATAAAAAAAGCGTCCCAGATATTACTCTCATATCACCAGCTCTGGGCCCTTTAACAACCTGGGATACCTTACAAGATTCTCGTCACAGTGACCACTTTCCCATCGTCATCACCATCTCCTGTTGTGAACCCCAAAATCTAATCTTAAAAAAAAAAATTGGCCTCCGCTACATTAACTGGGAGTCATTTAGAGATAAATTGAATCAATATGCTTATCCAGATAGTCTTAACCTGAACAACATGAACGAAGCATATAATAACTTCACAGGTGCGATCATTGAAGCAGCAAAATCTGCAGGCGCTGCCTCTTCCAATAAGTTAGGTTACAAATCCAATCATTGCAATGCCTTATGGTAGGACTTAGAATGTAAAGAGATGATCCAATTACGCAGAGAGGCGATGAAAACATACTGAAATTGTTAAACCGATGACAACCTAAACGCATACTGCATAATAGCCAAAAAGGCCTCCCAATTGTTGAAAGCTAAAAGAACTAATAAATACATAGAATTCTGTAACAACATGAATCCCAACCAAGACCTCGGTGAAGTTTAAAAAGACCTTAAACGTTTGAAAAAAGAAAATCTTAAAGAGGTTCAACCTTCTTTGTCCAATAACCTCTACAAAGATAACAAGGAGGCGATTCGAATCTTGAATAACATCTGCTCTTCTCAAAATCGATCATCCAACATTAACTTCCAATATATTAAGGACCCTTCTCCTGCATTAAATGAGTCCATAACGATCAACGAAGTTCTCCAAGCAATAGACTCTGCCAAAAGAGGATCCTCTGCTGGTAGAGATCTAATCAGTTACGATATACTAGAAGAACTCCCTCACGAAGCTCTATTTTGACTAACTAACTACTTTCATCGGATGCTTGCATACGGAACTATCCCAGAGAAATGGCACGAATACAACCTCGCCCTCATTCAAAAACCTATGTCCTCCAGTTTTAGACCAATAGCTATGTCCTCTTGCATTCAAAAAATAGTTAAGAAAATCATCAATGACAGGCTCAGCTGGTGGATAGAAAATTCAGAAATATTACCTCACAATTTCAACGGATTCAGGAGAGGCAACTCGTGTCACGACTCCATTATAGATCTTCATCTGGAAATCAAAATCTCCAAAGCTCAAGGATTAACATCTGGTGCGGTTTTTGTGGACATTCAAAGCGCCTATGACAACGTTAACCCCGATATATTAATCCAACACCTGACTTCACTTAGAATTTTTCAACATATAGTAAAATATATACACAACTCCTTCAAGAACAGACAAATACACGGCTTTATCAATAACGAAGAGATCTTCCATGGCATCTCTAACAAAGGTCTGGTCCAAGGATCCTGCCTGAGTCCTACACTATTTAACATCTACTTTTGCAAGGTACAAGAGAACTTAGATCCGAATATATCTCTATCCGCATTCGCTGACGACCTTCGAATTTTCACTAAAAGTTATTCTATCAAGAGGGTCACCAAATCCCTAGAGTCGAATCTGATACAACTTCAGAAAAACCTTGACCTTCTCAACCTTAAAATATCGAAACCCAAAACCAAATTGATGATTTGTTCGGGTAACAATAACCACATTATTCCCGACTCTTACCACCTGACCTTGGATGATCATAGAATATACAACTCGGAATCAGTCAAATACTTGGGAGTCTCTTGGGATTATAAATTATCTTGGGAACTTCACTTGAAATCCGTCAAAAACAAAGCCGAAAAACTAAATAACATCTTAAAATCCATCAGTTCCACGAAATGGGGGGCACACCCAGAAACCATGCTTAAAGTTTATAAGTCTTTGATCAGACCAGGCCTCGAATGGGGTAACTATCTACTTCCTATAGATAATTCTAAACTTCTCCAAAAACTGAACGTTACACAAAATAGTGCTCTGAGATCATGCCTGGGCGTAATAAAAACCACCCCCATCAACGTCCTACACCACCTTAGTGGCACTTCTAACATTCTCGGGAGAATCCAACAGCTCACGAAAAGGATCCTCGTTAAAAAATGCTACCTAAGAAATAATAATATCATCCAAAAGCTCAAAAGAGAATCTATCTTATTCGATAATCTCAATCCTAGAAGCAAATGTAACAAAGCCTCCATAATAACGGAATGTTGGAAAAAAGTCAGACAATTTGAGAAAGTCTTAGAGAAGACGGATAAATTAAACACATACTGCATCAGTTATGAATCCTTATTCTCTAAATTTGATATAAACACCACAGCCGGTCTCGAACTCCAACGATCGAATGACCCCGAAAGAGACCTACAAAGACTTCTCAAACAAGACTATAATGATCACGAGATAATATACACGGATGGTTCTTCAAATACAACTAGCAAAGTATGTAGCTAAGGAGGTTTTTACGAAAAGAAAGAAATTGCCAAATCATTGAAGCTTAATCAGAATACTTCCATCTACAATGCAGAAATATTAGCTATCGCTGAGGCTATCAAAGTAGCCTTCTCAACTCATGAAAAAGGAAGAAAGAAATTCTTGATATGTTCTGACTCTCTTAGCTGTCTCAGAAAACTTCAACACATGGGCCTCGATTCTAACCTATCTAACTCGCTCGCTTCTATAAGAGAAGAGCTAAAGATCTCCTCCGACTCCACTCATTACATAAAACTCATCTGGATCCCAAGCCACTCCGGTATAATAGAAAACGAAATCGCCGACAGGATTGCAGTAGCTGCCAGTAAAAAACCCCACATTGATTACAATCTCATCCATTTCTCAGATCTTTCTCGCATATTCACTCTAGATTTAATGAAATATATGCAGGACTTTAACATTAAATATGCCTCAGGCCCTTCAGGCAAAGGTATTGAATATACTAACAAAGCTGGTCCTTTCAAACCTAAACCCTGGTTCCACCAATCTGGCCTCGACCGACGCAGAATTGGCATCGTTATCAGACTTGAATCCGGCCATACCAAATGTAAAGCACACCTATTCAGAATGGGAATTGTAAATGAGGAACTCTGCTACTGCGGACTCAACCCGAAAACCGTAGACCATCTGATATGGGCATGCCCTGATCACCGAAGAGGCAGAATAGAGTTAACCAACTTTCTAGAATCTCATCATATTCCTGCTAACTACTCTGTTATCCATACTGCCCAAACCGCAATCCTCAGTATAACTACTTGATTAACAGGTTTCATAAGCTCCCACAATATGGAAATCTAACTATATATATTTCGATCTGTGTAGTCGTTCGTCCCTATGGTTTTGTAAACATAACCTTTCCTACCAAAAAAGAACCCAGACACAAGGGAAGGCGATCAACGCTTCTACTTGAACCAGGAGTGGACCCGCCCTGGGATACAGTCAAATGCATTGAATAGTTCAAATAAAATCAAAAAAAAAAGAATCAACATCACATCCTTCAGAGAGAAAAGTAAAGAAAATGAATAAATAAATAAATAAATAAATAAACGAATGAATGATATAAAACAAGAAAGAAAAAATTTGAAATGAAAAAACAAATAGATAAACAACTGAAAAAAAAAAAAAAAAAAATATAACTATAACTATATAAGTAATAACCCGGAAATAAAAATCAAAAGTTTATTAGGGACATGACTCAATAGTGTTATACCTTCTGAAAAAAAAAAAAAAAAAACCGTCAAACCGCGAGACTTACGATCCCTCAGCTCCTCGATCCACACGCGCTATGTAGAGCAGTCCCCCTCAATCGGAGAAATATATTGCAATTTAATCCATTGAAGAAGACTGCTCCGGTTCACGCGGCTTCACGAGTCGCCAAGGTCACGCGTTCGGGATGGGAGACGTGACTGCTTTTTCCAACAGACACGCCGCTGGGTGAGGATCATGAGCATTTCCTTTGACAGGTGTAACGTGACGTCACCGAAAGAAGATGGCGACGCACGCTCACCTGCCGCCGGCGGTGACAGCGCGAGGGGAAGAGAGAAAGATGCGCTGACTCGCCGCTTCATCTCCGCGCAGTCTGCTATCCTGTTACCAGTACGTGGGTCCCTCTGTCTAAAATTTGCAGTGTTTGTTGGGGTCTCTGTTGTATTGTCTAGTGTATGTTGTGTAATGTGTGTGTGGCTGGGTCGTCGTCGATAAAGTATCGCTCCTCGGTCCAATTTTTATCGCTCGCTAAAATTCTTCCGATTTTTAGAAGGCGGGTTGTCTCTGTGAAAGTTTTGAAAGGTGAATATGAATAATTAATTAGTTTTGAATTGTTTTATTGGGCCGTACACGGCGGAGCTGATAGGCCGAGACAACCCGCGACAGAGCCGGAGCAAACCCCTGACACTCCTTCACCTTCCAAAAATCAGATTAATATTCTGGCTCCCCAATGGGGAGCGTATCAGATATTGAGCTGATAACAACGAATAAAAGGCGTTTATTTTTTCAACACAAGTTTCCCCGGGCTTACACTGCTCGCCCGGGGGTGTCAGTACAGATTATATCGCCTTTTCGGCGAGGGCTAATTATAATAATTCAATAGCGTTTTCGCGGGCCAGAGTCCGTTTAATAAAATATAAGTACAAATGAAAATAAATATAAATATGTAGATCAAGTAGTTCAGTCAAGATGATGAAAAACCGGCTCTGGACTCTCGCCTAATTTTAAGTAGATTTTAAAATAGTAATGTAGGGCCAAACTGGCCCTAAGTCAGGTACTCGAAGTTGGTCAAATTCATGAAAATTTTTGATGAATGAATAAATGAGTTAAAATCGATAGTTAGAAGAAAAGTAACGATTTAAGGTTGTGCCGAGGGAGGTTCACGCTGCTCAGGTGCGGCTGCAGGGGCTTCGTCATCAATTCTATATTGCCGGAAACCTGAAACATGTTCTACGTATATGTCGCGACTCCACTTCATTGTCTCCGACATGATTAACCTTCTCATCAATCCCGCGTATCTTTTCCCAATTCTTGACATATTGAATACGGGTTCATTTTTTGGGTCCCACGAGCCGAGGGCACCGACGACGATCGCAGAGACCGCCACTTTGTGGCCGTCACCGTGCAACGCGTCGGCAAGGGGTATGTATTTCTCAATTTTTCTCCCCCTCGCATCCTCGAAAGCGCGAAAGGTGTTTTCAAATGGCACGGTGACGTCTACGATGACGATACTCTTTGAGGGCTCGTGCCTGACCACAATGTCAGGGCGGAGAGCCCCTAGATCGCCGTTGACCCCCTCGACTCTCTTGTTTATCCTGATATTCCCTGGGAGACGGCAAACCTTAGCTACTCGTTCGACGACGGCATCGTGTCCAAGTTGCCAAGCTGCCGCATGCGGCTGGCAGTAGCAAAGGGCATGAGGAAGTGATTTTAGGCCCTTCCCGCAGCGCCGGCAACGCTTATAACCGTCCCCCCAGCGTCTCGCCCCATTGAGAGGGAGAACATCCAGGCGGGCGCGGTGAATAAAGCGCAAATCAGCGAACCGGGTGAAGTTGCCGCCGCGGAGAAAGTGATTCGACTCCTTCGCCAACGACGACACCCGGAATACCTTCCCACTGTCAGGTTTTCATTTCAGTTTCAGATGATAATATTCTACCGCTGCCAGCCGCAGACGGCGGATGACCTGGTCGCGTGAATCAAGTGCCACCGTTTTCATGTCGATTTTCTAAAAATTTCCATTTCACGGCGAGCTTCTCCTCAGATCTCCGGGCCGCGTTCCGAGCTCTTGTCCATAACGAGGCAATGTCCCCCCCGTCCCTGGCGAACTCTCCCTCCAGCGAGCCGAAAAGATAGCTCGCCAGGTCCGCGGCGAATGGGTTTCTCCCTATTTTCCTTGACACGGCCGCCTCGAGAGACGACCATGCCAAACCTCTCACCGCCTCGTCGTCCACAGTCAAGAGGCGGTAGGCATGCTCTATCGTTCAAAAGTCTGCCACGTCGGCGAGCGGGAGGAGTCCACATCCCCCCCGGCTAGAAGGAAGAAAGACTACCTCCGTGCTTGCCCTCTGGGGTAAGTGCATCCAGCTCTTTGCTAATTTTTCAATCAGCCTTCCCGCCTTCTTCAGCGGACCTTACTCCACGTGTCCCCTCGGCAGGGAGTCCAGACGCGGCAACAAAAACGTCGCGACTGTCTCGGCTTTCTGCCAAGGGGTGAGGAGTGATTCGTCGACAGCCCGAAGATCTCGGAGAAGCTCGTCGATCGTCAAAAGCGGAATTTGTTTCATTTGGAAGCCGGTGGGGACTCCGAGATGCTGATAAGACTCACCGGCTGACAGGGCTTTCATTTCTACTTCTTGAATTCGAAATCGTGTCGGAGTCACCCTGCGCGTCCCTCTACAATCCTGGTGCAATGTTGCGCATTATGCAGGGTTAAAGCGGAGTCCGATGCCGTTCGCTGCTGTCTCTACTCGTCTCAGCAATTCCTTCGTTTCTTTTGCAGCATCGACTATGAGAACGAGGTCGTCCGCATAAGCTTATATATTGTGCCGATGGCCATGCAGCGTGTAACCCGCATCACTGGAAGCTGCCGCCCGAAGGACCGGCTCCTCAGCAGGGTTCAACACTACAGGGCTCATCGGACAACCTTGCTTCACCCCCGCATTCATAGTAATTGGTTTGATGAGTCCGTCGACGGTGCGCACCCGGGTGGAGCAGCCATCATACATGCTCTCCACAATGTTGCGTGTGGCGAGTGGAAGTCCGGCCTCCTCCAGAGCACGGTGGATGGACGGGTAGGGGACCGAGCCGAACGCGTTCGTCAGGTCCAACCACACCACTACCACCTGACGGCCCCTCCTGCGAGCGTCGTTCAGGACCTCCTGCAGTACAAAAATGTGTTTGTAACACCCCTCGCACGGCGGGAAGCCCTTCTGAGCCAGGCTAAGCCGCTGATTCCGGATCGACCACTTGAGCAGGCGATCAGCCAGAACAGCAGCAAAAAGCTTCGAAATCGTGTCACCTAGGGCCAGCGGACGCCAGTTCGAGAGATCGTCCTGATCGCCTTTCTTATGTATCAGGACCGTGTTGAACGTCTTCCAGATAGCGGGAATCGCTTCCAGACGCCTGCAGGCGTTAAACAGAGCAGTAAGTAGCCGGCAGTCTGCGTCAGCCTACCTCAAATCATTGTAGGTCAAACCGTCTGGTCCCGGCGCTGTATCAGACATGCGTCGTAACCGAACGTCGACCTCCATCACCGACTGGCGGTGCTCTCCTCGTCTGGAGCCCCATGACGGGGAGGTGGAGGCCGCACTCCCGGGTTCGCTACTGGAGCGTACATTGCCACGAAGTGCTTCATGATCTGCTCCTTTGGCACCTGGCAGTGCTGGGACAGACCCTGGAGCACCTCCCGGACGGCACGCCGTTGGTTCGCCCTAAAGAGTTTTTGGATTTTTGTGGCCTCCACCACGCGATTTTCACCATCCGGAAGGGCCCTCTCTGGTCCCTCTTGTTGTGGCTGTTTGTGGTGGCACCTATCGTGACGGCGGCGTAGGATGGTGGGTCCGCTGTCTCTTCTGACCCCGGCGTTGAAGCGCCGGTGGTGTTGCTGAGACCCACCGCCGTGAGTGACGTGTTGGTGATTGGTATAGATCTCCTCGTCGTTGCCGGGGTCTCCCTCGCTGATGTGAGGCCGGATTCTGGCACCGCTGTCCCTCTAGTGTTGTTGGTCTGGTGGGTGGTCGGCCAGACATCCACCGGTACGCTGGACGCTCGCCTACTCCTCGTCATGGGCCGCTCGTAGTTGGTATTGGGGCCCAGGGGGGGACGGTCTGCTCCCCCCCTTGCCGGTGGATCGGGATTCCTGGTGGCGGTGCTTGCAGATCCGGCTGCTGAGGTGGTGGTGGGTGCCACTGTAGCGGGTGCTGCTGATGTTGTTGCTGCTGCCTGTGGTAGGACAGCCCACCGTGGCCGTGGCAGGATGTCCTCCGTCGCTGATGGTGATGGTTGCGGTCAAGTTATCGCCGGCGTCGTCGTCGGGGTTCCTGTCGTCGGCGCGGGACTGGAGGTGGCGGTCACCCCGCGCCTGGCTGCTGCTGTGGATGTTGGGATTGCAGCAGCCCTTCTCCTTGTTACCGCCGCCACTGGAGCTCTGCTGGTGGTCGGCTGTTCCTCTCCTTGTTGGTCGGCTGTCTCTCGACCTCGCCCCCGCTCTCGTGGGTTTCTAGAATTACTGAAGTTATCGAGCCTTCCTTGGCTCGAAGTATTAGATCCAGCTACACACGACCCCGTTGTTCTCCTCGCACCCGGACCTGTTCCTGTTTTCGGGGCGCCTTGAGGGACATCATTTTCGTGGCTGGCGGCGTGATGCGTCTTCACCGCCTTCAGAGGGTATCTTTCATCGCCGGTGAAGCCGCACACGCCGCACTGGTGTTTTACTGTATGCCCCGGTTGGCGTTTCTTTGCATGTTTTATGAGGTCCGAGTGCGATTTAAACACTTCGCCCGTCCTTTCACCTTGGTTATTTTCAAGACATTCTGGGCACCTAAACTTCTGCGGGAAAGGAAATTCAATTATAATTTTAATTGTCATTTTGTGTTTTTTGTTTTTGGCGGGGACCCACTAGATCCGGTCTAATACCTAGTCTCAATCAAAATCAATAAATAAATACCTGATACTAAAGGGTGTAAAAAGCCCTGTGAATTATCAATAAATAAAAAGGGTGTAAATAGCTCAGTCAAATCATCAATACCACTCCTTACTTACTAAAAATAAATAAATAGTAAAATAAGGGTGTATAGCGCCCAGTCAAAGAATTAATCAATAAAAAGGAGGTGTAAAAAGCCTGCTAAATTATCAATTGATGAAACTTACAAACTAGACTACTAGACAGGTACCGGTGTATAGATAAATAAATGGAAGAATAAATTAATGAATAAATAAATAAATAAGTGCTCAATCAAATATATCACAAATAGAACTGTCGAGACTGTCATTGAATCAGCAGGTGGACGGCGTTAGAGTAAGAGAGAAGAGAAGAAAATAGAGGGAAAGGGGAGATAGAAATAGCGGGCATTTGAAGTAGGTATTTAAAGAAGTGAGAGCGAAAGAGAAGAGCGAAAGCGATAGTTGGTGTTACCTCTGTCGATCGGGCTCCGACAGAGGGGGCGGATTGCTCGCGAGCTGCCGCACCGACGTCCATGGCTCGCACCACTTTTTTCGGCCGCAGCCCGCAAGGGGACGCATCGAGTCCACCGTTTCGGACAGCTGTAAATCATGCAGATGATTGCGAGCCGCTATTGCGGATGGACGCGCTGACGGATGAATCCCGCGGTATCGAGTCGAAACCGTCAAACGGTGGAGTTTTCGAAATGGCGGACGCCTAGTCGGAGCTCGTTTGACCCGTTCGCATTAACCGTTGAACATCTTAAACATCTTACATCCAAATATCAAACTACTATTCGGAAACAATAATTTCCATACAACACATTTAATTCTAATATTAGTTTTCGAACTAATTCACTAACTACGCAATTATCCAAGAACCTAATCACCGGCTAAATTAATTTATACAATACCAATCACACCACGTGCTGCAGTATCTGGTTCCAGACTACAGTCTACCCTCCGACCATCACCTTACAGAAGGAAGCACCATCTTCAAGCACCGAGATTACCTCCCAATTACACTCCAGGTATAGTCTCCTAGCCCCTTTGTTACGCAATTTCTTCTTATGTTAAACTCAGAAAAGGGCAGCCCATCCACGACTTACCACACTTAGCAAAGCATAGCCAGCTAGGTTAACCAAATGGAGTATAACAAAAGAGACAGAAGAAGCTCAAGTATAGATGATTCCTTTAATAACCCTAATAAAATCCGGAAAGAAAATTCCCTCCGCCAATCGCCCCCTATCTCGGGTAGAGAAACACCCCAGCTCATCTCCCCCAACGCCCCTAACCTGACTAGCCCTACCACATTCAACCCCACTAACAATCAGGGATATAGCAAGAGAGAATACCTGAAACAGCTACCAAATAGATACAACTCATAACATAGTGGCCCATTTCTAGTATTCGTTCTCGATTTCAGAATCGATCACAACATAGGTAACTTACACCCCATTTCCTTCGGTAAAATTCTACATTCCAAAGGCCTCCAAATCGAAAACATCGCACGAGCAGGTCTGGAAAAAATAGCCGTCACGTTTACATCCTACGAAGGAGCTAATCACTTTGTGGATACTATCTCAACTTCAATTGAACCATCTTGGATAGCGGTCATCCCCGACCAACTAATATATAAAGTGGGTATAATCTTAGACCTTCCAACCAATTTTGAAAACAACGACGTTATACTGAGCCTAGACCCCCACTCATCTAAAATAATCAGAAAAGTTAACGTGTTTAAACGAAAAACCATTGACACAGAGGGACGAATCTCCTGGGAAAACACTGGGGCCGCCAAATTGTTCTCAATTTCCGAACTCCCCCAAAAAGTCCGCATATTTTATAACCTCAGAGAAGTTAAGCCATTCATCCCTAAAATCAAGCGATGCTTCAAATGCCAGAAGTTTGGACACATCTATCAGAACTGTCGTCATCCCATTAGGTGTGGCAAGTGTGGGGGCAATCATACCCACGAGGAGTGCGAGGCTCCCACTAAATGTGCCAACTGCGGTGATTCCCACCAATCAAATGACATCAACTGCGTTTTTTACGCCTACAACAGGGAACTATCCGACATCAAGACCAAGCTAGGCATCAACATCAAAGAAGCAAAACTAATAGTGGAGGAGCGCTTTTATGACAATTACAATATCATCATAGATGATGCGAATATCGTGGCTTCACCCGACGACCTCACCAATTTCTATACCACATATTCCCTGCACAGGAACCCAACCGATATAACCCCCCCTCCCGACATTAGAGCCTCAACCCCAGCCACCTCAGAAAATAAATCCGACACAGACGTACAAACGCAATATGTGGAGCTATCCTTACAAGAGAAACTAAGAAAAGAGGGAATAGATTACGTCCAGCGATTCTCCACTCAGATCCATAATCAGCTAATTGAAAAGCTGGGCCCCAATCATGAATTAGTCTCTATCTATAAATCAATTGATGCAATAACCCAACACAACATCATAAATACACACAACGGTCATCCTTCAAACCAACCCCCGCAACCATTGGAACTTAACCACCGCTTTTAGGCGACGCTCAACGTACCTACCTGCCTATACATACCATAACATTACCAACAACTTTAGGTAGTCTATCAAGAACTTAACTCCTAGTATACAGACATAGAAAACCAGCTGATCACTCTCCGATCCAGCCCAATATTACTATATATATAGTTCAAACTAACTTCGAAACCTATCCACCATTTCTTACCGTCATCACAGCAACGTATGCTCGAGCTCAGAACCAGCGTACCAAGGGCATCCCCAAACGGTCACACCACTTATTCCAATTCGTTAGCACATTCATCTGAACCCACCGAGTCTCCCTCTCCCCATTGCAGGCAAACGCCACTAGGAGATTAGTGTCCTATTGCCGGAATATTGGCCCTTCCCTCGACTGATATTCCCTGAGTATCACCCCCAAGTATAGGCTAGATTGGAAGCATCTGAATTTAGCAGGATACCATTAAGCACTATTAATAACAACTATGTACAACACTTTCTCCACCAACATGCTAAACTTGGTCAATTGTAACTGTAGGGGGTTTCACTCCAAGCGAAACGACATCCCCCAACTGCTCAACACATGCGATATCTTGGCTCTGTCCGAAACTTTCCTCTCACCCAATTACAACTACAGGATCGGTTTTCAAAACTACAACTATTTCAGAAAGGACAGAACTACTGGGCAGGGGGGGGGGGGTCTCCTCACCTTTGTAAAGAAAGATATCAAATATTGTTCATTCAACCTAACCAACACACCCGATAGGGTGAAAGACATCTGCATCCGCATAGAAAGCAACGGTACCTGCAGCTTAAACATCATAAGCATATACATTCCTCCAAGCGCCAGAATACCTAGGGAAGACCTAAATAAATATATGCAAGAAATCAACTCCCTACCGAACACCATTGTAACTGGGGATTTCAACGCCCATCATAGAAATTGGGGTAGCCAGCTCACCAACCACAGAGGTTTCAATTTAGCAACTATCATATCAAATACTAACCTAATAATATCCAATAATGGTAGCAGCACCCGAATCCACAACACGCATAATACCATTAGTGTGCCAGATATCACTCTCACCACACCGGACTTATCTCCACTAATAACTTGGAAAGTCCATGACGATCCTATGCTCAGCGATCACTTTCCTATTATCATCTTGGTAGCCAGTCTCAGTCCAAACCAAGTGATAGTCGGCAAAAAAATAGGCACGCGCAATGTGAACTGGGATACTTTTAGGTCAAAAGTGAACGACATGCAATTGAACTTTAACATTAATGCCTCTGAAATTAACGAAGTTTACACCAGCTTTATCAAAGACATCTTGTCAGCCTTACGTTTAGCAGGCGCTAGAACCCCTAAGAATGAACCCAACATCCACCGATGCTCCAACAACACTAACACCATATGGTGGGACCAATGCTGCAGCGAGGCAGTTCACAATAGAAGACAGGCGATGACTAACTATCTCAGACACAGCTCGGACGAAAACCTAAACAAATACTTACGGATAGCCAAAGAAACCAAAAGAATTCTTGGACAAAAAAGATTTTCAAACTACACCAAGTTCTGCAATGACCTCAACCCCAATAAACCCATAGGTCTCATTTGGAAAAGTATCAAGTGTTTTAAGAACAAAAACCTGCATGGCACACAGCCCAGCCGACCTTCCAACATCCACAAAGACGGTATGGCAATGGCTGCCCTAAAGAACATATGCACCAACTACACATACTCTAAACTACCGGACTTAGACTACCTTAAAGACACCTACACAGTCCTCAATGATCCAATCAACAGCTTGGAAGTCAGCCACGCCATCGACTGCTCCAGATCCGGCTCATCCCCTGGCAGGGATTTGATTAGCTATGAGTAGATATGGTCAGCCCAGGTGAGACATAACAAATGACGTCACTGGCGCCAGGCGTCCCCTCCCCCCCCCCCCCCTCGCCCCGCGGGTCAGTGTCATGCAAATTCCTCACCCCCCTCCCGCTCTTCGCGCGGCGCTCTATTTGGCGGTATTTCTTTTCGCTTTTGTTCGTTCAAAAATCCAAGATGGTGGCTTTTGCTTGCTCAAAATTTGGTGGACCAACCATTTTCTCTCTCTCTCTCTCTCCTTCTCTCTTGCTCAAATCCGAAATGGCGGACTCGCTTGTCCCTATTTAACTGTATTTTCCTCCTGAAATCGATGGGCGAAAGGGGATAGGTGGGGGACGATTTAAACGCGTATTCGTTCGCCGTAAAAGTTTTTATTCTGAAATCTGAATTCTTACAGGTTTCTTACATTTTTTAATACAATTTTGAACACACTCTATACCCAGGGAAGACATTTACCTTTGTTTTTTTATTTTACTGACTAGACATTTATAAAACGAGACGACGATGCGATCGTTTTTTACATGATCATCCGTAAATAGGGTAGTAAATTGATCAAGAGTGTAACCGAGGTGCATATAATACAGAAACATAATACAAAACTGGCCACACACGTTCGAAAAGGTACTTTGTAACTGGCGCGTGTTGCACCTGTACCAGGGGCAATTTCTTCGCAAACGACGCAAATGGTTTGGGACAAAAGGCGGAACTCCGTAGCTGTCAAAATAGACGCCGTTTCCTGAGGCATCGCTGTAGAAGGCCACCCAGTGGGTTCCGGGCTGTGTGTGGTCATCGGTGTTTGCAATGATGGCAGCCGGATGCGTCCATCGTACGGGAATTCGATCAGAAGGGTACACCCCAAGCGTCTTCGTAGCGATCGGCTTCAAAATCCGTTGTATCTCGAGACTGTTCATAATAGTTGTCCGCTTTCCCGGCAGCCGTGACTGGGATGGTTCCGGAGAGATGAGTATGCGCCGACTGGCTCGATCTCGAATTTAGCCAGGTTTTCAGCTGCGTTGCCCTGTTTAACGAGCAAACGAATGCTCTCTGCTTGTGAATGGCGCGATACAGGCAGTGTGCGCCCGACGAAGGTAGGTTTTTGAATGAGGGACAGTCGCGATCTTCTTCCAGATTTGTAATTTGGCGCGACATTGCTCGTTGTGGCACTTTAGTTTTTTCTGTACCACGGGTATAGATCAGACGGGCGGTACGAGCGACTTCGCGGAGTTTGGCGATGCACGAAACGTCTCCGTCGAACCACTCGATACCATGATGATTGCTGGATAAGTAGTTGTTTTGGACCCGGGTTTCAGCGGGGAGTTCCTCGAAGAGACACGGGGGCGACGCTATCCAATGGCCGACGTGCTCGTGACGCAACGACAATACGGAGGCCTCTTTGATGATGAATTGTCCAGCCGCGTCGCGGAAGCCTTGTACATCGATGACGTAATCCATTTGCGCTTGGGAGATAACGAGTGCGGTGGTTAACGAGAGGTGTGCTACTGGCAAGGATCCAAGAACGTACGGCCCAGCGAGCCGGCATTGCCCCCCACCCACTCAGTCGACGTAACGTGATGCGTCGCAATTTTGTTGACGTTGCTAACCACCGAAGTCTACGATAACTTGGCGAGCCGAATCGATCTCCAAGACGTTGTCAAACTCTGCATACACGATGCAGTTTATCGTTTTTAGGAGAGCCTCTTCAAAACGCACCTCGATACGCACGCTACCGTGCCCAACCAAATTCCAATGCGTATTGTTGTTTGCCGATAAATCAGGTGTAAGATGAAATGCTGTGAGACAATATCCATTGGGGTAGTCTTCGCGGCTGATACCGTTTCCCTCGTTGAGAAAATGAATGCCTGTGCCGGAAAACAGCGTATGGTAGGCATCCACGTAAAGTTTACCCTTTGTGAAGTCGGGTTGTAAAGGTTTGGAGGGTATTTGCACCCCGTCGATGTGCAAAGATAGAAAGTTGATCTTGAAATGCTAGAAATTAAACGGGTTGTAGGCTCTGTCGCCGTTGAAGGCTTTGTTGTCGACGAATCCGATAATCATTCTCTTGGGCAGCTGGCCGAGAAACACGTTGTCGAGCGTCTCCCCTTGCACCCCACCGTGGATCGTCATAGACTTCACCTCGACTCTGGTAAGCGGATACTTTGCGGTGCCTTTAGCCAGAGCTCGGGCGTGCGCCAGCAAAACACCGGGGTTTATCGTAACGCGTCGTACGAGCAAGGTGGCTTCGAGTATGTGTAGAGCGCGAGCGTTGCTGTTGTCCATCAGGCAGAAGGCGTCTCTTGGTCTCACCAGCCGCAGCCGCAACTCGACGCCGTTCAGCAAAAACTTCTCCTGATTCAAAACATCGCAGTGCAGATGTCCCAACAAATCTACGCTAGCGCCGTTTCTGAAGAATTTCTCCCGAGCGGCGAAGCCTTCGTTGCCGCTATTTAGGTCGTCCATTTTTCCGGCCGTATCGCCGTACCACAAAGTTGTCGACAGGTGCGATTTTTTCGCCGTGTCGTTGTAATTCAATAAAGTCTCGATGTAAGCTCTGTACGCGTACGCGTTGTTAGCGGGGGATACCAGCTTCTGGTTGAAAGCTACATCCACTTGGCTGAAAAGCGAGTGCAACAGATTGTTCACAGGGGCTCCCGGGGGTACGGGGATCAGGGTCTTTCCGTCGGATGCCAAATGCGCCTTTGGCGTCGACATGCCGATGCGTAGGCTGAGCATCGTGTGCGATAGATCGAGGTACTCGTCGCTGAGACCCGGCACCATGAATTCTATCGAAAAGTCATCGCTGAGAGAGGATACGGGCTTGTAGTCAACCCATTGACCGCCCTCGATAGTGGTTTGCGTCAGTGGTAAAGTGAATAAGTCAAGCTCCGATTTCAAACACTCGCAGAAATGAGCGTGTAGATAAGCCATTGCTTACAAAGTTCCGAATATGTCCGCCACGGTTCGTTTCTTACAGCAACTTTTCTTCTTCGTCGTCGTCTTGCGCTTTGCTGTCTTATGTTTCGCTGCTTTGGACCTTTTGCCCACTTTGCTTCCCGCTGTCGATCTGAGTCGACGTTCCGTCATGAACTGATTGCCAGCCGAGCCTCGAACAGCTTTATAACCGCGCCCCTTCATGAGATTCTCCATTTTTTCCTTAGCTTTCCTCTTCAAGTTGTACCCCGATTCTCTGAGACGGCCTCTCTGAGACGGCCCTTCACCGACTCCTTGAACGGCTTGTCGCTGTTAATATCCGACAGGATGTTAACACCGGTCCTGAGAGCCTCTTTTCCGACCGTTCGCGCGCCACATTTTAATAACGGTAGAACGCTGCGGAACAGGCCGCCCAGGAAGCTGCCTGTTCCATGCCCACGCTGTTGCGGAGACCCCGTAAAAACGCGTTCTATGCCGCCTCCCAACTGATTTTCGTAGTGTTGCTGATAGTGGGCCATTTATTGCGATGTTGTTATCACCGCACTCTACGGAAATGCAGCGTCGCGGTCAACGTCCCGTGCGTGAATGGTATTGGCCGCCCGAGAGAGTCTCTTATATCGATGTCAATCGTGCGAAAATTGTTGTTCAATAACGGCAGATAATGCGCGGGTGATAGAATTTTGACCTCTGAACTACCGCGACGAGAACCTCCCAACGAGGTTTGCACTATGCGTAGTAGAGGCGCGTGGACGTCGCCCACGATTCTAGGCTCGACGAGATCGCAATAGATGAACATTTGCGACGGCATACCGGCCGTGTGGTCGAACGGGCGATTGGCCTCTAATTTGCGGTCGATGTTTTTGGTGAATTCTTCGAAACCGAACTGTCGATAAAGGCCGCTCGAGAAATTCAGGTAGTGACCCGTGGTGCACGTACATACGCGGGTAACAACGAGACGGTCTTGCGATAAGCCCGTGTAGCCAAACTCCAAATGTCTCCGAAGATCCCTCATACCGTTTAAACACTTTGTAATCTGTTCGATGCTCGTGTAAACTCCGGGAGGGATTTGGAATGTGTGTCCTGTTACTTTTTTATTACGATCCTCATTTGGGATGTCCTTGTAGTTTTCGACTGGGTTTTCCACGAGGTACATGCGGATCGACAGTTCGTTGCCCCCCAACTCCGAGTTGATAGTCTGAATCGTGAGCGGGTAATGAATTTCTGCAAGGGCAACCTCCCACTCTCCCATCAGTTCAATTTGTCTCGGTAACTGCGTGGTGTATTTGGTTGTAGTATTGTCCGAGAAAAACCTCATCGAGCTGTTGCTCGGTAGCGTTGGATAAAATTCTTCTCTGTTCATGGCTGATGTTTAGGCAGGTTCTGCGCCGCGATCCAGGAGTTAAATTTTTCGGGATATCCGCGCCAACTGACAAACAGCTTCTTACTGGCGCCTTTACCGCGTGTTCGAATGATTTTGTCGACGAGGAGATCGGGGTCTTTTACGACGCGTTGCAACTCGGGTTCGTAAAAGGGTCCGTCGATGACCTCGCCCGTTAAAGCTTTCACCCTGTAAACTACCGGCTGGCGAGCGTGCACGCGTACAATCTCAAAAATCTCCTCGGTCCAATTACCTTCGTAACCCTTCCGAAAGGCACCCTTCGCTTTGCTAATACGCACCATTTGTCCCACTCGAAATCGCGGATTTTTCGGGCCTTGAGGCCTACCGCTTCTCGCGTTCTCCGTGTTGACACGCGCCTTCGCGGCATTCTGCAACGTCACCTTCGATGGAGCCATTCTGATGGTCGAGTGAATCGTATTGTTGTAGGATTCTACGAGTTGCTGTAAAACATCCACGTAGCGATGTGTATTTTTGTGCGTAAAGTATCGCCACATTCTCTCCTTGAGAGTGCGGTTGAAACGTTCTACCACTGCAGCCTTGATGTCGGGGTTACGAATGACGCGATAGCGCACCTCGTTGGCTGAGAGTAATTTTTGGAACGCCGCACCCACAAACTCCTTACCCTTGTCGGTTTGTAGGCAGGTCGGCCGTCGTTTGGTCGACGACAGCAAGCCGTTGAAAGCTTTCGCAACCGTAGCCGCGGATTTGTCCGCTAACGGTATGACCCAGGCAAATTTACTCAAGACATCGATGACGACGAGAAGGTAACCGTATCCGTCGTTTTATTGTTTTAACGATCGCAGATCCGCGAGGTCCGCCTCCCACAGGTCGTCTATATTCTGTACGCTGTAGACAGCTCGTGGGAATTTCCGCCGTATCGCCTTGTGCAGCGTGTACGCGTCTTGGGAGGCCAGCCAGTCGAGAACAGCCGTTCGGGATGTTTTGCGGTTGACGGCTCGCTTTATCAAACCTCGCGCCCCTGCATAGCCCGCCGGATCGGCTGGATCATAGTACAATCTCTTCAGGTTCTTCATCTCAGTTTCAAGGTGCACCAACTCCCGCGCCCCGTCTGCCCCGCGCGATGTTTCTCTCGCGGCGTAACGAAGATCTCGTCGTCTTCGTCACCCTCGCCCCCTTCTTCCTCGTTTGTTCCGTAGGTGTCGAGATCAGCGTTGTTACCGGCCTCAGCTTCCTCCTCCGCTGTGGAAGGGTTATAATTTCGACCGAACAACCTAGAACCCGTACTAGCCGATCGAACCGGTGTTGCGCGCGTGTAGTATTTCAGAAATATAGGGTTACCGAAAAACTCTTGCGGCGTGTTGACGGCGCGGAGCAGGTTGGCGAACTGCTGTCTACCGGTTGCTTGTACGGATTTTCTTTCGCGGACAACGTCGTTCACCAAGTCGATGATGTTTGTACCCCTTATCACCGATCCGCTTATAGAGATCGTACCGTTATCGTCCCAGGAAAGAGCATCACCCTTCGAATAGTTCAACAACAGTTCGGCTTTTCGCCGATACTTTTGCGGTATGCTCACTAATATGTCGTGAATCGGGGCGGTTTGATTTTCGTCCACTCGCGCACCCTCTATACCGCGTATGTCGAATTGCGAAGGTTTTCGCGAGTCCCCCGCGAAAAACAAATACCTCTGCAACACCTGACTGTATAGTTTCCATTTCTCTCGATCGGTTTTGTCACTCAGATTCAGAATACGGTCCATTTCGCGGTCCAGCAGATTTGCAGGATCCGCCGCGCTCGGTTTGGTCGGTTGTTTCGGCTCTTGCTGCTGCTGCTGCTGCTGCTGCTGCTGCTGCTGCTGCTGCTGCTGCTGATGTTGCCTCATCCTCTCAACCGTTTCCTGAGGTATCAACACCATTTTTTTCGCGTGCTTCATTGCTTTATCCCCGGCCCCGAATCAGAGTGGATATTAATCCGCCGATAATGGGCGCCAGTAAAAGAGAAAGAAAACCGTCGCGTTGAACCAACAGTTGTTTCTGACTCTTCCAACTGCCCTTAGTGCTTGCCAGCTGCCGCAAGATTTTCCTGTGTTTACTCAAGCGTGTTTTCTGTTCACGGCTCAATCTGACGTTGCCTTTCAATGTGTTTGAAGCGCATTCGCATATGTTTTTTACCAGCGCATCGTCGGCTGTACGTAACAAGGCCAATCTTTGCCGCGGCCATAATTCACAGATCGCCTGGAGGGCGGCTTTGGATGGACCGAATCGGCCGGCTCGCCCTCTTACCAAGCTCCTTCCGGGGGTCATCACACGTGAAAGACTGGCGCGTTCTGCGACCCGCACCTCTTTATATCCTTACGCGGCAAATAAACATACTGATACTCGTCCGTGGGAAAAATATTGGTTCGGAATCGGCAATTCTCAGAGGTTGTCTACTTCAGATCCGGAAGCAGGTAACCGTGTGGGGGCTCCGTGGCATCGCGATACGCGTCTTGCACGAAGCGAGGGTCCTCGGGGCGAACTTGCCTCGCGAGGTGTTGTATCTGCCCACGGTCGCGCGGATTTTTGAAAAAAACTATATAACTCGCATTCAACGAAATATCGCGTTGACCGCGTCCTTGGTGAAACAGGTTTTAGGTGATGAGAAAGACGCTCAGATTTTTATGGTGACACCCTTTGGTGAACAAGTCAACGATGACACCGCCCGACGATTCGCGCATCAGATCGTCTATGACCAATAATTTCGGGCCCGAATCTGCGTCGTAGTCGGTCGGCTGTGGCAAACCCTCGCGATACTCGATACCTCCTTCGGCCTTTTCGCCGTAGAGCGGTTGCCATTCGGCGTAATGCCAAACGACCCTCACGAATTTCTTGTCGCACATCAGTTCTGCGTGACGCAGAAATTTTTTCACAAAGTTTGACTTTCCGCAACCGGACGGCCCTGCGATGATTGCCGAAAACGGATGTTTCCACCGCGTGTCCATTCTCCCGACTTCTCGGAGTATCGAACCTGCAAATCAATATATACCTATCGATCCTTGATGAGCTGTTACCGCGGCCGGGGCCCCCCGCGGACCGTGCGTACGATACAAGCTGGTTGTCGCACGCACCCGCGCGCGTTGTTGCAGCTGATACAACCGCACGCACAAGCCTGTGCGTGAGCCACTTCGGCAGTGCGTGCGCGTGCGCAGCAGTGTCGAGCTCAACTTATCCCGTGACACGATCTGCGCGCCACTAGCTAACGCGTGCGCTGACTGAAATGTGAGCAGGCACAAATAAAGAGAAGCGTTCCCAGTTGGCTCGTTTTTATTATCTCAATTACTCTTATTACAAATTCCATTCCAAACAAACAAACAACCAAACGCCGTGTAATGAGGCTTTAATAATCATCCTTAAATCTAAAATTCGGACCGAACGACGAAAGTTTACATTATTCCTGGTGACTAAGAATTATGGTTCTACATCGAGAAATACAGGCTTGCAAGTTGGCGTTACATTGTTACGGCAAAGGTGATGATGAAAACGGCTTCTAATAACGCTCATTCCGCATAACCGTAGGGAAGCGTGTCATGGCTTCCCTCTATACGGCGTCTTTTCACCTGCACCGGTCTGCAGATTTTCATTTCAGGACGTGTGATTACCTGGTGAAGCGCCGTGCGCTGTATCGCGCGTCGGTGTGCCAAGATAGGATCCGCAGCGTCGACAACCATGCTTCGAACAGAGTTAAAATTGATTTTCAATCTAGTTTCATAATTCAGCGTGATACCCTTTACCTTGCACACCTCTACCTCGCCCCCGTCAGCATGTTGAACCACGAACGCGTAAAATTTCGGCCCACCCGAAACAAACGCCTTTATGAAACTACCGGAGCCATACTGCTCCAACTCGTCAGTAAGATCGCCCAAAAAATTACCCGTCGGCGGCTCGTAGTCGTCCGGCCTACCCGTTCGCACGTAGATAACGGAATCCGTATCATAATACAAGACGCGGCGTCCTAGCTTTTCCAGGTAACCGTACAACTTCAAACGAGCCTGAGCCGTGGTATAAGCTGCCAAAACAACATTTGCCAAGGGTGACGGAGTAGCGCTTTCTTCCTTGCGAAGCCAACGGACGTAGAGCACATCTTCCGTCGGTATCGGGTCCAACAAGTAACTCCAGCAAGCGCCCCTGGCTTTGAACCGCCTCAGTTTGCGGTAAATTTTCCCTCTGCCCAAACTTACCCCAAAAAGAGTTGAGTGCAAGCTTCGAGACTGACCGAAGTCCGGGGTTTTTTGCTATTTTGGCGCGATCCAACCTGATCCCCTCAACCCGCTCGTACTCCGCGAGGTAGCGCTCTCTCGACTCATCATCCGTGCAATCGCTTGGCCAGCCGCTCGCCTCCTGCTTTATTTTAAGAAAGGTGTTTATGTAGTCTGCAAAATGGCCTCCCTGCCGGGTGGACGGATCATACTCGGTAATTTCGTACTACCAAATCTCTCTTATCTTGATAATTTTATAACCCACCGATACAGCTTTTTTCAACTCGTCCGATACCCACGTGCCATCCAGCCACCGATCAGCCTCGTTTTGATGCGGACACGAAGACTGTGTTAAATTTTCGCAACACGATCTACGTAACGTGAACATCAGTTTATCCCTCAAGCGAACAGGGAGTACGGGGTGATATAAATCGCGGGGCGGTAACACAATACATTTTACCAAACCCTCAACACCGTCGATATTAGCGTTTCTCGCTCCTGTCAAAGTCATACATTCGTCACCGACATAAACCGTTGGGTGACCCAAGGGGTAGCGGCCGTTCTTACATACCCAGGGGTACAACGAGCAAACATCGACGTATCGGATCTCTTCGCCGGGCGCGACTTCGTAGAAGCGCGAGGTATTACCTGTGCGACCGCCAAAAGACGCGTCCCGGGGGTTTAGCGCATCCGCAAGAACGGATGTAACCATAGGGTGATTATCAACGTATTCACGCATTTCCTCGTCGGAGTTGTAAAGGGTGTCAAATTCACACTCCCAGATTTCCTCAACGTTGTACCCCAGAGCTCGCATTTGCAATGTTTTTGAGCATGTTTCCTCGAAACGCCGATCCATGGTCCTCCCCGTCAACAGCTTCGCATCTCGATTAACCCTGTTGCAACGCGGACATCCGTGATAGTCGCACCCGTGAAACTCAAACACGAGTCGACCGCTGGCATGATACCCGTCCACGGGTCTGCCGGTTTCCGGGATCCTAAACTCGCGACAGCGAGCCGCATGCTCGATGTTTACCCCCAACTCGCCCTCCTTCCAAACCAACCACTTTACGGCCTTTCGTGATTGGTTGCCCGCCAATCTGTACCCCCCAGCCGGTGAAATGCCTATCGTTCGAGGCTGTAGGAAATTTTTGCGAAAAACCGCCGAACAAGCTGAAGCAATCGTTACGCTTTGAGTGAACGGACATACATCTCCGCACTTCAAAAAAATGTCACGAAAGGCTATACACGCCCCCCAAAGAATATCGACGTCGGAACGACAATAAGTGACCAACTCCCGATCAAAATTGAAAATATCTCCACGTTGCACCGCTGCCTCGTACCAGGCATAGAAGGATGTCCGGGCCGCGACGGTCATACTATCCGGTGAATAATACTTCGTAGCCGGTAACGGTCCGATGTATGCCCGATTTTCAGGGGTGTTGAACAGGTGCGGAAAAATACCTTTATCCAGATTATCAGGGAGGCCAAAGGCTTTGGGCAGAACCGCGAGAGGCATCGGCATGTACGCTGCTGAGTCTAGGAAACGCGTACGACCGATTTCCATCAAAATAATTTTAGTGCCATTCAATATCACCTTCGGCAGTTCCCGATTCTCCCCTACCAGCCGTTATAAGATGAACTGATTGTCAAACCCCCTTGCGTTATGTGCTATGCATACGATTTTTTTGAAGTCTTGTATCTCCCTAGTAACAAAATCTAACAACTGTTTAACGGGATCGACTCGAAAAACGTACTCGCGAACAACTCCGCAGCGGTTGCAGGGGTTGCGAATATCCATATCGTGAATACAAAAGGTACACACCTGCTGTGCCACGCAAAGATTAGGCACATGTAAATTCGTTGCCTCAACACCCTCGAGCGTTTCGCCCTGCTGTGTCTCGAAATCGTAGAACACAAAAATATACGGACCGTTGTCCGCGGTGTTTGTGAGTCGAGCCATATAGCAGTCGTGATTGATAGGCTGATTCGACCTACATGCGCTACAGTATGTCACCCCGCACGTGTGGGTCCCTTGCGTCAGGTTCACCAACCGTGTGCACCCCCCGCATATCTTTATCGTCGCGCACACCGACCGTTTTCCGCTATACGACCCCTGAGTCGCGTGATTCCGCAAACACCCGGCACCGTAGAACGATCTGCGACAAGACTGGCACTCGCTACGCTCCGCCGATGTATCGCATTGCGGTACACTCATACATAGCGAGCATTTCTGCGAGCACCTGTGTTCGGCCGGTCGACGATAAGCAATGTTGCATGGTTCGCAAAAGTATCTGTTCGCCGCAGCAGCTGTGATGTTCAAGATTACTTTGAAATGTTTGCTTCGAGGTAGGTAGAGTATATTCAGTTTGCATCCACCCTCGATGACCGAGCTCTTCCCGTTGTAGAGGGGCTCCTGGCCCCGACCTAAGATGTTGAAATCGTAAACAACGATAATCCACCCTGACGGGCGAGAAATTTCTGAAACTGCGCAACTTCAAGCAAACCGCAACCTTCCGTTTCGCTGACCGTGACACCTGCAGCTCGGCAAAGCTCGAGTGCCTCCATACGTTGGGCTCACGAGCGGGGACCTCTAACCTTGGACCAAGAACCCGCCCCTCCTCGATCATCACTCGAAACGGCTAATCGGCAGGCGTATGCTCGTGCGGCAACTAAGGCCCGTGGAAGACATGAATTGTCCTCAAAAACGCCTAGCAGAGACCGCTGCCGCACATCTTCGCAGGTAAGGGGTTTGCTTTTTCGGTCACACCCGGTCGGTACGCGAATGCGATCGGGCGTCACCGTGAACGATTGATCTACGGTAAATTCGGACGCGTTTTGTGTCACTTTGAAAATTAGCTCCCAAAAATTTTCATACGAATGATCGCAAGCTGGCCGAAATGAAAGACCAGCCGCACCGTCTGTGAAACCCGGGGCGCTGAAACTAAAGCCAACATAGTCGCTCATTCCTTCCGCACCAGCCATTGCGCGATCGTAAATAGCTCTCATCGCCCCGTCAAGCCATGTTATAGGGTTTTCCTCCGGTGGCGGTGTTTTGATTTTTACAGTCATCTGCCGACCCGTTAATTTGAAACGCTTGTAATACCGTTGCACGTCGGTAATTAAGATGTAACGCTCCTCTTCCACCCCTTCCTCCTCTTTCTTCTCTTCCTCCTCCTCCTCCCCCTCCTCCTCCCCCTCCTCCTCCTCCTCCTTCTCTCCGGATTGCGAAACGCCGGTTCTGTTTCGGGAACCCTCGCCATGTTGAATCGACTCACGGTTATCTGTTGAGATTACGGGATGTATTAGAAAATAACAGGGTATATTAGCGAAAATTCATTGAATGTATCAAGCTTTTATTTACAACGAATGAATCACTCCTTGATATGTGTATACAATAAATATTGGTCGATGCGGTCCCTCGACTAGGCTGGGGGGCCCATATCGCAGTTTCGGACTCTAACGAGAAGCCCTGCCTCAAGTAGCGCCCTATACTGAGAATGACGAATATTACCAAGCTCGGGGAGTTCGTTCGCAGCAGCGATAACTTCTCCGAAAGGAACGACGTTGTTGTTGTTAGAATCCTGAATACGTCGTCCAGGCGATGATCCCGTTGCATCGTTATCATCGACCTCATCGTCGTCATCACCTCCAGATGCCTCCAGAGCGGCCAGCACTGCCTCCAGATCTTGCAGTTGCTGCCTCTGTTGACTACTTGGTCCTGCTCTAGCATTATCATCTGTAGACGTATAAAAATAGGTCGTGAGGCTACAGCGGTGAGACATAAAATTGAGGGGAACTCTGATGACGTTTGGAAGTTGAAAAATTCTTTCAGCCGGCATACACCGAATAAGTTCCAATTAACTAACAAGGTATATATATATATAAATATATATATACGTACCGGTAAATATCGGCGAATCCAGCAAATCACACCCCATTTCCAACTCGTTGTAAACGAAGGGTTCGGCGGAGGACTCCTCGGATGTTGTTTGTTCTTCGGCCTCCCCGTCTTCGCTTAACACTATCAATTCAGGGTCTTCAGCTCCCTGCGTAGTTACGAAAGAGTCCCCGTGAAAGTCTCTCTCTATCGCCTCCCCAGCCTCCCACATCAACTGTTCTTCTCGAATAATTTCTACAAAAGAGCGAAGCGGTTTATTTATTGGAGGTCTCTCGAGCCGTGACGAAATTGAAAATAAAAATCGGCTTACCCTGGTGCGCTTGGTAATCCTTGATCAGCTCTCGAACCACCGGTAAATGCCTTGTACCGCGTTTTTGCAAAATCTTTGCTGCCACGCCCAGGCACACACTCGATTTCCTGAATAACTTCCACCCGTGCATGCGACCGATCGCCCGGTCACTGCATTTTGGTGAAATAATGTTCAACTGGCGCAACAGTGCTGGTGTTCCCAAATTACGCAAATTTCGGCGCCAAGCCACGTTTAAATAGGGGTGCCTTCGCGGGTTCCACGCTCTCGCGAAGCGGGCGACGCGACGCCCAATACGGTAGCTCTTATTTTTTCCATAGATTCAGACATTGTCGCGGTGTTCGGGACTATGGGTTAGCAGCAGAAATCGAGACCGTGTATATCTTCCCGAAAATCACACGTATGCAGAAACCCCCACCTAGTGCAACGAGTGCACGCATGTATCATCATCGTCTGAGACGATTCTTCCTCTATGCGCCTTTTGTATAACAGCATGACCATGAAGAAATGCTTTGAAAATCCCCCGATATCTCCCGGTTTTCTAGTCAAGTTTGGCGTACTTTCCTGTGATTGACAAATTTTATTCTTACGATTAGAATATCTGATGTTTTGATTGGTAATAATTGAATATGAGATGAAACCCCCAGAAATTACAAAGACATGCGCTATTAGCTTCATTTGAATGAGGCTTCTTTTATTCAAGATATAATTAAAAAATTCGTGATTTCGGGTAGTCGCAATAAAATTCCCTGATATTTCGTTACTATTCCCCGGTTGAATTAAACTCTTCCTCTGTGTCGGTAAGTATACAGATCTGATACACTCTCCCAAGTGTAATATGAACCCTGTGTATGGTCGGCGATGCTCAGAGAATGCTGCAAAATAGCTCTTCGCTGTCCCCGTAATCAAATAGCCAAACACAAGCACCTACACCGTACCCTCGATAACGGGGAGGCCCCGTGTGGGCCCCGAGTAGTTGCGGAGACAACCGAAAGAATCCTCGAGCTCTCTAGATTCTGTCATGAATCGCGGATCACTCCTCCAACAACTGCGGTGGGGTGTTTCTGCTGAGGTTTGCAAAAATTTGTCGCTTGAATTGCTAGGAAATTTGTCGCCTGCCAGTATCCAGCCGACAATTCTCAAAATAACACCTCCGCAATGGCGACGCCTGAAACAACAGCCCCGAACGCTGGGTGCAGTCGAATATTTAAAACCTTCGACACAGCGCTCAAAAAGTCTGAGCGACATCTCATGTTGTCAACAACTTACGGCTTAAACAACTCGTGGACGAAGAAGCTGACAATCGGACTTCGCCTTCGGATCGACGGGGTGTTCGAGCCGGTCATAAAATTGGTTAACAACTACTTCGGGGGTGTCTCTCTCAGCGAGGGTGGTTGGAAAACCCTCGTGGAACGCTTGGATAGCTTGGACGCATACTTCGAGGACACCGGGTGCAACGACGGATTGGCTGGTCTGCTAACCGACACCGTACAGTTAGACGCCGCCTGCTCCTTGCGTTTCACAAGCTCTCACGGATCCAAGGTCGTGGCATTTGACACCCCCGCGGAGGTTACGGCAGCCTATGAAAATCAACCTGATGACGCCGATTCGTCGGAGCCCCTGGCAAAGAAACGAAAACCGTACGCCCCTGTGATTGTCATGCAGAGGGTGACGTACGAGGGGCTGAAAAATATGGTGCACTGTGTAGGGGAACGCCTACGACTACTCGGGGCCCTAATCGCACCCGTAAACCGCTGCAAAGAGTTTCTTGTTCGACATATCGCAACGGTGACTGTCGGTCGGAAGATGAAAAATCCGACGCTGCAGCAGATCGCTGTGGTGACTCGTGAGGAAACGGAGACCGCCCGGACTCGTATCATTACTCAGCTCGGTGGTGATTTTAGCGATAATTTATTCAATATTGTGTTCTACGAATTGTTGGGACTGTTCTCGGCATATATAGTAGCCGATGTTCAACAAGCTGTGATAACCATGTAATAAAACACGCAATTGTTTCCATTATGATTATCTGGACTGTGTTCTAAAATATCGTTATTTTGTGAGATTTCTGTATTGCTAGATTTAAGAATAAACATGATTAAACCCATATATCGTAATCACTTTTGAAACAAAAACACCCTCACATTAATTTCAGAAAATGCGAACCTCTATAATAAGGCACGCCATTTTGAATTTGAGAGAGCAAGCAAGAAGTGAGAGAGAGAGAGTTGGCAGGGCCGCCATCTTGGATTTTTAAACGAACAAAAGCGGAAAAGAAAGACCGACAAATAGAGCGCGGGATGGGGAAGGGGAAATTTGCACGACACTGACCCGCGGGGCGAGGGGGGAGGGGACGCCTGGCGCCAGTGACGTCATTTGTTATGTCTCACCTGGGCTGACCATATCTACTCCCCGCTACTCCGACGACCGCTGGTGGGGGAAGAACTTGTGCCGCTGGTGGTGGTGATGATGCGGCGCTCCTCTCATCGTCTCCCCCCTGGACTCTGGTTGTTGTAATCGGTCCCCTTGATATTGTTGTAGTGACGGTCGTCGTTGTCAAAGTCGCAGGCAAAGTTGAAGAGCCGAGCAGTCCAATCACCGGGACCCTTAGCTCCTCGCTGATTGTTGACAGGATGGCTGGGCCCCGGTCTTCCCTCGTGGGAGGGCTGCTGGGGCCTCCCGGCATCCCAGGCGGAAGTGAGGTGGCTCTGATGTTATATTGCAGCCCTCTGCGTGCTGATGCGGCATCTCCGTCGGCCTGCGACGGCCTGGTGACACCCATTGTGACGGCGGCGTAAGATGGTGGGTCCGCCGTCTCTTATGACCCCGGCGCTAGTCTTTTCTCATTATTGCTGGGGTCTCCCTTGCTGAAGTGAAGCCGGATTTCGGCACCGCTGTCCCTAGGATCTTTGTTGCCCGGCGGGTGGTCGGCCGGACATCCACCGGCACGCTTGATGTTCTTCTGCTCCTTGTCATGAGCCCCCTGTAGTTGGTATCGGGGCCCTTTTCCTGGGGGGGACGATCTGCTCCCCCCCTTGCTGGTGGATCAAGGTAACTCATAGCGGTTCTTGCAGATCCGGCTGCTGAGGTGGTGGTGGGTGCCACTGTAGCGGGTGCTGCTGATGTCGTTGCTGCTGCCCGTGGTAGGACGGCCCTCTGTGGCCGTGGCAGGATGTCCTCCGTCGCTGATGGTGGTGGTTGCGACGGAGTTGTCGCCGGCGTCGTCGTTGGGGTTCCTGTCGTCGGCGCGTGACTAGAGGTGGTGACCGCCCCGCGCCTGGCTGCTGCTGTGGATGTTGGGATTGCAGCAGCCCTTCTCCTTGTTACCGCCGCCACTGGAGCTCTGCTGGTGGTCGGATGCTCCTCTCCTCGTTGGTCGGCTGTCTCTCGACCTTGCCCCTGCGTCGCGGCTTCCTTTTGTGTCGCCCTAGAATTGATGAAATTATCGAGCCTCCCTCGACTCGAAGTATTAGACCCAGCCACATGAGACCCCATTGCTCTCCTCGCACCCAGACCTGTTCCTGTTCCCGGGGCGCCTTAAGGAACATTATTTTCATGGCTGGCGGCGTGATGTGTCTTCACCGCCTTCAGAGGATATCTTCCATCGCCGGTGAAGCCACACACGCCGCACTGGTGTTTTACCGTATGCCCGGGTGGTGCTCCTTTGCGTGTTTTATGAGGTCCGAGTGCAATTGGAACACTCCGCCCGTCCTTCTACCTTGGTTATACTCAAAACATTCCGGGCACCTAAACTCCTGCGGAAAAGGAAATTCAGTAATTATTTCGATTGTCATTTTCAGTGTTTTTGGCAGGGACCCACTAGATCTGGTCTAATACCTAGTCTAATTAAAATCAATAAATAAATAAAGTAATTAATACCTAATACTGAAGGGTGTAAAAATTCCTATGAATTATCAATAAATAAGAAGCGTGTAAATAGCCCAGTTAAATTATCTCTACTGCTCCTCACTTACTAAAAATAAATCAATAGTAAAATAAGGGTGTATAGTGCCCAGTCAAAAATTAATTAATAAAAAGGAGGTGTAAAAAGCCTGCTAAATCATCAATTAATAGAACTTACAAACTAGACTGCTAGACAGGTACCGGTGGATAGAGCAACAAATAGAAGAATAAATAATCAAATAAATAAATAAGTGCTCAAATAAATATATCACAAATAAAAATGTCGAGACTGGCTTTGAATTAGCATGTGGACGGTTTTAGAGCGAGAGAGAGAAGAAGAAAACAGAGAGAAAGGGGAGATAGAAATAGCGGGCATTTAAAGTAGGTATTCAAAGAAGTGAGAGCGAAAGAGAAGAGAGAAAGCGATAGTAGGTGTTACCTCCGTCGATCGGGCTCCGACAGAGGGCGCGGATTGCTCGCGAGCTGCCGCACCGACGTCCATGGCTCGCACCACTGTTTTCGGCCGCAGCCCGCGAGGGGACGCATCGAGTCCGCCGCTCCAGACAGCTGTAAATCATGCAAATGATCGCGAGCCGCTATTGCGGACGGACGCGCTAGTCCAGTCGAATTAAGCCGAAAATAGGGTCTATTCTATTGTGGAAGAACATAGGTTAGCCGATTTTTTTATAAGTTCAGTAGACCAGTAGAAAGATAACTTCAAAAGTCTGACATTTTCTTTTGACGGGTTTGGCCGCAAAAAATTCTTAAAAAATGAAAACGCGATATTTCGGGTAAAACTTTTTTCCTGTAGGTTTTTCGGAAAAAGTCTTCGTATAAAAGTTGTTCGTTATGAAAAGCCCTGAATTATGAGCCCAAGTTCAAAATTATATCTTCATTAGTTCACGTGTAAATTGCAAATAATTACGGAAATAAATTTTTTCGTTTTTCTTGAATAAATTGATGAATAATTAACTTATGGCGTTTGAACTGATGACACAGTAACTTCAAACTTTCCCCCGGAGGATAGTCTAAGATTCGCTTACCTATGTTGTATAGTTAAGCAACAATATGTGACGAGAGAAAATCCGGAGATTGGCTGTGAAATTTTAGCCCGGATGGCCACATGGTACAAAAAAATCATGGATATAGTTTTCCATGGGTACTTTCTGGAAATGAAAAATTTTTTTTTTTGGCCCATAAAAAACGACTTTTTTGGTGATTTTAAATTTTTTGCTCTTAAACAAATAGAGATATCTCTGGTATTGAGACGTATTCTCGGGAAGGTATTGATAGCTTCTTGTTGTTCTCTCTTTACCGAGTATTTTGCAAAAAAAAAAACCTCAATATCTCAATTAGAACCGGAGATAACAGTGTCTTGGATTTTGGATGGTATTTATTGGTGTAATTGATATTAAGAAACGAAAAAAATACCAAAATTCGTGAAATACTCCAAGAAATAACCATGAATTTTTTCAACATCGTCAAAGTACTTGAAGATCATGAAAAAAAATATTAAACAGCGTCGACCGCCTCGAGCCGCGTCCGATCGGCCCAAGTCGCCCGAGTTGCGTGGTGGGAGAGCCGAGTCGCGTGGTGGGGACCGCATAACGCGTCGCTCGACCCTTTACTTAATAAATGAATATCTCCGTTAATAATCGTCGTAGAAAAAAATTCTTTTTTTCGAACTAAGCTCTTTTATACTCAACTTTCCGAAAATTCACTTGTGTTATTGATCCGACCTGAATTTTATCGAAAATTGCTCAATACAGGTCGGATCAATAACACAAGTGAATTTTCGGAAAGTTGAGTATAAAAGAGCTTAGTTCGAAAAAAAGAATTTTTTTCTACGACGATTATTAACGGAGATATTCATTTATTAAGTAAAGGGTCGAGCGACGCGTTATGCGGTCCCCACCACGCGACTCGGCTCTCCCACCACGCAACTCGGGCGACTTGGGCCGATCGGACGCGGCTCGAGGCGGTCGACGCTGTTTAATATTTTTTTTCATGATCTTCAAGTACTTTGACGATGTTGAAAAAATTCATGGTTATTTCTTGGAGTATTTCACGAATTTTGGTATTTTTTTCGTTTCTTAATATCAATTACACCAATAAATACCATCCAAAATCCAAGACACTGTTATCTCCGGTTCTAATTGAGATATTGAGGTTTTTTTTTTTGCAAAATACTCGGTAAAGAGAGAACAACAAGAAGCTATCAATACCTTCCCGAGAATACGTCTCAATACCAGAGATATCTCTATTTGTTTAAGAGCAAAAAATTTAAAATCACCAAAAAAGTCGTTTTTTATGGGCCAAAAAAAAAAATTTTTCATTTCCAGAAAGTACCCATGGAAAACTATATCCATGATTTTTTTGTACCATGTGGCCATCCGGGCTAAAATTTCACAGCCAATCTCCGGATTTTCTCTCGTCACATATTGTTGCTTAACTATACAACATAGGTAAGCGAATCTTAGACTATCCTCCGAGGGAAAGTTTGAAGTTACTGTGTCATCAGTTCAAACGCCATAAGTTAATTATTCATCAATTTATTCAAGAAAGACGAAAAAATTTATTTCCGTAATTATTTGCAATTTACACGTGAACTAATGAAGATATAATTTTGAACTTGGGCTCATAATTCAGGGCTTTTCATAACGAACAACTTTTATACGAAGACTTTTTCCGAAAAACCTACAGGAAAAAAGTTTTACCCGAAATATCGCGTTTTCATTTTTTAATAATTTTTTGCGGCCAAACCCGTCAAAAGAAAATGTCAGACTTTTGAAGTTATCTTTCTACTGGTCTAATGAACTTATAAAAAAATCGGCTAACCTATGTTCTTCCACAATAGAATGGATGTCTAATTCGACTGGACTACGCTGACGGATGGATTCCGCGGCATCGAGTCGAAACCGTCAAACGAGGAGTTCCGAAGATGGCGTCGGCCCAATCGGAACGTGCTCAGTTCAGAATATTATAATCTTAAAACATCTTAACTCACGCATATCAATTATCACTTTAATACCGGAATCAAAACCGTTAATAAATCTATCACTACTTTACGCTAACATCTCTTGCAATTAATGGAAATTATTACTCATCTAAATACATAAAGTATCAAGGAGTTATAATCCTCCGATATCTGATCATAAAACTTAACGGTCGACTAAATCTGAAAGTAGACTCTGGAATAAAGAACAACCCAATCAGCACCTACGAAAAGAAGAAGGATTCATACATAATCCAGGTAGTGTGTCCCCGTTGAACCTACTTCTAACCTACACAACGCAGATTACTTTCTATTCCAAGGCTGTTCTAAGATAGACTTTATTCCCCCGCTAACTCCTTTACACTACAATTTCCTCCTAAATGGAAAACAGGAAAAGAGATCGGAACAACAGTAGTAAAGAAGACTCGATAAACAACCCTTACAAAATTCCTAAGGACCGCTCCCTTCAACACCTTAATCCATTGCCCGACGATGTAATCCATCCTAACTCCCTAAACTCTAATCCACACGTTATAGGGAATTCCGATACCAACCCGGGCTTTAATAGAAAATTCTATTTGAAACAAAAAAATAATAGATACAATGCGGAACATTCAGACCCATTTTTGGTATTTTCGATTGACTCTAGACCGGACCAAAATATAGGCAACTTACATCCAATTTCATTTGGAAAAATCCTAAAAAATGAAGGAGTCTAGGCCCATAGCATCTCTCGATCTGGTATCGAAAAAATATCGGTAACGTTCCTTACATTCTCAGAAGCAAACCAATTTGTTGAAGTCCTGACATCTACCATCGACCCTTCTTGGGTAGGAATTATACCAGACCAATCAATTTTCAAAGTAGGGATAATAACGGATTTACCCAAAAACTTTAATAACCAGGACGTTTTAGATGGTATCAACATTCAATCGGCCAAAATCATACATAAAGCTGAGATCCTCAGGAAAAAAATTTCCCGGTCAGAAGGCGGAATAATATGGGAAAGTACTGGAGCTTTAAAAATCTACTTCACCACGGACCTTCCAAAATCAGTTCACGTCTACTCCAACCTCAGAGAAGTTAAAGAGTTTACCCCTAAAATCAAAAGATGCTTCAGACGCCAACGATTTGGACACATATATCAGACATGTAGACACCCGATCCGCTGCGGAAACTGTGGACAATCGCACACACATGACGAATGCGAATACTCCACTAAATGCGCTAACTGCGGTGACTCACACCAAGCCAGCGATAATACCTGTGTATTTTATGCACATAACTTTGAGCTTACCAACATCAAAACGAAACTGGGAATAGACTTCAAAGAAGCAAGAATTCTAACGAAGGAGAAATTCCCAACTCAATACAACATTCTCATCGAAGAGTCCAACCTTCTAGTGACACCAACAGACCTCACGAACTTCTACAACTCCTATTATCCAACTAATAAAAAAACGAACATAAAGGCTTCTACCCCCGAATTGGACGATAACTTAGAGACAGACTCTCCTAATCAGTTTATCGAACTATCGTTTCCTGATGAAATAAGAAAATCGGGAATTGAATACATACAAAAATTCTTAACACACATGCTAGATCAACTAATGGATAAAGTCGGTTCACAACACGATCTAGTCTCCACATACAAATCGATAGAAGCCTTAACAATTCACAGGATTTTAAACCCAGTGGAGGAACAGAACCAACATCCGAGTCAGTCTACCCCAGGGTCCAATCATTCCATACGTAGTTATCAACAATATACCTCGGAACTTCAAAATTCCCAGCCCAGATCTGCCCATAAAATAATATAGTTAATAATTACTGTATAGTCGGAAGGTCCTTCAATGCGAAGTTCCCCCGTAGTTTCGTATGTATTATATTTTTCAGGAAAGGATGAGGTTGAGTTAATGAATTAATTCGTGATTGAGCCTCGAACGATGATTTGATTCTTGGCTCGTGTGGAAAGGGCCATTCCGGCATACAACCCACGTCACATGTGAATTTGTGAAATGATTGCGGTTGGTTTCGGTAGGGGACCCGGTCCCACATCGTCAACCTCGTTGGGTTGGACGCGTAAGGTTGGGTAGGGGACAAGGTCCCATATCGTCAACCCCGTCGGGTTGGTTGGGTGTGTTTTAGTAGGGGACAAAGTCCCATATCGTCAACCCCGTTGGGTTGGATGTGTGTTGAATGTGCTGTAGACGGAATGTGTTCCTAACGTGAGAGAGCGTACGTCTTGTCGCGTGCCTTGGAGGCAACTAACCCCTTGAATGCATGTGTGCGCGCGCGCCTCGACCGAGTCGGGCCGAAGCTTGGTGTTTACGCATGAGCACAGCAACGCACACAGCGTTTCTCACGTCGTACCTTGTGAGCCAAAAACCCACGTGATTCGGATTAAAAAATGTGTATGTCAGGATAACAATAATTCTCGGCGTTTCACCAAACATCCTCCCCGCGTTGGGAGTGTTAACGAACAAGATAATTCGAGAAATGGTACATTGGAGGGGGGGGGGGGGGGGGGGGGGGTCATACATGTTGAACTTGAATGGTTTGCAAGGCTGAGCTTATAATTGAACAAATGAATCCTTCGGTTGGCAACAAACATCAGAACACAAATGTAAAATTCATAATGAACTTACACGCAATGATCGTGACCTAATTACACAAAAAATGAACAAAATCATCTTCCCGTTTGGGCTGCTTAAAGATGAACATGAGATTGAGAAAATAGAAAAGGAAAGAAAATAATGATAAACGTTTCAATTGTTTGTTGGTAATGCGCATAACGAAGTTGTGTTTCTCTTGCATGTCCCTTGCGTTGTCTTGAGCGTGACCACTCGGACCACACCATCGTCCCCCGGATGAGTCTCGACCACTCGTCCCAGCCGCCACTGCATGCATGGTTGGTTCTTGTCGATTAGTAAGACGACCATGTTTAGCGCAATGTTGGCGCTTGGATTTATCCATTTTTGACGTTTTTGTAATTCGCTTAAATATTCGAGTTGCCACCTGCGCCAGAACTCTTGGCGCATTTTGGTGATAAGTTGCCATGATGACAAGCGATTATCTGCAACGGAAGCAAAATCATTTTCCGGCAGCATCGTGAGGGGTTTGCCGATGAGAAAATGCGCTGGTGTCAATGCCACTGGATCGTTCGGATCGGTGGAGATAGAGCACAAAGGCCGCGAATTTAAGATCGCTTCGATTTCTATTGCTAACGTGTTTAGTTCTTCGTACGTGAACAAATGATCGCGCATGACTCGTTTCAGATGATGTTTACATGATTTTACTGCTGCCTCCCAGAGGCTTCCGAAGTGCGGTGAAAGGGGTGGATTGAAATGCCACTCGATTCGTTTTTCTGAAGTGAATTCGTATAATCGCGTTCGGAATTCGTCGGATTCCCTTAATACGTAAAATTCGCGCAATTGACTATTCGCGCCGACGAAGTTGGTGCCGTTATCGGAGTAGATATGGCCAGGAATTCCGCGAAATAATCCACACCCGTATGATAGAATGCGGGTGCGTTGTCGACTCTCGATTTCGGCAAATCTGCCATCTTATACGCGATTGCTACCGGTCGAAAACGTATGCATCGCGTGCAGCGGCGCACGATTTATCGGACTTGGTTCCGACCATCGAGTATCCAGAACCTTTGACGAACGTTATAGAGAGTCGATTGAATTCCCGTGTGATAGAATTTTTCGTGTGTATATCGAATCAAAAGGTCAGTCACGTGATGCCGGGAGGGAAGAAGGATCGGGTTTTTCTGATCTTCTTGTACATTCGCGCGATTGATACGACCGCCGACGCGGAGTAAACCTCTTCCGTCAATTATCGGATTGAGAGATCCGAGTTTTGCGCATTTTACGCTTCCCTTGGTCGAAAGTCGATTGATTTCGTTTTGAAAACGCGATTTTTGTACGAGACGAATAACGTGTTTCTCGGCATTGTTGATTTCGGTTATCGTTAAATCGCCTGTAAATTTGTTTGCGCGCAAAAATCGTAAGCAATACGCGACGACGCGAATTAATCGTGTGTATGACGAGAATCTTTCGAGTATTTCATCTGACTGTGGTTGCGCGGTCATGCAAAATAATTTTTTAATGCTGGGAAGATCGTCTGGTGGCTTCTCGACGGACTGAGGCCACGTCGTTTCGTGGTTAGCCAACCACGAGGGGCCTTGAAACCAGGAATCGTTGTTCACAAAATTTTGAGGAAGTTGACCTCTCGATAATGCGTCCGCGGGGTTTTGTTCGGATCGAACATGTCGCCATTCAATATTTTTGCTGTTTTCTTGCATCTCCGCGACCCGATGGGCTTCGAATACCTTGAGTACGCTTGGATGTTTTTTCAACCATTGGAGAACGATCGTCGAGTCAGACCAAAATATCATTTTAGACGCGCGAAACGGGAGTACGTCGCAAATTTCTCGATATAAACGTGTGAGTATCAATGCGCCGCAAAGTTCGAGACGCGGAATTGTCTGTTCCTTGAGCGGAGCGACTCGCCCCTTCGAGCAAAGTAATTGAACGTGAATTCCGTCTTTCTCGTCACGAGATCGCACATATATGCAAGCCCCGTAACCTGTCTTACTTGCGTCGCAAAATCCGTGAATTTGAACGTCGACGGGATTTTTTAGTGAGATGTAACGATCGATTTTGAGATTGTCAATCAAAGAGAGCTGCTCCGCGAATGACTGCCACGCAGAGTGTAACGCGCTCGGTACTGATTCGTCCCAAGAAGTTTTTGCCTTCCAACAATCTTGCATGAGAACCTTTGAGACGAGAATGACTGGACCGAGTAAACCGAGGGGATCGAATATTTTTGCAATTTCTGACAAAATATAGCGCTTGGTTACCCTTTCGGCGGGCGGTATACGTTTGACGGTATAGAGCAATTCGTCGCGACACGCGTTCCACGAGATGCCCAACGTTTTATGTATCGGACTTTCGTCTGTCAAAAATTCGAGATTCGTAATTTTTTCGGATAAATTGTTCAACGCGCGTGAATGATTCGACGCCCATTGGCGTATGTCCAAACCGCCGCGTTTCAGAATCTCGATAACCTCGTCTCGAATTTGTACGATTTCTTCTAGAGTGTCTTCCCCCGAAAGCAAATCGTCCACGTATAGGTCGCGCTTCAAAGCTCCAGCTCCGACTGGAAACTCCGCGCCTTCGTCATTCGCGAGTTTTTGTATTGTTCGTGTCGCGAGAAATGGCGCTGATGACACGCCGAAGGTTACCGTGTTCAATTCGAATGCTCGCGTTTTATTATCATGAACCCAGAACACGCGTTGATAACAGCGATCTGCGGGGTGAATCCAAATCTGACGATACATTTTCGCGATGTCGGCGGTGATTACGTATTTGTGACCTCGAAATCGTATGAGGTGATCGAATAATTTGAGTTGAATTGTCGGACCGACCATTAGAACGTCATTTAACGAAATTTCCTTACTTGTTTTTGCTGAGGCATCGAAAACTACTCGTGTCTTGGTGGTGGCGCTTGTCGTTTTTATCACCGCGTGGTGCGGGAGATAATCGCCAGGCTGTGTTTCATCGTCGATGAGCGTCATATGACCCAGATCGATGTATTCGGTCATGACGCGGTGATACTCTTGTTTAAGGGTCGGATCGGCGTTCAAGCGCCTTTGCAGTCCTCCGAATCGTCGTAGAGCCGTCAATCGAGATTGGCCAAGGTCACGGTCCTTATTTCGAAACGGTAGACGAACCGTGTATCGCCCCGATGATTCGCGTGTGACGTTTTGTGTGAAATGCATTTCACAGTCCGTATTTTCTGATAGTCTGATTTGATTCGCGTTTGCGTCGTCCAATAACCAAAACTTTGCGATTTGGTCTTTCAGCTCGGTTGATTGACACGATATGTGCTTGTTATTTGGCGCGTCTGTTCGTCCGCCGGCGACTGCCCAGCCGAGCTGAGTTTTTTGTAAAAAAAGCTCACAATTGTCACGAGAGAGATTGCATTGTCCGATCGATAATAACGATAACGTGACGCCGGATCCAAGCAGGAGGTCGATTTTTTCCGGCAAATGAAACTTCGGGTCCGCGAGTTTTATGTTGTTCGGAATGTTCATCCGTTCGCGAGGGAAGATCTCGTTCGGCACCTTGTCGGCGATTTTTGGAATAACCAGGAACGTGAGAGTTTTGTGAAAGTTGTTATGAATCGAGTAGAATGTGCACTCGACTGCGCCTTTTGAAGTTGTGGTTGTGTCATCGATCATTCCCACCGCAAGCGAACACGTGCGTATTGATGATTTCAATTTCTTGGCGAAATCTTCCGTTATGAAATGTGCCGTTGCGCACGTATCTAACAAGGCGCGACCCTTTATGAACAGCCCGTTTGAATCCTTGACGCGGACTTGAGCGCTCAGCATTAATTGCGATTGAAAGATTCGCGATGTAAAGCTGTGCGAGACCACGTCTGGTCATGCCGAATTTGCCCTTGACTTCGAATCATTTGCGGTATTCGTCCTTGTCGGGGTTTGATTGGAATTCGTGGTCGAGGTCTCGTTATGCAACAGCGTGTTGTGAAATCTCGAACAATTTTTGCAATGCGATGACTTGCATTTGTCGCGATGTGAGCGTAAGCAATTTCTGCACAACTTCGATTTTGTCACGAAACTCCATCGTTGTGATACAGACATATTCTGAAATTCGCGACAACGATACACGGGATGGCTTCCCCCTTTGCACACCAGGCAGTTAGAGGACGTGTTGGTCACGAGCGCGCGCGCACCGTCTTCTCCTCTTCGTGCTTTCACACCGCCTTGCTCTTTCCCGAAGAACGACCGTTTTTTCGTTGTTTCCTGTTTTGCGCGCGACGAATCTTGGTCGATTGTGAACAGACGAAACGCGGTTTCGGAAACGAACTGGTACAATTGAACAAGCGTCGGCGAAACATCGAGACTGAGAGTTTCTTCCCATTTTGCACGAATGTTGTTTGGTAACGCGCGTTCTAATATTCGTACGAGTAGGTGCTCGTCTGGCTGCACGTTCATGGTCGCGAGCATATTCGTATGCTGGCGCATATCGTCCACGAGTCGCGTTAACCCCTTGTGAGTCGCTTTGGTCTGAACCGGGAGTTCGAGAATCGCGTCTAAATGTTTCGTAATCAGAATTCGGGTTTTATCATACGAGTCAAGCACCAGTTTCCACGCGAATTTGTAATTCTCCTCGCTCGCATTGTATATGAGGATTTTGTTCAGCGCGTCGCCCTCGAGGCAGTTTTTTAAGTAAATGAATTTTTGAAGACTTGTAATGTCGTCGCGCGAATCGATCATCGTAAGAAATGTGTTCTTGAACGATAACCATTTATCGAGTTCGCCGTCGAACTTCGGAAGATCAGCTACCGGCAATTTGAGACGACGCGTACGGTCGATCGGAGATGACGTTGTAATTTGCGCGCTGCCTGGCAGCGACGTCAGCGACGATGCACTTGCTTCGAACTTGGTCGCGATCGCGTAAAATCTGTTTTGTAGTTCATCGAATTCGTTGAGTTGTTCACTCTCGGGATCGATTAACAGCGCGAGTTCATCGTGGAACTCTTCATACGCCTGAAATTGCTCACGCAAACGATCGACGCGCATTTTCACGTTCACAGGTTCCAAATCCGCTTCTTCCGCGATTTTTTCAAGTTTCGTCATTTGTGTCTTTAACGTTGCACGTTTTTGATTAATGTATTCTATGCGCTCACTCATCTTGGCTTCGTTCGCGTCAAAAATTATTCACGAACACTATTCTACACTCCGGTACCACGAGCTGATATTATATGCGTAAGCATCGGCTGTCGAAACAAGACTGAGGACTCGGTTTTGTCCTATTAATCGCGATTATTCTTGTTTGTCGAGCGCACGCTTCGCGTAATGTAAACACCGCCTAGTGGACTCGCTTTGTGTAGCTCTGTTGTTCTGCCGGTTTATCCGTATGCGAGAGGAAGAAAATATTGCGCGAGAAATATATGAGGAATTAAAATATTATGGGGGGTTTCTGGTCCTCTTTGAGGGCGTGGGTTCGAATCCCACTTCTGACACCATTTTGTATAGTCGGAAGGTCCTTCAATGCGAAGTTCCCCCGTAGTTTCGTATGTATTATATTTTTCAGGAAAGGATGAGGTTGAGTTAATGAATTAATTCGTGGTTGAGCCTCGAACGATGATTTGATTCTTGGCTCGTGTGGAAAGGGCCATTCCGGCATACAACTCACGTCACATGTGAATTTGTGAAATGATTGCGGTTGGTTTCGGTAGGGGACCCGGTCCCACATCGTCAACCTCGTTGGGTTGGACGCGTAAGGTTGGGTAGGGGACAAGGTCCCATATCGTCAACCCCGTCGGGTTGGTTGGGTGTGTTTTAGTAGGGGACAAAGTCCCATATCGTCAACCCCGTTGGGTTGGATGTGTAAGGTTGGGTAGGGGACAAGGTCCCATATCGTCAACCCCGTCGGGTTGGTTGGGTGTGTTTTAGTAGGGGACAAAGTCCCATATCGTCAACCCCGTTGGGTTGGATGTGTGTTGAATGTGCTGTAGACGGAATGTGTTCCTAACGTGAGAGAGCGTACGTCTTGTCGCGTGCCTTGGAGGCAACTAACCCCTTGAATGCATGTGTGCGCGCGCGCCTCGACCGAGTCGGGCCGAAGCTTGGTGTTTACGCATGAGCACAGCAACGCACACAGCGTTTCTCATGTCGTACCTTGTGAGCCAAAAACCCGCGTGATTCGGATTAAAAAATGTGTATGTCAGGATAACAATAATTCTCGGCGTTTCACCAAACAATTACCATAATGACCTAGATATTAATTAGCTTAAGTTTTTCCGATGCCTTGAAAATACAAAATTATGCCATTATATGAATATCCAAACCATTTAGAATAGCTCCACTTTACCTCCTTTTCATACACACTCACAATTTCTATCACACATTCCAAGCCCACTAGGACTAGGTCTGCTAGGCACAGCTAGCAAACTTTAGTCTGGGCAAAAGGTTAACCTTAAGGGGACTTCAAGGCGACACCTTACAGGTACCACTTAACGAGAACCCCAAGACTTAATACCACCCTATAAACTCACATTTATAAGACAATTATAAATCTACAGCCACACATCGATAAACTCCACTAACGGGAACCTCAGTGTTTTCACTCAAAAAGACGCTTAGTATCTTATCAATCTCCCCTAACATCTATGTGATTCATATAGGCTAAATCGAAATCCTAGAAATAACAAGTAGATTGTGTAGGTTACACAATTTCCATAAGACATCTACATACGACAGCTACTTCATTGGTGTACCTAATTTGAACAAATAAATATTCCCCATTTACACGCTCATAATGAAGATTTTACAGACTTCGCCCTTATGATAAAGCCTACTATCTTCCTTAGTCTATATTAGCATAACGCAAAAATCTCACCATGTTAAACATCATCAATTGGAATTGTAGAGGTTTCCATTCTAAAAGAAATGGAATTCCCCATTTACTCAGCTCATGTGATATTCTATCTACATCAGAAACTTTCCTTTCTGCCAATTACCATCTTCAAATTGGAGTCAAAGGATTCAATTATATAAGGAAAGACCGTGAATCAGGCCACGGGGGAGGACTTCTCATATACATAAAAAAAAACCTAAAATATAACTCATTCACTAGGACTAGCTTCCCTGATGGAGTGGAAAACCTAAATATTGTGACGTTGCAGATTTTATCTGCCGTCACAAGAGGTCCTGAACCGTTGGCGGACCTTAGTTAGGTAGGGCCAGTTAGGTTTCCTGCGGGAAAATAGCCTCGAGGCTGAGGAAAACGCTCCGAGAGGCGACCGTGACCGACCTAGACCCCTGAACTTTTTAGTAATTCGTTCATTTCGATCCCCCACTTCTCTGACATGTACCACGGACGGACGGACGAGGCCGAGGGCCACTAACGAAGGCCAGGAATTTGGAGGACAGGTCACAGCGAGAGACCGATCTCCGGAGAGCCAGCGGAGGCTGCACGGACGCGGGGGAGTGCCAAGGGCACTCAGCAACGCGGGAGATCGACGGCGGATGTGAGTTCCGCCGTCACCAAGAGCCAGCGAACCGCGGTCCGCCCCGAGTTTTGGGGAGTCTGATAAGGAGTTACAGGTGCTGACCACGCTGTAGGCTCGACCACCAGCTACGTACCACCGCGAGGACACCGCCGCGCCATAGCGCCGGCAACCAGGCACACGATCGTCTTCCCCTTTTTCCGAAATTGCGGATAGCGCCGCTGTCTCTAGATCAAGCCCGGATAAGAGGGGGAAAATATGGAGAATTTTGGCGGAGACACGCTGTCTCGTCACTCTGCCGTAGGCTGTACGCCCGCTAGGGAAAGATCAGAAGTCAGACACCCGCGTGGGGATTAGCTGTTGGTATAAGCGATAGTGATAGAGTGTCTGTGGACGAGACGGGGAGGAAATGGACCCGAAGAGGGAAGCTGTCCTCTTCTGTGCGTGGCTGGAGAGTGGTGAGTGCTAATTACTCAGCCCTAATTAGTGTCAGCACCCGTTGTGGGCAATCGACATTTTTATCGATTGCTAGTTCACGCCACGAGGCGATTTTGTTATCCGAGGTGGGTCTGATATCACCGATCTCCGACGTGGTAGGCCGCAGCCAGTTTTCCCCGAGAAGTGGGAAATTATTTTTGATATTCTTTTTTTTGTAGAGTTTGTGAGGGTGGTGCCCAGAAAAGTCTGAATTCCCCGAGGGGAAATATCGTGCAATTTGAGTATTCGCGTTCTAGTAACGCCGCAATAGCCGGCAAGCGCTCAGGTGTTCGTGGGTCACGGTCACCCTCGATATTTCGATTGCGGGGGCCTTTGTTAGAGTGAGGAGGATATGCTGGGGACAGCGTATTCGGTAAACGGCAGAGTCAAATAGCATTAGATTCCGTTATTTAATTGTATCTTGTGGCACTTTATTATTCACGTTTTTTTTGTTATCATTGTTAGGCCTCATTTTATTCATTCCGTTATAGGTCGTCGTTGCTCCTATTGAGCGCTTGATTTTATCTCTTTTTGTTAATTTATTTATCATTGATTTATTGTTCCTATTACTTTTTACTGCGTGTAATTTTTGTATTTCTATCCGGGGAATTTATCCCAGTGGTAGGGCCGCCTTTACACGGTCCTCGACCACGCACACCACCCCCGAGGGGTGTTCGTTACCCCGCGTAAAAGTTATTTTGTGTTCCCGTGACGAATAAAAATTGTGAATTTGTTAAATTGATTCGCTCGAGTCGTTATTACTATCGCCTGTCAATCCTCGGATAATCCCGACCCCTCTCCGCGGTACTGAGCTACCGAGGCACCGCAGGTGCGTATTGTTAGGGACGGCTACGGCCAAAATTCTTGAGCGGCGGGAAACCGCCTGGCGCCCAACTTTGATACGTGGGTGATCACTCTTGCAGCGTTTACCTTCCCCGCACCTGAGTTCTCCGGCAAAGGGCGGGGAACCAAGAGGTAGCGTCACAAATTGGCGCCTAACGTGGGGCCTCTTTTAAAAAGTAATTTCAATAATTCATTAATAATTTCAGTAATTAGTAAAAATAAAGTGCGCCCGTGCAAAAATTTTCGTCTGTCGAACTTTTAGCAGCCCTAATTATTTTTGTTAGTAAATGGTTATTCTGTTTTCCTGGAGGAAATTATTTCGTTTCTATTTTTGTCTCTTCCTTTTTGGACTCTTTTGGTAGTTTACTAAATTGCGTGTCCCTTCGGGATTTGAGAATTTTTTTTTTTGGGCATCGGTACAACTCCGGAGGAGGATTGACAGAGTGAGCGCGGTCGTGAGTGCATTTAAAGTCACTGCAGGACCACTGACATTTTTCGTGGTTCAGGGAGACGCGGTGTTTGATATCAGCGAAATTTGAGAATCCCTGCTAGTTTCACCTTGTTGACATCCCGAGACGCGGACTCGCAATCTCCGTGAGTGCGAGGGGGACACTAGCAGCGCCAAGACAGAGCGCACTAACTATTGTACTCGAACGAATCTTGTCGTGATCCTGTATTTGTCGTTTCTGTGTAGGTGTAGTATAAGACTGCCGGTCAATATTTTTCCTGTGGAATATTATATTTTGTGTGGTGTTAATCCTAGTCGCGGATATTGGCGTGGCCGAATAAATCTTGTCCAACGTCAGTACACGAGTACTATAGCCTGTGGGAGCGAGTGCGACCGACGACGCGGGGAATAGAGACGCAGCGACCACGCGATATTAGAGCACGGATATTTCGCGCGAAGATTTTGTTTTTGGGGAGTTGGTTTTCGTTGCGTTTGGGGCGTTACTTTTTGCGTCGGGTTATTTCCGCGTGGGACTTTCCGGTGAATTTTTTTTTGTTTTCTTGTTTGTTTTTCTCCCCGTGGGGAAGAATTATACGCGGTCGAGATGGCGAATAACGAAGGAGCCGCAGCGCGAACACTATGGACGATGCCGTACGCGGAACTGTCGTTATTATTAGACTCGCTACACGTGAGCGCGGAAGGATCAATCGTAGAGTTGCGGGACCGCTATATGAGACATTGTGCGCGGCAACAGGGAGATCCCGGGATACCGTGGGGACCGGAAGACGAACCCGCGGACGGAAATCGAGAACACCGCGATAGAACTCCGTCTCCACCGCTGGTGGTAGTCGCGACGAGTTCCGACTCAATTCCGATTACCACAACTACGACCACCTTAGCAATTTCAATGTCCGCCCCTGTGATGACCACGATGTACGGTACAAGAGCGACCACGTATGCAACGAGGCCAACAGTGAGCCGTGGACCCGTAGAGATGGGATATGGAACGTATCGGGAGACGGGTCGCACCTTCGACTTCTTACCGATGCAAGGGGAAGAAAACGCGACTGCTACCGGAACAATGCCGCGTAGATCCACGGCATATCCCCGCGAATTGAGGGAGTACGCGCGAGTAGCAAATGCGGGGGAGGCTTCCGGACCACTAGGGGGCCCCTACGAGTTCGGAGAAAGTTATTTAGAGCCACCGCGCCGGGGATATTGTAGAGAAGCGAGGGAACGAGGTGGAATATCCCACCCGCCCGCCCCGCGAGACCGACAACCACCGCGTACAGCCGCGTGGGTAGATCCCCCAGCGATGAAAGGCGAGCCATTTGAGTATTCGCGAGCGGTGTACCACGATAGGTCGAAAGAAGTAGTAGGTGCATTGAGGCGGTGGAACGTGCGTTTTTTATTCAATGTATAAGTACAACAAGTACAACATATTTATCAATCTTAATAACCAAAAACTACATATAATCAGTGTCTATATACCTCCGAACGCCAACATCGGAAAAAACTCACTAGCCAACTTCATAGATGACATTGCATTGCAACTCTAGAGAACGTTATTCTGTCTGGGGATTTCAACGCACATCATTATAATTGGGGCAGTGATCTTCACAATCACAGGGGCAATCATCTGGCCGATATCATAACTCAATCCAATCTGGTACTAGCAAACACGGGAAAAAATACTAGAATCCACATAGAACACAACAAAAAAAGCGTCCCAGATATTACTCTCATATCACCAGCTCTGGGCCCTTTAACAACCTGGGATACCTTACAAGATTCTCGTCACAGTGACCACTTTCCCATCGTCATCACCATCTCCTGTTGTGAACCCCAAAATATAATCTTAAAAAAAAAACTTGGCCTCTGCTATATTAACTGGGAGTCATTTAGAGATAAATTGAATCAATATGCTTATCCAGATAGTCTTAACCTAAACAACATGAACGCAGCATATAATAACTTCACAGGTGCGATCATTGAAGCAGCAAAATCTGCAGGCGCTGCCTTTTCCAATAAGTTAGGTTACGAATCCAATCATTGCAATGCCTTATGCTGGGACTTAGAATGTAAAGAGATGATCCAATTACGCAGAGAGGCTATGGAAAAATACTTAAATTGTAGAACCGATGACAACCTAAACGCATACTGCATAATAGCCAAACAGACCTCCCAATTGTTAAAAGCTAAGAGAACTCATAAATACATAGAATTCTGTAACAACATGAAACCCAACCAAGACCTCGGTGAAGTTTGGAAAGGCCTCAAATGTTTGAAAAACAAAAATCTTAAAGGGGTTCAACCTTCTTTGTCCAATAACCTCTACCAAGATAACAAGGAGGCGATTCGAATCTTGAATAACATCTGCTCTTCTCAAAATCGATCATCCAACATTAACTTCCAATATATTAAGGACCCTTCTCCTGCATTAAATGATTCCGTAACGATCAACGAAGTTCTCCAAGCAATAGACTCCGCCAAAAGAAGATCCTCTGCTGTGTTGTAATCGGGTGTTCGATTTCCCAAGTATGAAAGGTGCAAGCTTCGCACTATTGCAATACACTGTTTATGCGTTGGGCCATACGTAGGAATCTGCATACACAGCACTGACCTCCTAAACGCAGTTAAAAGGCCTACACGCAACACGCTCGTGGTCAGAACATCGGGACCCGTTATTACGTGCAAAATCGAGTATCGCTATAAGTTAACGTGTATCTTCCTATTTTAGATCATACTTCTCATTGTCATCTATAAATATTAAACTTCATTTCAAATTGTACGACTGAGTACCAACTCTTAATTCGACGACGATCCCTACCAAATAAATAGAAGTATTGTTATACTGGGATTCCCGAATCCAATCTTAACAATTGGTGGCAGCGGTGGGATCCGTCGAATCGTCAAGTGAAGTGAATCAGAGGACGATGGCATCAGGAAATCAGGAGGATCGACTACCATATGTCAGGAAGAAAGGGGGTTGAACGGTCGGCATCTGTAGATTCTCCAACCGCATCTACCCTGCAAGGCGAATTAAGTTTTGGGGAAGATTCACCGTTGAGCGGCGTACTACTTCCCAGCCAACGACGCGCTTTGCGTTTATCACTAGATGCAGCAGCACAGGAAGCGGACGAGAGAAAGTCCCAGGTAGAGCAAATGCCAGTGAAGTGTGAATCCGTAAACGAGTACATTGCGGAGGGTAAAACTGCGTGGATCCAGGAATTACGCCGCGACCACCTTCTCGAGGTTTGCGGGGCTTACCATTTGAACGTCACTGAGGATAATTCGGTTGACCAACTCCGAGCAGCCCTGCGCGAATTTGTCAGAAGCAGGAATCGAGGGCAGCCTCAAGCTACAGCTCACGGAACACCTCAAACAACACCCCGGCAGGGTCGCGACTTAGGAGCGATCGCACCTCGACCTAACATGATGGAGGACGCCCCTACCGTACGGCAAGTACTGAAGGACATCGAGGTATTTGAAGGCGGAGATCGAGGTAGGGTACGCGACTTCATTCGCTCTTGTAGATATGCACGGGAGACTATACTATTCTCGGAAACTGAGAAGCTGTTGAAAGCAGTTTTGAGCACACGGATCAAGGGGAGTGCGGTACAAGCACTAGAATACAAGTCAATCACAGCCTGGGAAATATTGGAGGCAGAATTGAATTCGATGTACGTTGAAACCCGAACATTAGCTTCGTTACAGGTAGAATTTAACAGCTGTAGGCAGCGGCTGAACGAAGATGCAAAATCGTACGGGACACGAGTCGAACAACTTACCGCACAGGTTATCGAATTAACAATGAGAGAAGCCGCCCCTGACGACTCGAAACCAACGTTGGAACGACAAGTACGGAAGCAGGCTGTCACTATTTTCATACGAGGGTTGAATGACCGGCTGAAGATATTGGTCAAGTGTCGGCGATGTGAGACCCTCGGGGAGGCAATTTCCATCGCAATAGAAGAGGAACGCGAATTGGGTCCTAGCCGGGATCAACCGCGATCGGGTAGCAATCGAGCAGGTAGCACCAGGTCCTGCTACAACTGCGGGAGGCCAGGACATGTAGCACGCGACTGTCGGATACCGAATACCGATTCACGAAGTGCGCGACGTTTGCCGACACCGAGTGAACACGTAAGGAAAATTGAGGTCGTATGTCACTATTGTAAGAAACTGGGACATTTTATCAGAGATTGCAGGACACGACTAGCTAACGAGAATAGGGGATACTACGTAGATGACAGAGAATTTCCGAGACAACCAGGGGACCAGATGGGTCCATCCGGGGATGCTGGTGGACAAGATAACGAGATTTCGGGAAACGAGAAGCAGGCGCGACGGACAGGCAACCGTATCGCGTCGTACCAGTAAATTGCCTAGCCAATGGAGCTGGACGGAAGAACCACGCATCAATCAAGGCGAACGAATTCAAAACGGGACACGCCACAATGTTATTAGACTCGGGAGCTGAGGTAAGCTTAATAAAAGTAGGGAAAATCGACGGCGAAGTGATGGCTGAAGACGGCGTGATCACGCTTAAGGGAATAAGCGGGACGCCGGTTGCGACCTTGTGTAAGGTCAGGTTAAATATAAGGGTTGGCGATAGGCACATATCGCACCTTTGTCACGCCGTTAGAGCCGATTTTCCACTTGAAGCCGACGGTCTCCTAGGAGGCGACTTCCTCGAGAAGCATGACGTCGAGCTGAGATCCGGAAAATATGCCAGGTTGTACGGGACAACATGGAGCCTTGGAGCTACGGGAGCTCGCGTTTCAGTCGAACCAAGAAGTGAAACGATAATTCGCGCTAAGTCGGCCAATGACGCAGAAGGCGTCGTCGAAGGAATCGAGTTATATCCAGGAGTATATATGGGGAGTTGCGTCACCAACGCCGTCGACGGTGAGTGCAAAGTCAGCATTCTCAATACGAACGATTATGCAGTAGAATGCGACCGAATGTGCAAATCGTGGCACTAGGTCAAGAACAGGCAAACAAGAGTCAAGTTCACGCTTGCCGGTCAGTTACACCGAGCAACGCAGGCAGGATGCAACAAATGAGAGACAACTTACGTACCAGTCATCTCAATAGGGAGGAGCGGGAGAGTTTATTAGACGTATGCGAAAAATTCAGCGATGTGTTTCATCTCGAAGGAGACCATTTGGGTCACACAAATGCAGCTACACATAGGATCACAACTAATCCGGAGATTGCACCAATAAATTTGAGACCTTACAGATTGCCGGAAAAACATAAGCAGGAGATAAACGACCAAGTAAATAAGATGCTGGATGATAGGATAATCAGGCCAAGCAACAGCCAATGGAACGCGCCACTGCAGTGGTACCGAAGAAAGTAGACGCATCAGGAAAAACAAAGATGAGAGTCGTAGTAGACTTCCGTAAGGTGAACGACATCACGGTAGGAGACTCTTTCCCACTGCCCCGTATCACCGAAATATTGGACGAGTTGGGTAAGGCCAAGTATTTCTCTACCTTGGATTTAGCTTCGGGATTTCACCAAATTCCTATGGAAGAGGAGGATAAGTGCAAGACCGCATTTTCCACCCCACACGGTCACTACGAGTACAACCGAATGCCCTTCGGATTGAAAAACGCCCCGGCAACATTTCAACGGCTAATGAATACTGTACTTTCCGGAATACAGGGCCTTAGATGCTATGTCTATCTCGACGATATAGTCATACACGCTCCCAGCTTAAGAGAACATAACAAACGGCTAGAAGAGGTACTTGAACGTTTGAGGCACAATTCATTGAAGCTGCAGCCAGACAAGTGTGAATTTTTGAGGAAAGAGGTCAACTTCTTGGGACACATGATAACTTGCGACGGGATAAAAGCAGATCCAGAGAAGATTCGAGCGGTAAAGCAATTCCCGATACCAAAGGGGGTGAGGGAACTTCAAGGTTTCCTAGGTCTAGCTGGATACTACAGACGATTTATACAGAATTTCTCGAGCTTGGCAAAACCGCTAACACACCTGCTGAAGAAAGAAGTGAAATTCTCCTGGACATCACGGGAACAAGAAGCTTTTGAGGAGATGAAGAAAACTTTGACAACTGCGCCCATTTTACAATACCCCGATTTCGAAAAACCATTTATCGTAACGACGGACGCTTCCGACAAAGCCATCGGAGCGGTCTTATCCCAGGGCACCGTGGGTAACGACCTACCAATAGCATACGCGAGTAGAACTCTGAACTCCGCTGAGGGAAACTATAGCACCACCGAGAAGGAACTACTGGCAATAGTTTGGGCTGTCAATCACTTCAGACCGTACGTATATGGTACTAAATTCAAAATTGTCACAGATCACAAACCACTCACTTGGCTGTTCGGAGTCAAAGATCCAGGATCCCGACTCATGAGATGGCGATTGAAGCTGGAGGAATACGACTACGAGATCGAGTACAAAGCAGGTAAAGCAAACACTAATGCTGATGCTTTAAGCCGTATGTACGTAACAACCAGAAGCCAGAAGAAAGAAGAAGCTGCGACGAAGGAGCCTAACCAGGAATATTCGGAGGAGGAACGAAACCAGATTATCTACGAGTATCACGACACACCCGTAGGGGCCCACCAGGGAGTGAATAGGACGGTCGAACGAATCCGTCTGAGACACGATTGGCCCGGATTGAGGAAAAACGTCGAAGACCACATTGCGAGATGTGAGAATTGCCAGAAGAATAAGCTTAGCCAGCGAGCGAAAGCACCAATGATCATCACCGATACCCCAAACCAGCCGTTTGAAAAATGCGCATTGGATATAGTAGGGCCACTGACGGAGACCGAGCGGGGTAACAAATACATTCTAACATTTCAAGATTGGTTGACAAAATTCAGCAAGGCAATTCCTATCCCAAATCAAGAAGCCAACACCGTAGCGAAAGAATTCGCAACACGAATCGTATGTGAACACGGGATACCACAAAGGGTACTCACCGACCAAGGTACGAACTTTCTTAGTAACATTTTTAAAAATAATTGTAAACTGTTGAAGATCGACAAAATACAGACGACCGCCTATCACCCTGAATCCAATGGAGCGCTGGAAAGATCACACAGAACGCTAGCAGAGTATCTGAGGCATTACATAAACGAAGAACAGAGTAACTGGGACGAATAGCTACCATACGCTATGTTCGCATATAATACCACACCACACACGGCAACGAGATTCACACCATTTGAGCTGGTGTACGGACATCCGGCTGTACTACCAACATCGTTGAAGAAGGACCCAGAAACAACGTATACATACGACGACTACGCCCAAGAACTACGGGAGAGGTTGCGAGCTAGCAACCTCATTGCTAAGGAGAACCTGCAGCGAGACAAAGAAAGATCGAAAGTCGAATACGATCGAGGTACTAAGTTAACGACATTCAAGGTCGGGGACGGGGTACTGCTCTATGACAAAACGGTACGTAGAGGACGATCAAAGAAATTACTATCTCAATGGATTGGTCCATACTCCGTGTTAGAGGTAAACTCAGATGTTAATTGTACTATAAGGGTACAGAAACAAAACCTTAGGGTACATATTAATCGATTAAAACATTCCATCGAATAACTTCATAACTTTTAAATTAAACCATTCCACTAACATAGCATAAGAGAAACGATTATATGCAAAACTGTGAACGGGTCATAAAACAAGTGTTACCACTAACGATAACTTCGGGTTACAGCTGAGCATGCAAGAGGCATCGCAAAGCAGCAAAATTGTCTGATTTCAGGAGAAAACCCTAAGGCTCTTCTTCAAGGGGGAAGGGATGTTGTAATCGGGTGTTCGATTTCCCAAGTATGAAAGGTGCAAGCTTCGCACTATTGCAATACACTGTTTATGCGTTGGGCCATACGTAGGAATCTGCATACACAGCACTGACCTCCTAAACGCAGTTAAAAGGCCTACACGCAACGCGCTCGTGGTCAGAACATCGGGACCCGTTATTAAGTGCAAAATCGAGTATCGCTATAAGTTTACGTGTATCTTCCTATTTTAGATCATACTTCTCATTGTCATCTATAAGTATTAAACTTCACCTAAAATTGTACGACTGAGTACCAACTCTGAATTCGACGACGATCCCTACCAAATAAATAAAAGTATTGTTATACTGGGATTCCCGAATCCAATCCTAACAGCTGGTAGAGATCTAATCAGTTACGATATACTAAAAGAACTCCCTCACGAAGCTCTATTTTGGCTAACTAACTACTTTAATCGGATGCTTGCATACGGAACTATCCCAGAGAAATGGCACGAATACAACCTCGCCCTTATTCAAAAACCTATGTCCTCCAGTTTTAGACCAATAGTTATGTCCTCCTGCGTTCAAAAAATAGTTGAAAAAATCATCAATGACACGAAGCTCTATTTTGGCTAACTAACTACTTTAATCGGATGCTTGCATACGGAACTATCCCAGAGAAATGGCACGAATACAACCTCGCCCTTATTCAAAACCCTATGTCCTCCAGTTTTAGACCAATAGCTATGTCCTCCTGCATTCAAAAAATAGTTGAACAAATCATCAATGACAGGCTCAGCTGGTGGATAGAAAATTCAGAAATATAACCTCACAATTTCAACGGATTCAGGAGAGGCAACTCGTGTCACGATTCCATTATAGATCTTCATCTGGAAATCAAAATCTCCAAAGCTCAAGGATTAACATCTGGTGCGGTTTTTGTGGACATTCAAAGCGCCTATGACAACGTTAACCCCGATATATTAATCCAACACCTGACTTCACTTAGAATTCTTCAACATATAGTAAAATATATACACAACTCCTTCAAGAACAGACAAATACACGGCTTTATCAATAACGAAGAGATCTTCCATGGCATCTCTAACAAAGGTCTGGTCCAAGGATCCTGCCTGAGTCCTACACTATTTAACATCTACATTTGCAAGGTACAAGAGAACTTAGATCCGAATATATCTCTATCCGCATTCGCTGACGACCTTCGAATTTTCACTAAAAGTTATTCTATCAAGAGGGTCACCAAATCCCTAGAGTCGAATCTGATACAACTTCAGAAAAACCTTGACCTTCTCAACCTTAAAATATCGAAACCCGAAACCGAATTGATGATTTTTTCGGGTAACAATAACCACATTATTCCCGACTCTTACCACCTGACCTTGGATGATCATAGAATATACAACTCGGAATCAGTCAAATACTTGGGAGTCTCTTGGGATTATAAATTATCTTGGGAACTTCACTTGAAATCCGTCAAAAACAAAGCCGAAAAACTAAATCACATCTTAAAATCCATCAGTTCCACAAAATGGGGGGCACACCCAGAAACCATGCTTAAAGTTTATAAGTCTTTGATCAGACCAGGCCTCGAATAGGGTAACTATCTACTTCCTATAGATAATTCTAAACGTCTCCAAAAACTGAACGTTACACAAAATAGTGCTCTGAGATCATGCCTGGGCGTAATAAAAACCACCCCCATCAACGTCCTACACCACCTTAGTGGCACTTCTAACATTCTCAGGAGAATCGAACAGCTCACGAAAAGGATCCTCGTTAGAAAATGCTACCTAAGAAATAATAATATCATCCAAAAGCTCAAAAGAGAATCTATCTTATTCGATAATCTCAATCCTAGAAGCAAATGTAACAAAGCCTCCATAATAACGGAATGTTGGAAAAAAGTCAGACAATTTGAGAAAGTCTTAGAGAAGACGGATAAATTAAACACATACTGCATCAGTTATGAATCCTTATTCTCTAAATTTGATATAAACACCACAGCCGGTCTCGAACTCCAACGATCGAATGACCCCGAAAGAGACCTACAAAGACTTCTAAAACAAGACTATAATGATCACGAGATAATATACACGGATGGTTCTTTAAATACAACTAGCAAAGTATGTAGCTGAGGAGGTTTTTACGAAAAGAAAGAAATTGCCAAATCATTGAAGCTTAATCAGAATACTTCCATCTACAATGCAGAAATATTAGCTATCGCTGAGGCTATCAAAGTAGCCTTCTCAACTCATGAAAAAGGAACAAAGAAATTCTTGATATGTTCTGACTCTCTTAGCTGTCTCAGAAAACTTTAACACATGGGCCTCGATTCTAACCTATCTAACTCGCTCGCTTCTATAAGAAAAGAGCTAAAGATCTCCTTCGACTCCACTCATTACATAAAACTCATCTGGATCCCAAGCCACTCCGGTATAATAGAAAACGAAATCGCCGACAGGATTGCAGTAGCTGCCAGTGAAAAACCCCACATTGATTACAATCTCATCCATTTCTCAGATCTTTCTCGCATATTCACTCTAGATTTAATGAAATATATGCAGGACTTTAACATTAAATATGCCTCAGGCCCTTCAGGCAAAGGTATTGAATATACTAACAAAGCTGGTCCTTTCAAACCTAAACCCTGGTTCCACTAATCTGGCCTCGACCGACGCAGAATTGGCATCATTATCAGACTTAAATCCGGCCATACCAAATGTAAAGCACACCTATTCAGAATGGGAATTGTAAATGAGGAACTCGGCTACTGCGGACTCAACCCGAAAACCGTAGACCATCTGATATGGGCATGCCCTGATCACCGAAGAGGCAGAATAGAGTTAACCAACTTTCTAGAATCCCATCATATTCCTGCTAACTACTCTGTTATCCATACTGCCCAAACCGCAACCCTCAGTATAACTACTAGATTAACAGGTTTCATAAGCTCCCACAATATGGAAATCTAACTATATATATTTCGATCTGTGTAGTCGTTCGTCCCTGTGGTTTTGTAAACATAACCTTTCCTACCAAAGAAGAACCCAGACAGAAAGAAAGGCGATCAACGCTTCTACTTGAACCAGGAGTGGACCCGCCCTGGAATACAGTCAAATGCATTGAATAGTTCAAATAAAATCAAAAAAAAAGAATCAACATCACATTCTTCAGAGAGAAAAGGGAAAAAAATTCATAAATGAATGGATAAATGAATAAATAAAGAAATGATATAAAACAAAAAGAAAAAATTTTTCAATGAAAAAACGAATAAATAAACAAATAGAAAAAAAAACAAAAAAAAAACAAACTATAACTATATAAGTAATAACCTGGAAATAAAAATCGAAAGTTTATTAGGGACATGACTCAATAGAGTTATACCTTCTAGGAAAAAAAAAAAAAAACCGTCAAACCGCAAGACTTACGATCCATCAGCTCCTCGATTCACACGCGCTATGTAGAGCAGTCCCCCTCAATCAAAAAAATATATTGCAATTTAATCGATTGAAGAAGACCGCTCCGGTTCACGCGGCTTCACGAGTCGCCAAGGTCACGCGTTCGGGATGGGAGACGTAACTGCTATTTCTAACAGACACGCCGCTGGGTGAGGATCATGAGCATTTCCTTTGACAGGTGTAACGTGACGTCACCAAAAGAAGATGGCGACGCACGCTCACCTGCCGCCGGCGGTGACAGCGCGAGGGGAAGAGAGAAAGATGCGCCGACTCACCGCTTCATCTCCGCGCAGTCTCCTATCCTGTTACCAGTCCGTGAGTCCCTCTGTCAGAAATATGCAGTGTTTGTTGGGGTCTCTGTTGTATTTGTCTAGTGTTTGTGTGTTGTGTGTGTGGCTGGGTCGTCGTCGGTAGTGTATCGCTTCTCGGTCCAATTTTATCGCTCGCTTGAAATTTTTTCCGATTTTTGGAAGGCGGGTTGTCTCTGAAATTTAATGATCAAAAATAGTTAAATAAATATTGTTTTTAATGAGTTTATTGGGCCGTACACGGCGGCACTGCAATGCCGAGACAACCCGCGACAGAGCCGGAGCAAGCCCCTGACACTCCGTCACCTTCCAAAAATCAGATTAATATTCTGGCTCCCCAATGGGGAGCGTATCAGATATTAAGCTGATAAGAACAGATAAAAGGCGTTTATTTCTCAACACATGTTCCCCCGGGCTTACACTGCTCGCCCGGGGGTATCAGTACAAAATTTGTCGCCTTTTTGGCGAGGGCTAATTATATATAGTTCATTATATTTTCGGGGGCCAGAGTCCGGTGGTTAGAAAGATAAGAAAGATGTATATCAGTAGAATAAAAAATTCAGTCACATAATAAAAACCGGCTCTGGACCCTCGCCTAATTTCGAATAGATTTTAAAATAGAAATGTAGGGCCAAACTGGCCCTAAGTCAGGTACTAGAGATTGCTTAATCGTATGAATGAATAAATAGATGAATAAATAAATAAATAGGTTCAAATCGATGGTCAAAATGAGAGTAGCAATTTAAGGTCGTGCCGAGGGAGGTTCACGCTGCTCAGGTGCGGCTGCAGGGATGTCGTCATTAATTCTATATTGCCGGACACCTGAAACATGCTCTACGTATATGTCGCGACTCCACTTTATTGTCTCCGACACGATTAACCTTCTCATTAGTCCCGCGTATTTCTTGCTAATTCTCAACATGTTCAAGACTGGTTCATTTTTCGGATCCCACGAGCCGAGGGCGCCGACGACGATCGCAGAGACCGCCACCTTGTAGCCGTCACCGTGCAGCGCGTCGGCGAGGGGTTTATATTTTTCCATTTTCCTTCCCCTCGCCTCAGCAAATGCGCTATAGGTGTTTTCAAAAGGCACGGTGACGTCTACGATGACGATACTCTTTAAGGGCTCGTGCCTGGCCACTATGTAAGGGCGGAGAGCCCCCAGATCGCCGTCAACCCCCTCGACTCGCTTATTCACTCTAATATTTCCTGGGAGACGGCAAGCCTTAGCTACTCGTTCGACAACGGCATCGTGTCTAAGTTGCCAAGCCGCCGAATGCGGCCGGCAGTGGCAAAGGACGTGGGGAAGTGATTCCAGGCCCTCCCCGCATCGCCGGCAACGCTTATCACCGTCCCCCCAGCGTCTCGCCCCATTGAGAGGGAGAACATCCAGGCGGGCGCGGTGGATGAAGCGCCAATCAGCGAAGCGGGTGAACTTGCCGCCGCGGAGAAAGTGATTTGACTCCTTCGCCAACGACGACACCCGGAATACCTTCCCCCGGTCAGGTTTTTGTTTGAGTTTTATGTGATAATATTCTACCGCTGCCAGCCGCGGACGGCGGATGACCTGGTTTTTAGATTCCGGAGATACCGTTGTCTCCCTTTCGCGCGAGCCTCTCATCGTCACCACCAGCTCTTGTCGTGTCTCTAAAAATTTCCATTTCACAGCGAGCTTGTGCTCGGATCTCCGGGCCGCATTCCGGGCTCTTGTCCATAGCGAGGCGATGTTCCCCCCGTCTCTGGCAAACTCTCCCTCCAGCTAGCCGGAAAGGTAGCTCGCCGGATCCGCGGGGGAAGGGTTTCTTCCTATTTTTCTGGCCACGGCCGCCTCGAGAGACGACCATGCCAAACCCCGCACCACCTCGTCGTCCACAGTCAGGAGGCGGTAGGCATGCCCTATGGTTAAAATGTCTGTCATATCAGCGAGCGGGAGGAGTCCACATATCCTCCGGCTGGGAGGGAGGAAGACTACCTCCGCGCTCGCCCTTTGGGGTAGGTGAAGCCAACTTTTCGCTAATTTTTTGATTAATTTATCCGCCTCCTTCAGTGGACCTTTCTCCACGTGCGCTCCCCTTAGCAGGAAGTCCAGACGCGGCAACAGAAACGTCGCGACTATCTCGGCTTTCTGCCAAGGGGCGAGGAGTGATTCGTCAACGGCCCGAAGATTTTGGAGAAGCTCGTCGATCGTCAAAAGTGGGGTTTGTTTGATTTGAAAGCTGGTGGGGACTCCGAGATGCTGATAAGACTCACCGGCTGCCAGGGCCTTTATTTCTACTCCTTGTATCTCGAATCGTGTCGGAGTCACCCTGCGCGTTTCTCTACAGTCCTGGTGTAATGTTGCACATTTCGCAGGGTTAGAGTGGAGCCCGATGCCGTTCGCTGCTGCTTCTACTTTCCTCAATAGCTCTTCCATCCCATCTGGCATCGGCTATGAGAACGAGGTCGTCCGCGTATGCTAATATATTGTGCCGATGACCATGTAGCGTGTAACCCGCATCACTGGAAGCGGCCGCCCGAAGGACCGGCTCCTCAGCAAGGTTAAACACCACAGGGCTCATCGGACACCCTTGCTTTACCCCCGCATTCATTGTAATTGGTTCGGTGAGTCCGTCGACGGTGCGCACCCGGGTGGAGCAGCCATCATACATGCTTTCCACAATGTTGCGTATGGCGAGTGGGAGCCCGGCCTCCTCCAGAGCACGGTGGATGGACGGGTGGGGGACCGAGCCGAACGCGTTCGTCAGGTCCAACCACGCTACCACCACCTGACGGCCCCTTCTGCGAGCGTCATTCAGGACCTCCTGCAGTACAAAGTTGTGTTCATAACACCCCTCGCACGGCAGGAAGCCCTTCTGAGCCGGACTAAGCCGCTGGTTCCGGATCGACCACTTGAGCAGGCGATCAGCTAGAACAGCAGCAAAAAGCTTCGGCGTCGTGTCACCTAGGGCCAGCGGACGCCAGTTCGAGAGATCGTCCCGATCGCCTTTCTTATGTATTAGGACCGTGTTGGACGTCTTCCAGATAGTGGGAATCGCCTCCAGACGTCTGCAGGCGTTAAACAAAGCGGTGAGTAGCCGGCAGTCTGCGTCAGCCTTCCTCAGATCATTGTAGGTCAAACCGTCCGGTCCCGGCGCTGTATTGGACATGCGCCGTAACCGGACGTCGACCTCCGTCACCGAGAAAGGCCTCAGCAGACCGGCGGTGCTTTCCTCGTCTGGAGCCCCATGACGGGGAGGTGGAGGCCGCACTTCCGGGTTCGCCACCGGAGCGTACATTGCCACGAAGTGCTCCATGATCCGTTCCTTTGGCACCACGCAGTGCTGGGACGGACCCTGGACCACCTCCTGGACGGCACGCCGGCGGTTCGCCCTAAAGAGTTTCTGGATTCTTGTGGCCTCCACCACGCGATTTCCACCATCCGGAAGGGCCCTCTCCGGTCCCTCTTGTTGTGGCTGTTGTTGTTGCCGTTGTTGTTGCTGGCGATCGGGGCGATCCCTCGAACCACGCCCGGGTCCAGCTCCACGACCCCTCCGCTCTCCACCACTATTCCCACCTCTCGGTCTGCCCCCCCTCGCCGCGCACCCGTTCTGCTCCAAGGCTTTGGAGGAAGCCAGCAGTTAGCACTGCAGCCTCCTCCAGTTCTTCTATGCAAACAACTGCCTCCACCGTACCAATCAGTAGCTCCCGCTCGTCCGGCAGCTCTTCCGTATTTTGCCGGTTGGCAGGCTGCCGGGGGCGGGACTGATCAGCAGGTGTCAGCAGTTGCTGGCCTGAAGCCGGTGAACGGCGAAGGACAGGAGTCGATCCGTGACTACTCACAGGCTGGGTCGCCCGCTCCGTGGTGGCAAGGCTCCCCCTCCCCACAGCGTGTCCGGGTTCACTCCTTCGAGTTCCTCTGCCTCCCCTGTTTCCCCTTCCTCGCAAGTTGAAAAATCCCGCCCTTGAGTCATTGTTGTTTCCCCTTGTTGAAGATTGACGACGTCGTTCTCCTGTAGAGAACGCTTCAGGTGTATCCGGAATCATATCTGTCATTAGCGAGCCGTCTAAAGTTCAAATACTTAATCTATTATCGGTTTTTAAGCTATTATTATTATCATTGATATTACTTTGGCCGTTGCCATCAATTAAAAATCTACTCCCCGCATACGACCCTGAGCTTCTCCGCGACGTTGTGGGTGACTCTCTACTTTTATTTAGATTGTTGCTTCTGCGGAGCGCCCGGGCGGTGTCGGGAGACAGTCGAGGCCTCGTTGGTGCTGGTGGTGGTGGCGGCGGTGTCCTGTCATCGTCCGAGTCCTCTGCCGGCGACACGGGCCCGCTGGGATGTCGTCTGCGGACCCGTCCATTTACCTCCTGCCACGGCGTGCTGCTGGTGTTGTTGCTGTTTCGTTGTTGATGCTGTTGCTGTTGTTGTTGCTGGGGGACCGTCCTGGATGGCCCCGCTACTCCGACGACCGCTGGTGGGGGGAGAACTCGCGCCGCTGGTGGTGGTGACGGTGCGGCGCTCCCTTCTTTGTCTCCCCCCTGGACCCTGGTGGTGGTAATTGGCCCTCTGGAGATGGTGGTGGTGACGGTCGTCGTTGTTAAAGTCGCAGGCAAAGTTGAAGAGCCGAGCAGGCCGCTTACCGGGACCCTTAGCTCCTCGCTGATGGTAGACAGGATGGCTGGGCCCCGGTTTTCCCTAGCTGGAGGGCTGCGGAGGCCTCCCGCCATCCCAGGCGGGAGCGAAGTGGCTCTGGTGTTGGGCCGCAGCCCTCTGCGTGCTGCTGCGGCATCTCCGTCGGCCTGCGACGGCCTGGTGGCACCCATCGTGACGGCGGCATAGGATGGTGGGTCCGCCGTCTCTTTCGACCCCGGCACTGGCCTCTCGATGGTGGTAGTGGGCCCCACCGCCGTTAGTGACGTGTTGGCGGTGGGTATAACTCTCCTCGTCGTTGCCGGGGTCTCCCTCGCTGATGTGAGGCTGGATTCTGGCACCGCTGTCCCTGTGGTGTTGTTGGTCCGGCGGGTGGTCGGCCGGACATCCACCGGCACGCTAGACGCTCGCCTGCTCCTTGTCATGGGCCCCTCGTAGTTGATATTGGGGCCCAGGGGGGGACGGTCTGCTCCCCCCCTTGCCGGTGGATCGGGATTTCTCCTGGCGGTGCACGTTGATCCCTCTGCTAAGGTGGTGGCGGTGGGTGCCACTGTAGCGGGTGCTGCTGATGTCGTTGCTGCTGCCCGTGGTAGGACGGCCCTCCTTGGCCGTGGCAGGATGTCCTCCGTCGCTGATGGTGGTGGTTGCGACGGAGTTGTCGCCGGCGTCGTCGTCGGGGTTGCTGTCATCGGCGCGGGACTGGAGGTGGTGGTCGCCCCGCGCCTGGCTGCTGTTGATGTCGATGGTGGGTTGGCAGCAGCCCTTCTCCAGGTGACCGCCGCCACTGTCGCTCTGCTGGTGGTCGGCTGGCTCTCCTCTCCTTGCTGCTCGGCTGTCTCTCGACCTCGCCCCTGCGTCGCCCTAGAATAAATAAAATTATCGAGCCTCCCTCGGCTCGAAGTATTAGACCCAGTCACACATGACCCCGTTGTTCTCCTCGCACCCGGACCTGCTCCTGTTCCCGGGGCGCCTTGAGGGACATTATTTTCGTGGCTGGCGCCGTGATGCGTCTTCACCGCCTTTAGAGGGTATCTTCCATCGCCGGCGAAGCCGCACACGCCGCACTGATGTTTAACTAAATGCCCCGGGTGGTGTTTCTTTGCATGTTTAATTAGGTCCGAGTGCGATTTGAACACTCCGCCCGTTCTCCTTCCTTGATTGTTTGCAAAGCATTCCGGGCACCTGAACTCCTGCGGAAAAGGGAATTCGATTATAATTTCGATTGTCATTTTGTTTGTTTTGGTTTTGGCAGGGACCCACTGGATCTGGTCTAATACCTATCCTTAGTTAAAATCAATAAATAAATAAATAAATACCTAATACTGAAGGGTGTAAAAAGCCCTATAATTATCAATAAATAAAAAGGGTGTAAAAAGCCCTATTAATTATCAATAAATAAAAAGGGTGTAAAAAGCCCTATTAATTATCAATAAATAAAAAGGGTGTGAATAGCCCAGTCAATGATGATACTTATCCTACGCCTTATTAGCTAAAATAAATAGTAAAATAAGGGTTTATAAAGCCCAGTCAAGAAATTAATTAATAAAATGAAGGTGTAAAGAACCTGCTAAATTATCAATTAATAAAACTTATGAACTAGACTAAAGCCAGGTATTGGTAGATAGAAATCAATAAATAAATAAATGAATAAATAGTTGCTCAATTAAATATATATCTATAAAACTGTCGAGACTGGCTTCGAATCAGCATGTGGACGGCGTTAGAGTAAGAAAGAAGAGAAGAAAATAGAGAGAAAGGGGAGATAGTAATAGCGGGCATTTAAAGTAGGTATTTAAAGAAGTGAGAGCGAAAGAGAAGAGAGAAAGCGATAGTAGGTGTTACCTCTGTCGATCGGGCTCCGACAGAGGGGGCGGATAGCTCGCGGGCTGCCGCACCGACGTCCATGGCTCGCGCCACTTTTTTCGTCCGCAGCCCGCGAGGGGACGCATCGAGTCCGCCGCTCCGGACAGCTGTAAATCACGCATATGATCGCGAGCCGCCATTGCGGACAGACGCGCTGACGGATGGATCTCGCGGCATCGAGTCGAAACCGTCAAACCGCGAGACTTACGATCCCTCAGCTCCTCGATCCACACGCGCTATGTAGAGCAGTCCCCCTCAATCAAAGAAATATATTGCAATTTAATCGATTGAAGAAGACTGCTCCGGTTCACGCGGCTTCACGAGTCGCCAAGGTCACGCGTTCGGGATGGGAGACGTGACTGCTATTTCTAACAGACACGCCGCTGGGTGAGGATCATGAGCATTTCCTTCGACAGGTGTAACGTGACGTCACCGAAAGAAGATGGTGACGCACGCTCACCTGCCGCCGGCAGTGACAGCGCGAGGGGAAGAGAGAAAGATGCATCGACTCACCGCTTCTTCTCCGCGCAGTCTCCTATCCTGTTACCAGTCCGTGGGTCCCTCTGTCAGAAATATGCAGTGTTTGTTGGGGTCTCTGGTGTATTTGTCTAGTGTTTGTGTGTCGTGTGTGTGGCTGGGTCGTCGTCGGTAAAGTATCGCTCCTCGGTCCGTAATCGTCGCTCGCGGTCAAGTCTGATTTTTGGAAGGCGGGTTGTCTCTGTAATATTTCAAAAATAATGTAATTAAATAAGTAATTTCTTTTAAATTGTTTTATTGGGCCGTACACGGCGGCACTGCAATGCCGAGACAACCCGCGACAGAGCCGGAGCAAGCCCCTGACACTCCGTCACCTTCCAAAAATCAGATTAATATTCTGGCTCCCCAATGGGGAGCGTATCAGATATTAAGCTGATAAGAACAGATATTTTATTACAAAAATACCAATACATGTACATATAATATTTATTGTATATACTACCTGCGCGAATACGTCGATGACTGGGCAATTAGTACTTTTCTTTTAAAATATATTAAAAATTTCTCTTGAAACTTATACTTTTAATTTTTTATAATTTACGTATATAATGTGCGCGGTGATAAAATAAATATTATTATAGCTGATGAATAAGGAGACCTGCGATCAACACAGATATCATACTAACGGTGAGCGAAGGAGCTCCGTTGGCGTTATCACACTCCTTTGGTTTTGGGTTGTCAGTGATATGTGAGCACAAAGCACTCTTGAAAGAAGATACAGCAGCGTCGCTCTCTGCCTTGTTGAAAGACCTGTTGAAAACTACTGTTGGTACAGATGTTAATGGCGGTTGCAATAGGGCAGTTTTCTTTCCATTTGCCTCAAATAGATCTTCTCCTTTTTGTGCATGAGCGCATGCTATCAATGAGCTCACCTCAATACCAGTTGGTTTCTCAGCTGCGCATTGGACAATCGTTTGATCGTAGGGTATCTCTTTCGTGGCTTTTTGCATCAGACAGTTGATCAAAGTCATTTTAGCGTCAAGGTTGGCGTTTGTTGAAGGATCGACGAGGCATGACTGGAATCTATCGCCAATACATTCATTAGGACCGTAATGACAAGTCCAATTCTTCGATGAAACAACAGCACCGGCAAATTGGGGAAAACCTCCCGGATCGTTGTTCGGAGTGTAGCTAGATTTTCCATAAGGTACAAGTTCTAGGTCCATGTGACCACTGAGTTGGCGCCACGTTGGCTCGAGTTGTTTCGTGACGAAAGTCATACTGTCCATGCATAACGTTTCGTAGTAAACCGTGACCGAAACTTTCGTGACAGCCGTTGCGGTGCCGATGGCAATGAGTAACACAAGTAGTTTAATCATTTTTCTGAATAAAAAATATTCTTTTGTTTCAGAAAAAAAATTCGCTTCAAAATTTCAGCGATTATATGAATAACGATTCCGTTTACTTTGGACGTTGGCTAATTTTTTGGAAGGCGGGTTGTCTCTGAAATTTAAAGTTTAAAATTAGAGAAATAAATATTGTTTTTAATTGTTTTATTGGGCCGTACACGGCGGCACTGCAATGCCGAGACAACCCGCGACAGAGCCGGAGCAAGCCCCTGACACTCCGTCACCTTCCAAAAATCAGATTAATATTCTGGCTCCCCAATGGGGAGCGTATCAGATATTAAGCTGATAAAAACAGATAAAAGCCGTTTATTCTCTCAACACATGTTCCCCCGGGCTTACACTGTTTGCCCGGGGGTATCAGTACAGATTATGTCGCCTTTTCGGCGAGGGCTAATATTTTTAATTTAGTTATATTTTCGGGGAACAGAGTCCGGTGGTTACAAAGATAAAAAAGTCGTATATAAGTAGAATAGAATATTCAGTCACATAATAAAAACCGGCTCTTGTCCCTCGCCTAATTTCAGATAGATTTTAAAATAGTAATGTAGGGCCAAACCGGCCCTAAATCACATACTAATAGGTTGTCATAGTTATAAAATCGATGTATAAATGAATGAATAGATGAATAAATAAATAAATAAGTTAAAATCGATATTTGAAATGAGAGTATTAATTTAAGGTTGTGCCGAGGGAGGTGAGTGCTGCTCAGGTGCAGCTGCAGGGGCTTCGTCATTAATCCGGTATTGCCGGACACCTGAAACATGCTCTACGTATATGTCGCGACTCCACTTTATTGTCTCCGACACGATTAATCTTCTCATTAGTCCCGCGTATCTTTTACCAATTCTTAACAGATTTAGCACTGGCTCATTTTTTGGATCCCACGAGCCGAGAGCGCCGACGACGATCGCAGAGACCGCCACCTTGTATCCGTCACCGTGCAACGCGTCGGCGAGGGGTTTATATTTTTCAATTTTCCTTCCCCTCGCCTCCTCAAAAGCGCGATAGGTGTTCTCAAATGGCACGGTGACGTCTACGATGACGATGCTCTTTGAGGGCTCGTGCCTGACCACAATGTCAGGGCGGAGAGCCCCCAGATCGCCGTCAACCCCCTCGACTCTCTTATTGACTCTAATATTTCCTGGGAGACGGCAAGCCTTAGCTACTCGTTCGACAACGGCATCATGTCCAAGTTGCCAAGCCGCCGAATGCGGCCGGCAGTGTCAAAGGACGTGGGGAAGTGATTCCAGGCCCTCCCCGCATCGCCGGCAACGTTTATCACCGTCCCCCCAGCGTCTCGCCCCGTTGAGAGGGAGAACATCCAGGCGGGCGCGGTGGATGAAGCGCCAATCAGCAAAGCGGGTGAAGTTGCCGCCGCGTAGAAAGTGATTGGATTCCTTCGCCAACGACGACACCCGGAATACCTTCCCCTGGTCAGGTTTTTGTTGAGGTTTCAAATGATAATATTCTATCGCTGCCAGCCGCAGACGGCGGATGACTTGATTTCTAGAGTCCGGAGATACCGTTGTCTCCCTTTCGCGCGAGCCTCTCATCGTCACCACCAGCTCTTGTCGCGTTTCTAAGAATTGCCATTTCACGGCGAGCTTGTCCTGAGATCTCCGGGCCGCGTTCCGAGCTCTTGTCCATAACGAGGCGATGTCCCCCCCGTCCCTGGCGAACTCTCCCTCCAGCGAGCCGGAAAGGTAGCTCGCCAGGTCCGCGGCGGATGGGTTTCTACCAATTTTTCTTGACACGGCCGCCTCGAGGGTCGACCATGCCAAACCTCTCACCATCTCGTCGTCCACAGTCAGGAGGCGATAGGCATGTCCAATAGTTAAAATATCTGTCATGTCGGCGAGCGGGAGGAGTCCACATCCCCCCCGGCTGGGAGGGAGGAAGACTACCTCCGCGCTCGCCCTCTGGGGGAAGTGCATCCAAGTCTTTGCGAGTTTTTTAATTAGCCTATCAGCCTCCTTTAGCGGACCTTTCTCCACGTGTGCTCCCCTTAGCAGAAAGTCCAGACGCGGCAACAAGAACGTCGCGACTGTCTCGGCTTTCTGCCAGGGGGTGAGGAGTGATTCGTCGACGGCCCGAAGATCCCGGAGAAGCTCGTCGATCGTCAAGAGAGGTGTTTGTTTAATTTGGAAGCCGGTGGGGACTCCGAGATGCTGATAAGACTCACCGGCTGCCAGGGCCTTTATCTCTACTTCTTGTATTCGGAATCGTGTCGGAGCCACCCTGCGCGTCCCTCTACAGTCCTGATGTAGTGTTGCACACTTCGCAGGGTTAAAGCGGAGCCCGATGCCGTTCGCTGCTCTCTCTACTTTTCTCAATAAGTCCTCCATTCCCTCTGCAGCGTCGGCTATGAGAACGAGGTCGTCGGCGTATGCTAATATATTGTGCCGATGGCCATGCAGCGTGTAACCCGCATCACTGGAAGCGGCCGCCCGAAGGACCGGCTCCTCAGCAAAGTTAAACACTACAGGGCTCATCGGACACCCTTGCTTAACCCCCGCATTCATAACTATCGGTTCGGTGAGTCCGTCGACGGTGCGCACCCGGGTGGAGCAGCCATCCTACATGCTCTCCACTATGTTGCGTATGGCGAGTGGGAGTCCGGCCTCCTCCAGAGCACGGTGAATGGACGGGTGGGGGACCGAGCCAAACGCATTTGACAGGTCCAGCCACGCCACCATCACCTGACGGCCCCTCCTGCGAGCGTCGTTCAGGACTTCCTGCAGTACAAAGTTGTGTTCATAACACCCCTCGCACGGCAGGAAGCCCTTCTGAGCCGGACTGAGCCGCTGGTTCCGGATCGACCACTTGAGCAGGCGATCAGCTAGAACAGCAGCAAAAAGCTTCGGCGTCGTGTCACCTAGGGCCAGCGGACGCCAGTTCGAGAGATCGTCCCGATCGCCTTTCTTATGTATTAGGACCGTGTTGGACGTCTTCCAGATAGTGGGAATCGCCTCCAGACGTCTGCAGGCGTTAAACAAAGCGGTGAGTAGCCGGCAGTCTGCGTCAGCCTTCCTCAGATCATTGTAGGTCAAACCGTCCGGTCCCGGCGCTGTATTAGACATGCGCCGTAACCGGACGTCGACCTCCGTCACCGAGAAAGGCCTCAGCAGACTGGCGGTGCTTTCCTCGTCTGAAGCCCCATGACGGGGAGGTGGAGGCCGCACTCCCGGGTTCGCCACCGGAGCGTACATTGCCACGAAGTGCTCCATGATCCGCTCCTTTGGCACCTGACAGTGCTGGGACGGACCCTGGACCACCTCCTGGACGGCACGCCGGCGGTTCGCCCTGAAGAGTGTTTGGATTCTTGTGGCCTCCACCACGCGATTTCCACCATCCGGAAGGGCCCTCTCCGGTCCCTCTTGTTGTGGCTGTTGATGTTGCCGTTGTTGTTGCTGGCGATCGGGGCGATCCCTCAAACCACGCCCGGGTCCAGCTCCACGACCCCTCCGCTCTCTACCACTATTCCCACCTCTCGGTCTGCCCCCCTCGACGCGCACCCGTTCTGCTCCAAGGCCTTGGAGGAAGCCAGCAGTTAGCACTGCAGCCTCCTCCAGTTCTTCTATACAAACAACCGCATCCACCGTACCAATCAGTAGCTCCCGCTCGTCCGGCAGCTCTTCCGTATTTTGCCGGTTGGCAGGCTGCCGGGGGCGGGACTGATCGGCAGGTGTCAGCAGTTGCTGCGCTGGAGTCGGTGATCGGCGAAGGACAGGAGTCGATCCGTGACTACTTACAGGTTGGGTCGCCCGCTCCGTGGTGGCAAGGCTCCCCCTCCCCACAGCGTTTCCGGGTTCACTCCGTCGAGTTCCTCTGCCTCCCCTGTTTCCCCTCCCTCGCAAGTTAAAGAATCCCACCCTTGAGTCATTCCCGGTCGTTGATTGACGACGTCGTTCTCCTGTAGAACTCGCTTCAGGTGTATCTGTAATAATATCTGTATTTAGCGAGCCATCTAAAGTTAAAATACTAAATCTATTATCGGTTATTAAGCTATTATTATTATCATTGATATTACTTTGGCCGTTGTCATCAAATAAAAATCTACTCCCCGCATACGACCCTGAGCTTCTCCGCGACGTTGTGGGTGACTCTCTACTTTTATTCAGATTGTTGCTTCTGCGGAGCGCCCGGGCGGTGTCGGGAGACAGTCGAGGCCTCGTTGGTGCTGGTGGTGGTGGCGGCGGTGTCCTGTCGTCATCCGAGTCTTCAGCCGGCGACACGGGCCCGCTGGGATGTCGTCTGCGGACCCGTCCATTTACTTCCTGCCACGGCGTGCTGCTGGTGTTGTTGCTGTTTTGTTGTTGATGCTGTTGCTGTTGTTGTTGCTGGGGGACCGTCCTGGATGGCCCCGCTACTCCGACGACCGCTGGTGGGGGGAAAACTCGCGCCGCTGGTGGTGGTGACGATGCGGCGCTCCCTTCTTTGTCTCCCCCCTGGACCCTGGTGGTGGTAATTGGCCCTCTGGAGATGGTAGTGGTTACGGTCGTCGTTGTTAAAGTCGCAGGCAAAGTTGAAGAGCCGAGCAGTCCGCTTACCGGGACCCTTAGCTCCTCGCTGATAGTAGACAGGATGGCTGGGCCCCGGTTTTCCCTCGCTGGAGGGCTGCGGAGGCCTCCCGCCATCCCAGGCGGGAGCAAAGTGGCTCTGGTGTTGGGCCGCAGCCCTCTGCGTGCTGCTGCGGCATCTCCGTCGGCCTGCGACGGCCTGGTGGCACCCATCGTGACGGCGGCATAGGATGGTGGGTCCGCCGTCTCTTCTGACCCCGGCAATGGCCGCTGGCTGGTGGTAGTAGGACCCACCGCCGCTGGTGACGTGTTGGCGGTGGGTACGATGATCTTCGTTGCTGCCGGGGTCTCTCTCGCTGCTGTGGAGCCGGATTTTGGCACCGCTGTCCCTCTGGTGGTCGTTGTCCGGCGGGTGGTCGGCCGGACATCCACCGGCACGCTGGAAGCTCTCCTGCTGCGTGTGGTGAGCCCCGTGTAGATGTTAATGGGGCCCTCTCCCTGGGGGGGACGGTCTGCTCCCCCCCTTGCCGGTGGATCAGGATTCCTGGTGGCGGTGCACGTCGATCCGGCTGCTGAGGTAGTGGTGGTGGGTGCTACTGTAGCGGGTGCTGCTGATGTTGTTGCTGCTGCCCGTGGTAAGACGGCCCTCCTTGGCCGTGGCAGGATGTCCTCCGTCGCTGATGGTGGTGGTTGCGACGGAGTTGTCGCCGGCGTCGTCGTCGGGGTTGCTGTCATCGGCGCGGAACTGGAGGTAGTGGTCGCCCCGCGCCTGGCTGCTGCTGATGTCGATGGTGGGTTGGCAGCAGTCCTTCTCCTGGTGACCGCCGCCACTGGAGCCCTGGTGTTGTTTGGCTGCTGCTCCTCTCCTCGCTGGTCGGCTGCCTCTCGACTTCGCCCCTGCGTCGCCCTAGAATTAATAAAATCATCGAGCCTCCCTCGGCTCGAAGTATTAGACCCAGCCACTTGAGACCCCATTGCTCTCCTCGCACCCGGACCTGTTCCTATTCCCGGGGCGCCTTGAGGAACGTTATTTTCATGGCTGGCGGCGTGATGTGTCTTCACCGCCTTCAGAGGGTATCTTCCGTCGCCGGTGAAGCCACACACGCCGCACTGGTGTTTAACTGAATGCCCCGGGTGGTGTTTTTTAGCATGTTTAATTAGGTCCGAGTACGATTTGAACACTCCGCCCGTCCTTCTTCCTTGATTATTTGCAAAACATTCTGGGCACTTGAAATCCTGCGGAAAGGGAAATTCAATTATTATTTCGATATTCATTTTGGTGTTTTGTTTTTGGCAGGGACCCACTGGATCTGGTCTAATACCTATTGTCAATTAAAATGAGTAAATAAATAAATAAATAAATACCTAATACTAAAGGGTGTAAAAAGCCCTATGAATTATCAATAAATAGAAAAAAGGGTGTAAAAAGCCCTATGATTATCAATAAATAAAAAAAGGTGTATATAGCCCAGTCAAATTACCTATACTACTCCTTACTCACTAGAAATAAATAAATAGTAAAATGAGGGTGTATAAAGCCCAGTCAAGAAATTAATTAATAAAAAGGAGGTGTAAAGAACCTGCTAAATTATCAATTAATAAAACTTATGAACTAGACTAAAGCCAGGTACTGGTGGATAGAAATAAATGAATAAATAAATAGTTGCTCAATTAAATATGTCCAAATAAAACTGTCGAGACTGGCATCGAATCAGCATGTGGACGGCGTTAGAGTAAGAGAGAAGAAAAGAAAATAGAGAGAAAGGGGAGATAGAAATAGCAGGCATTTAAAGTAGGTATTTAAAGAAGTGAGAGCGAAAGAGAAGAGAGAAAGCGATAGTAGGTGTTACGTCTGTCGATCGGGCTTCGACAGAGGGGGCGGATAGCTCGCGAGCTGCCGCACCGACGTCCATGGCTCGCGCCACTTTTTTCGGCCGCAGCCCGCGAGGGGACGCATCGAGTCCGCCGCTCCGGACAGCTGTAAATCGTGCAAATGATCGCGAGCCGCCATTGCGGACGGACGCGCTGACGGACGGATCCCGCGGCATCGAGTCGAAACCGTCAAACCGCGAGACTTACGATCCCTCAGCTCCTCGATCTACACGCGCTATGTAGAGCAGTCCCCCCCAATCAAAGAAATATATTGCAATTTAAATGATTGAAGAAGACTGCTCCGGTTCACGCGGCTTCACGAATCGCCAAGGTCACGCGTTCGGGATGGGAGACGTGACTGCTATTTCTAATAGACACGCCGCTGGGTGAGGATCATGAGCATTTCCTTTGACAGGTGTAACGTGACGTCACCGAAAGGAGATGGCGACGCACGCTCACCTGCCGCCGGCGGTGACAGCGCGAGGGGAAGAGAGAAAGATGCGCCGACTCACCGCCTCATCTCCGCGCAGTCTCCTATCCTGTTACCAGTCCGTGGGTCCCTCTGTCAGAAATTTGCCGTGTTTGTTGGGGTCTCTGTTGTATTTGTCTAGTGTTTGTGTGTTGTGTGTGTGGCTGGGTCGTCGTCGGTAAAGTATCGCTCCTCGGTCCGTAATTGTCGTTCGCTTACAAATTTTCTGATTTTTGGAAGGCGGGTTGTCTCTGTCAAATGTTAAAATATATATAAGTAAATAGTTAATTAGTTTTAAATTGATTTATTGGGCCGTACACGGCGGCACTTTAATGCCGAGACAACCCGCGACAGAGCCGGAGCAAGCCCCTGACACTCCGTCACCTTCCAAAAATCAGATTAATATTCTGGCTCCCCAATGGGGAGCGTATCAGATATTAAGCTGATAAGAACAGATAAAAGGCGTTTATTTCTCAACACATGTCCCCCCGGGCTTACACTGCTCGCCCGGGGGTATCAGTACAAATTATGTCGCCTTTTCGGCGAGGGCTAATATTTTCAATTTAGTTAGATTTTCGGGGAACAGAGTCCGGTGGTTAAAAGGATTAGTAAAATGTATATAGGTAAAATAGAAAATTCAGTCAAATAATGAAAAACCGGCTCTGGACCCTCGCCTAATTTTAGGTAGATTTTGAAATATTAATTTAGGGCCAAACTGGCCCTAAGTCAAATACTAATAGGTTGTCATAATTATAAAATCGATGTATAAATAAATAAATAGATGAATAAATAAATAAATAAGTTAAAATCGATATTTGAAGTGAGAGTAGTAATTTAAGGTTGTGCCGAGGGAGGTTCACGCTGCTCAGGTGCGGCTGCAGGGGCTTCGTCGTTAATTCGATATTGCCGGACACCTAAAACATGTTCTACATATATGTCGCGACTCCACTTTATTGTCTCCGACACGATTAGTCTTCTCATTAAACCCGCGTATCTTTTCCCTATTCTTAACATATTTAGCACTGGCTCATTTTTTGGATCCCATGAGCCGAGGGCGCCGACGACGATCGCAGAGACCGCCACCTTGTAGCCGTCACGGTGCAGCGCGTCGGCGAGGGGTTTATATTTTTCAATTTTCCTTCCCCTCGCCTCTGCAAATGCGCTGTAGGTGTTTTCAAAAGGCACGGTGACGTCTACGATGACGATGCTCTTTGAGGGCTCGTGCCTGACCACAATGTCAGGGCGGAGAGCCCCCAGATGGCCGTCAACCCCCTTGACTCGCTTATTTACTCTAATATTTCCTGGGAGACGGCAAGCCTTAGCTACTCGTTCGACAACGGCATCATGTCCAAGTTTCCAATCCGCCGAATGTGGCTGGCAGTGACAAAGGAAATGAGGAAGTGATTCCAGGCCCTCCCCACAGCGCCGGCAACGCTTATCACCGTCCCCCCAGCGTCTCGCCCCATTGAGAGGGAGAACATCCAGGCGGGCGCGGTGGATGAAGCGCCAATCAGCGAAGCGGGTAAAGTTGCCGCCGCGGAGAAAGTGATTTGACTCCTTTGCCAACGACGACACCCGGAATACCTTCCCCTGGTCAGGTTTTCGTTCAAGTTTTAGATGATAATATTCTATCGCTGCCAGCCGCAGACGGCGGATGACTTGATTTCTGGAGTCCGGAGATACCGTTGTCTCCCTTTCGCGCGAGCCTCTCATCGTCACCACCAGCTCTTGTCGCGTTTCTGAAAATTGCCATTTCACGGCGAGCTTGTCCTCGGATCTCCGGGCCGCGTTCCGAGCTCTTGACCATAACGAGGCGATGTCCCCCCCGTCCCTGGCGAACTCTCCCTCCAGCGAGCCGGAAAGATAGCTCGCCAGGTCCGCGGCGGATGGGTTTCTACCTATTTTTCTTGACACGGCCGCCTCGAGAGACGACCATGCCAAGCCTCTCACCGCCTCGTCGTCCACAGTCAGGAGGCGATGGGCATGTCCAATAGTTAAAATATCTGCCATGTCGGCGAGCGGAAGGAGTCTACATCCCCCCCGGCTGGGAGGAAGGAAGACTACCTCCGCGCTCGCCCTCTGGGGTAAATTCATCCAAGATTTTGCTAGTTTTTTAATTAGCCTATCCGCCTCCTTTAGTGGACCTTTCTCCACGTGTGCTTCCCTTAGCAGGAAGTCCAGACGCGGCAACAAGAACGTCGCGACTGTCTCGGCTTTCTGCCAAGGGGTGAGGAGTGATTCGTCGACGGCCCGAAGATCCCGGAGAAGCTCGTCGATCGTCAAGAGGGGTGTTTGTTCAATTTGGAAGCCGGTGGGGACTCCGAGATGCTGATAAGACTCACCGGCTGCCAGGGCTTTTATCTCTACTTCTTGAATTCGGAATCGTGTCGGAGCCACCCTGCGCGTCCCTCTACAGTCCTGATGTAGTGTTGCACACTTCGCAGGGTTAAAGCGGAGCCCGATGCCGTTTGCTGCTCTCTCTACTTTTCTCAATAAGTCCTCCATTCCCTCTGCAGCGTCGGCTATGAAAACGAGGTCGTCCGCATAAGCTAATATATTGTGCCGATGGCCATGCAGCGTGTAACCCGCATCACTGGAAGCGGCCGCCCGAAGGACCGGCTCCTCAGCAAGGTTAAACACTACGGGGCTCATCGGACACCCTTGCTTTACCCCCGCGTTCATTGTAATTGGTTCGGTAAGTCCGTCGACGGTGCGCACCCGGGTGGAGCAGCCATCGTACATGCTCTTCACAATGTTGCGTATGGCGAATGGGAGTCCGGCCTCCTCCAGAGCACGGTGGATGGACGGGTGGGGGACCGAGCCAAACGCATTTGACAGGTCCAACCACGCCACCACCACCTGACGGCCCCTCCTGCGAGCGTCATTCAGGACTTCCTGCAGTACAAAGTTGTGTTCATAACACCCCTCGCACGGCAGGAAGCCCTTCTGAGCCAGACTAAGCCGCTGGTTCCGGATCGACCACTTGAGTAGGCGATCAGCTAGAACAGCAGCAAAAAGCTTCGGTGTCGTGTCACCTAGGGCCAGCGGACGCCAGTTCGAGAGATCGTCCCGATCGCCTTTCTTATGTATTAGGACCGTGTTGGACGTCTTCCAGATAGTGGGAATCGCCTCCAGACGTCTGCAGGCGTTCAACAGAGCGGTGAGTAGCCGGCAGTCTGCGTCAGCCTTCCTCAGATCATTGTAGGTCAAACCGTCCGGTCCCGGCGCTGTATTAGACATGCGCCGTAACCGGACGTCGACCTCCGTCACCGAGAAAGGCCTCAGCAGACTGGCGGTGCTTTCCTCGTCTGGAGCCCCATGACGGGGAGGTGGAGGCCGCACTCCCGGGTTCGCCACCGGAGCGTACATTGCCACGAAGTGCTCCATGATCGGCTCCTTTGGCACCTGACAGTGCTGGGACGGACCCTGGAGCACCTCCTGGACGGCACGCCGGCGGTTCGCCCTAAAGAGTTTTTGGATTCTTGTGGCCTCCACCACGCGATTTCCACCACCCGGAAGGGCCCTCTCCGGTCCCTCTTGTTGTGGCTGTTGTTGTTGCCGTTGTTGTTGCTGGCGATCGGGGCGATCCCTCGAACCACGCCCGGGTCCAGCTCCACGACCCCTTCGCTCTCCACCACTATTCCCACCTCTCGGTCTGCCCCCCTCGACGCGCACCCGTTCTGCTCCAAGGCCTTGGAGGAAGCCAGCAGTTAGCACTGCAGCCTCCTCCAGTTCTTCTATGCAAACAACCGCCTCCACCGTACCAATCAGTAGCTCCCGCTCGTCCGGCAGCTCTTCCGTATTTTGCCGGTTGGCAGGCTGCCGGGGGCGGGACTGATCGGCAGGTGTCAGCAGTTGCTGCCCTGGAGTCGGTGATCGGCGAAGGACAGGAGTCGATCCGTGACTACTCACAGGCTGGCTCGCCCGCTCCGTGGTGGCAAGGCTCCCCCTCCCCACAGCGTTTCCGGGTTCACTCCGTCGAGTTCCTCTGCCTCCCCTGTTTCCCCTCCCACGCAAGTTGAAAAATCCCGCCCTTGAGTTGTTGTTATTTCCCCCTGTCGAAGATGGACGACGTCGTTCTTCTGTAGAACTCGCTTCAGGTGTATCTGAAAAATTATTTGTGTTTAGCGAGCCGTCCAAAGTTAAAATACCAAATCTATTATTGTCATTAAAGCTATTATTGGTTGTTATATTTTGGCTATTGTCATTAAATAAAAATCTGCTCCCTGCATACGCTCCCGAGCTTCGACGCGACGTTGTGGGAGACTCTCTGTTGCTATTGTTGTTGCTGTTTCTGCGTAGCGCCCGGGCGGTATCGGGAGACAGTCGAGGCCTCGTTGGTGCTGGTGGTGGTGGCGGCGGTGTCCTGTCATCGTCCGAGTCCTCTGCCGGCGACACGGGCCCGCTGGGATGTCGTCTGCGGACCCGTCCATTTACCTCCTGCCACGGTGTGCTGCTGGTGTTGTTGCTGTATTGTTGTTGGTGCTGTTGCTGTTGCTGTTGCTGGGGGACCGTCCTGGATGGCCCCGCTACTCCGACGACCGCTGGTGGGGGGAGAACTCGCGCCGCTGGTGGTGGTGATGGTGCGGCGCTCCCTTCTTTGTCTCCCCCCTGGACCCTGGTGGTGGTGATTGGTCCCCTGGATGTGGTGGTGGTGACGGTCGTCGTCGTTAATGTCGCAGGCAAAGTTGAAGAGCCGAGCAGTCCGCTTACCGGGACCCTTAGCTCCTCGCTGATGGTAGACAGGATGGCTGGGCCCCGGTTTTCCCTCGCTGGAGGGCTGCGGAGGCCTCCCGCCATCCCAGGCGAGAGCGAAGTGGCTCTGGTGTTAGGCCGCAGCCCTCTGCGTGCTGCTGCGGCATCTCCGTCGGCCTGCGACGGCCTGGTGGCACCCATCGTGACGGCGGCGTAGGTTGGTGGTTCCGCCGTCTCTTCTGACCCCGGCATTGGCCTCTCGATGGTGGTGGTGGGCCCCACCGCCCTTAGTGACGTGTTGGCGGTGGGTATAAATCTCCTCGTCGTTGCCGGGGTCTCCTTCGCTGATGTGAGGCCGGATTCTGGCACCGCTGTCCCTTTGATGGTCGTTGTCCGGCGGGTCGTCAGCCGGACTTCCACCGGCACGCTGGACGCTCTCCTGCTGCGTGTGGTGGGCCCCGTGTAGGTATTTTCGGGGCCCTCTTCCTGGGGGGGACGGTCTTCTCCCCCCCTTGCCGGTGGATCGGGATTTCTCCTGGCGGTGCACGTCGATCCGGCTGCTGAGGTGGTGGTGGTGGGTGCCACTGTAGCGGGTGCTGCTGATGTTGTTGCTGCTGCCCGTGGTAGGACGGCCCTCCTTGGCCGTGGCAGGATGTCCTCCGTCGCTGGTGGTGTTGGTTGCGACGGAGTTGTCGCCGGCGTCGTCGTCGGGGTGCTGGTCATCTGCGCGGGACTGGAGGTGGTGGTCGCCCCGCGCCTGGCTGCTGCTGATGTGGGTGGTAGGTTGGCAGCAGCCCTCCTCCTGGTAGCCGCCACCACTGGAGCCCTGGTGTTGTTTGGCTGCTGATCCTCTCCTCGCTGGTCGGCTGCCTCTCGACCTCGCCCCTGCGTCGCTCTAGAATTAATAAATCCATCGAGCCTCCCTCGGCTCGAAGTATTAGACCCAGCCACTTGAGACCCCATTGCTCTCCTCGCACCCGGACCTGTTCCTGTTCCCGGGGCGCCTTGAGGAACGTTATTTTCATGGCTGGCGGCGTGATGCGTCTTCACCGCCTTTAGAGGGTATCTTCCATCGCCGGTGAAGCCGCACACGCCGCACTGGTGTTTGACTGAATGCCCCGGGTGGTGTTTTTTAGCATGTTTAATTAGGTCCGAGTGCGATTTGAACACTCCGCCCGTCCTTCTTCCTTGATTATTTGCAAAACATTCCGGGCACTTAAAATCCTGCGGAAAGGGAAATTCAATTATTATTTCGATATTCATTTTGGTGTTTTGTTTTTGGCAGGGACCCACTGGATCTGGTCTAATACCTATTGTCAATTAAAATAAATAAATAATAAATAAATACCTAATACTAAAGGGTGTAAAAAGCCCTATGATTATCAATAAATAAAAAGGGTGTAAAAAGCCCTATGATTGTCAATAAATAAATAAAAAGGGTGTAGATAGCCCAGTCAATGATATTACTTATCCTACGCCTTATTAACTAAAATAAATAGTAAAATAAGGGTGTATAATGCCCAGTGAAGAAATTAATTAATAAAAAGGAGGTGTAAAGAGCCTGCTAAATTATCAAATAATAAAACTTATAGAATAGACTAAAGCCAGGTACTGGTGGATAGTAAAATAAATAGAAGAATAAATAAGTAATTAAATAAATAGATAAATAAATAGTTGCTCAATTAAATATGTCCAAATAAAACTGTCGAGACTGGCTTCGAATTAGCATGTGGACGGCGTTGGAGTAAGAGAGAAGAAAAGAAAATAGAGAGAAAGGGGAGATAGAAATAGCGGGCATTTAAAGTGGGTATTTAAAGAAGTGAGAGAGAAAGAGAAGAGAGAAAGCGATAGTAGGTGTTACCTCTGTCGATCGGGCTCCGACAGAGGGGGCGGATAGCTCGCGAGCTGCCGCACCGACGTCCATGGCTCGCGCCACTTTTTTCGGCCGCAGCCCGCGAGGGGACGCATCGAGTCCGCCGCTCCGGACAGCTGTAAATCACGCAAATGATCGCGAGCCGCCATTGCGGACGGACGCGCTGACGGATGGATCCCGCGGCATCGAGTCGAAACCGTCAAACCGCGAGACTTACGATCCCCTAGCTCCTCGATCCACACGCGCTATGTAGAGCAGTCCCCCTCAATCAAAGAAATATATTGCAATTTAATTGATTGAAGAAGACTGCTCCGGTTCACGCGGCTTCACGAGTCGCCAAGGTCACGCGTTCGGGATGGGAGACGTGACTGCTATTTCTAACAGACACGCCGCTGGGTGAGGATCATGAGCATTTCCTTTGACAGGCGTAACGTGACGTCACCGAAAGAAGATGGCGACGCACGCTCACCTGCCGCCGGCGGTGACAGCGCGAGGGGAAGAGAGAAAGATGCGCCGACTCACCGCTTCATCTCCGCGCAGTCTCCTATCCTGTTACCAGTCCGTGGGTCCCTCTGTCAGAAATTTGCAGTGTTTTGTTGGGGTCTCTGTTGTATTGTCTAGTATATGTTGTGTGTTGTGTGTGTGGCTGGGTCGTCGTCGGTAAAGTATCGCTCCTCGGTCCAATTTTATCGCTCGTTAAAAATTTTTTCCGATTTTTGGAAGGCGGGTTGTCTCTGAAATTTAAAGTTTAGAATTAGATAAATATATATTGTTTTTAATTGTTTTATTGGGCCGTACACGGCGGCACTGCAATGCCGAGACAACCCGCGACAGAGCCGGAGCAAGCCCCTGACACTCCGTCACCTTCCAAAAATCAGATTAATATTCTGGCTCCCCAATGGGGAGCGTATCAGATATTAAGCTGATAAGAACAGATAAAAGGCGTTTATTTTCTCAACACATGTTCCCCCGGGCTTACACTGCTCGCCTGGGGGTATCAGTACAAAATTTGTCGCCTTTTTGGCGAGGGCTAATGATATATATGTAAGCTTCCGCCTCAGATACGCGGGGTTCGAGGATAAATGACACGACAAATATGATGCAGTTGATAATACTGTAATTATAAAGGTATTTACATGCTACATATGCCGAGAGTGTTGTTACAATTATATAATTAAGTCTAACCTGAATCGATATAATTGCCGATGATACGCCTTTTATCTCTTCTACTGTCTTAGATGTTAGCGTGGCTATTCACGAGGCTTACTGCCCGGAGCCTCTATCGCTTCTACGCCTTCTGTCGTTACCCTCGCGTTTCTCTCTCTGGTCACATGGTCATTACACCGAAGTGTGGCGGTAACGTCCAAACTTACATCCCCCCCTCCAAAGAAGGGAACCCGGTTCCGACATAGGGGACCAGTTTGCTTGCATGAAACAGATTTGATTCATTTTTCCTTTGTCTACTGTCTATCTTATAAATTACATTTGAGATTTTTTCTTTTATTTTAAATGGTCCTGTTCTAATCACATCTAGTTTATCTCTATTCAGTTTATTACCGTTTTGAATAAATACTAAGTCTCCTACTTTATACTCTATTGGATTTGTATTTTTATCATAGTACATTTTGTTTTGGTTGTGGATTTTCTTTGATTTTTCGTATGCTATTTCTTTATTTTCTTCCATATTGGTTTTGTTTGAATCTTTTAGTTGGTTTGGTAGAAATGAGAAGTCTGATCCTGTCAGTAAGTATTTTGGGGTGAATCCTGTTGAGCTATGTACTGTATCATTGTATTCTTTTATGCATTCGTTTGCTATAGTTGGCCATGATTTTTCCCTGTTTTCATATATTTTACACCTTATCCTGTTGACGAGAGTTTGGTTAGTTCTTTCGTTAAGCCCGTTTGAGAATGCGCAGTCAACTGCTGTGAAGATCAAGTTTATGTTTTGTTTATTTACATGCTGTTTAAACTGTGTTGAGTTTATGCCTGGGTATTGATCTGTCAATAATGTTTTAATTTTTCCATCTTTTTCTACTTTTTTAATTAGGTTTATAAAATCTTTGGCCGTTTGTGTTTTTGATGTAGTGATGTATGCGAATCTTGTAAAGTGATCTATCATTAAGTGTATATATTTTTTTGTGCTTTTATTCTTTTTGAAACCTCCTATTGTGTCTAAGGACATGATTTCTAGTGGCTCTTTTGCTGGCCCTAGATGTGAGAGTGGTGCTTTGAAGCACCCTATTCTTGACTTGTTTTTTATGCATGTTTCGCATGAGCGACATATTATTTTCGTGTGTTTATACATATTTTTAAAATAGAATTTTTTTCCTATCATTAGATTTAGCTGTTTTGTACCAATATGACCTTGGTATGTATGGATTCTTTTAACCAGAGAAAGACCAAATTCTTCTGTTATCCAGATTTTTTTCTTTTTATTTAGTGTTTTGTATATTATATCATTTTCTATATTACATTTTTTCCCTAGCTTTAGTTGTTTTTGGTTTTCTGTTATTTCTTCTAGTTTTATAAAGTTTGTTGTTTTAATTATCGAATTTTCTTCGTTAATTTCAGTTGGATCTAGTACTGGGTTTCTGGACAGGCAGTCTGCCTCCAGGTTATCTTTTCCTGGGTTGTATACAATGTCTAAGTCAAATTGTGATATATAGTTTAACATTTGCATTAATTCTGGATCATCTGTTTTTTTTATGTTGAGGTTCTCTATTGGTCTGTGATCGGTGAATATTACAAATTTGTTCCCTATCAGATAATATTGCCAATATTGGATGGCCTCCTTTATTGCTAAGCATTCTATGTATACTGCTTTTTTTGTTTTTTGTGACTTAGTTAGCTTTTTTGAAAAGTAGAACACTGGTCTTATTGATTTGTCTTCCTGTGGTTGTTTTAGTATAGCTCCTACTCCTTCGATGCTTGCATCTGTATGTATATATATCGGCGCTTTTGGATCGAAAATTGCTAGGATCGGAGCTGAGTATAGGTATTTTTTTGTTTTTTCAAAACTGAGACTGCATCTTTCGGACCAGTGGAATTTTACATTTTTTCTTAATAAATTTCTTAATGGATCTAGTAATATTGTACTTTGCGGAATGTATTCTAAGTAAAAGTTTATTCTCCCTAGGAATTGTCTAATCTGTTTTCTCGTTTGTGGAGTTGGAAATTTTTTTATTGCTTCTAGGTTGTCATTTGTCGGTTTGATGTTGTTGTCCCCAACTTCATGACCTAAGTATGTTACTTTGTGTTTTGCGAATTCACATTTATTGAAGTTTAGCTTGATACCTTCACTATATAATACTTTTAATACTAATTCTAGGTGTTTAATATGGTCGTTATAATTTTTCGAGCATATCAATATGTCGTCAATGTAATTTACTGCAAATGAATTTAGTCCATTTTTCCTAAGTATACTTGACATGACTCTTTGGAATATAGCGGGTGCTGTTTTTAAACCGTATGGTAGGCAATTCCATTGCCAGTGTCCATGGTGTGTTACGAAAGCTAGTTTGTACCTGTCTTTATTCCTTATGGGTATCGACCAGAACGCTGAATTCACATCTAATTTTGAGAAGTATTTACAGTTTCTGGCTCTTAGTGTAAGATCGTCTATTCTTGGAAATGGTTGACTTTCTGGAACTATTATTTTATTTAGTTCTTTAAAGTCTATACATAGGCGTGATCTCTTTCCTTCTTCTTTTTTGAACACCATGGTGACTGGAGCTGCAAAAGGACTGCACGACTCTTCAATCAAACCTGCTTTTAATAATTCATTAATTTGATTTTCAATTTCCTCTTTGTCCTGATACGAGCATTTATACGGTTTTCTTGATATATATTTATTTTCTGTTAATTTTACCGCTGCCTCATAATTTTTTATAGTTCCTATATCGAACTTTGTGCCGGCGAATACTTTGTTATTTTCTTTTAAGACCGTTTCTATGTTTTTATCTGTTTCCAATATGTTATTTATTTTAATTACTTCTTCTCGACTCTGCGATTTATTATGCTTTTGTGTAATATTCAAATTTTCATCTTGGCATAATTTGAAGTTTTGTATAATATCTAAACCTAGTAATAGATCTTCGTTAAAATTATTGCTTTTCATTATAAAGAGGTTTACATTTTTTTCTATGTTGCCTATTTTAATTTTTAAGGTTATTGTGCCTTGCGATTTTGCTATTCCTGCCACTCCTCTAAGGTTTTTCTCCCCACTTATTATGCGTTTAAAGTTTCTGTTCTTGTTTACAAACTCCGAATTTACTAATGATACGTTGGATCCTGAGTCGTATAGACCGGTTGCAGATTTACCATAAGCTTGTATATTTAACTTAATAAGTGGGGTTGTCACTCGTTTTTTGCTTCTTCTGTATTATTTATGGCATTTTCTAGGTTAATATTATTTATTACTTTTATATTTTCATTTCTTTGTTTAACTACCTGTTTGTTTTTTAGTCTGCACAACTGTTCCGGGTGGTACCTATTCTTGTAACCCAGCTTTTCACAGTTTGGGCATGGTTTTTTTTCTGGTATTGTAGTTTCTTTTTTTCTATCGCTTATTGTACCTAATTGTTTTAATTTTGACATCAGGGTTTCTATGGTTACCAGGGATTTTTTTTCTAACTTATTTTGTACCCATTGTGGTAATCCTATGACAATTAAGTTTATTTGTGTATTTATAGTTATATTTTCATCTGTTTCATAGAGTAGACTTCTTTTTTTTAAGCCATAGTCCAGAAAGGAGCCGTTCAAAAATTTAAAGTTATAAGCGTATGCGATGTCTGTCCATGATTGCGCAGAAAAGGTGTCTAAAAAAGAGTTATTCCACGCTTCCCAGTTATTGTCCAGAGGGTTATCTTTCATGAATACGTTAAACCATTGTAAAGCAGATTTTTCTAAAAATAATCTTAATGTCTCTGCGTATTTTTCTTGTTTAATATTAACTCTATTGCATTCTCGGACGAACAATTGCAGCCATGTGTTTGCATTGAGATTATCGCCGTTGAACTTATCTAACACTATGTCTTTGGCTAATGTGCGACTTGGTTTTATGGAGGTATCGGGCGCTGTGTTTACATCTGGGTTATCCGTAATACTATTTACCTCCTCTAAGTATTCGTTGTTAAAGGCCACATTGTCTTCTTCGTCGAGGTATATGTCTCGGAGCTTATCGTCCAAGGTGATAGTAACCTTACGAAATTTGTTGCGTACCTTCAAGCTTTTCACGACGTTTTTCGCCACGGCGGTGTCGAAAAGTCGGCCATGATGGGTAGCTGTACGTTTGTCTCTAGGGAACTCAAAGATTTCGGCCTCTCCTACCAGCTGAATGGTTTTTACCTTGACCACTGTAGTCTTCGAATCGTCTCCAGCCTCCGAAACGAATTGAAATTTAGCTCTCATCTCCATTATATCGATTTGTAAGCTTCCGCCTCAGATACGCGGGGTTCGAGGATAAATGACACGACAAATATGATGCAGTTGATAATACTGTAATTATAAGGGTATTTACATGCTACATATGCCGAGAGTGTTGTTACAATTATATAATTAAGTCTAACCTGAATCGATATAATTGCCGATGATACGCCTTTTATCTCTTCTACTGTCTTAGATGTTAGCGTGGCTATTCACGAGGCTTACTGCCCGGAGCCTCTATCGCTTCTACGCCTTCTGTCGTTACCCTCGCGTTTCTCTCTCTGGTCACATGGTCATTACACCGAAGTGTGGCGGTAACGTCCAAACTTACATATAGTTCATTAATATTTTCGGGGGCCAGAGTCCGGTGGTTAAAAAAGGTAAGAAAGATGTATATAAGTAGAACAAAGAAATTCAGTCACATAATAAAAAAACCGGCTCTGGACCCTCGCCTAATTTCCAATAGATTTTAAAATAGAAATGTAGGGCCAAACTGGCCCTAAGTCAGGTACTATAGATTGCTTAAATTTATAAATAAATAAATAGATTAATAAATAAATAAATAGGTTAAAATCGATGGTCAAAATGAGAGTAGCAATTTAAGGTTGTGCCGAGGGAGGTTCACGCTGCTCAGGTGCGGCTGCAGGGATGTCGTCATTAATTCTATATTGCCGTACACCTGAAACATGCTCTACGTATATGTCGCGACTCCACTTTATTGTCTCCGACACGATTGATCTTCTCATTAGTCCCGCGTATTTCTTGCTAATTCTCAACATATTTAAGACTGGTTCATTTTTCGGATCCCACGAGCCGAGGGCGCCGACGACGATCGCAGGGACCGCCACCTTGTAGCCGTCACCGTGCAGCGCGTCGGCGAGGGGTTTATATTTTTCAATTTTCCTTCCCCTCGCCTCAGCAAATGCGCTATAGGTGTTTTCAAAAGGCACGGTGACGTCTACGATGACGATACTCTTTGAGGGCTCGTGCCTGACCACTATGTCGGGGCGGAGAGCCCCCAGATCGCCGTCAACCCCCTCGACTCTCTTATTTACTCTGATATTTCCTGAGAGACGGCAAGCCTTAGCTACTCGTTCGACAACGGCATCATGTCTAAGTTGCCAAGCCGCCGAATGCGGCCGGCAGTGGCAAAGGACATGGGGAAGTGATTCCAGGCCCTCCCCACAGCGCCGGCAACGCTTATCACCGTCCCCCCAGCGTCTCGCCCCATTGAGAGGGAGAACATCCAGGCGGGCGCGGTGGATGAAGCGCCAATCAGCGAAGCGGGTGAAGTTGCCGCCGCGGAGAAAGTGATTTGACTCCTTCGCCAACGACGACACCCGGAATACCTTCCCCTGGTCAGGTTTTTGTTTAAGTTTCATGTGATAGTATTCTACCGCTGCCAGCCGCAGACGGCGGATGACCTGGTTTCTGGATTCCGGAGATACCGTTGTCTCCCTTTCGCGCGAGCCTCTCATCGTCACCACCAGCTCTTGTCGTGTCTCTAAAAATTTCCATTTTACAGCGAGCTTGTCCTCGGATCTCCGGGCCGCATTCCGAGCTCTTGTCCATAGCGAGGCGATGTCCCCCCCGTCTCTGGCAAACTCTCCCTCCAGCGAGCCGGAAAGGTAGCTCGCCAGATCCGCGGGGGAAGGGTTTCTTCCTATTTTTCTGGCCACGGCCGCCTCAAGAGACGACCATGCCAAACCCCGCACCACCTCGTCGTCCACAGTCAGGAGGCGGTAGGCATGCCCTATGGTTAAAATATCTGTCATGTCAGCGAGCGGGAGGAGTCCACATCCCCCCCGGCTGGGAGGGAGGAAGACTACCTCCGCGCTCGCCCTTTGGGGTAGGTGAAGCCAACTCTTTGCTAATTTCTTGATTAATTTATCCGCCTCCTTCAGTGGACCTTTCTCCACGTGCGCTCCCCTTAGCAGAAAGTCCAGACGCGGCAACAGAAACGTCGCGACTGTCTCGGCCCTCTACCAAGGGGCGAGGAGTGATTCGTCAACGGCCCGAAGGTCCCGGAGAAGCTCGTCGATCGTCAAAAGTGGGGTTTGTTTGATTTGGAAGCCGGTGGGGACTCCGAGATGCTGGTAAGACTCACCGGCTGCCAGGGCCTTTATTTCTACTCCTTGTATCTCGAATCGTGTCGGAGTCACCCTGCGCGTTCCTCTACAGTCCTGGTGTAATGTTGCACATTTCGCAGGGTTGAAGTGGAGCCCGATGCCGTTCGCTGCTGCTTCTACTTTTCTCAATAGCTCTTCCATCCCATCTGCAGCATCGGCTATGAGAACGAGGTCGTCCGCGTATGCTAATATATTGTGTCGATGGCCATGCAGCGTGTAACCCGCATCACTGGAAGCGGCCGCCCGAAGGACCGGCTCCTCAGCAAGGTTAAACACTACAGGGCTCATCGGACACCCTTGCTTTACCCCCGCATTCATTGTAATTGGTTCGGTGAGTCCGTCGACGGTGCGCACCCGGGTGGAGCAGCCATCATACATGCTCTCCACTATGTTGCGTATGGCGAGTAGGAGTCCGGCCTCCTCCAGAGCACGGTGGATGGACGGGTGGGGGACCGAGCCGAACGCGTTCGTCAGGTCCAACCACGCCACCACCACCTGACGGCCCCTCCTGCGAGCGTCGTTCAGGACCTCCTGCAGTACAAAGTTGTGTTCATAACACCCCTCGCACGGCAGGAAGCCCTTCTGAGCCGGACTAAGCCGCTGGTTCCGGATCGACCACTTGAGCAGGCGATCAGCTAGAACAGCAGCAAAAAGCTTCGGCGTCGTGTCACCTAGGGCCAACGGTTGCCAGTTCGAGAGATCGTCCCGATCGCCTTTCTTATGTATCAGGACCGTGTTGGACGTCTTCCAGATAGTGGGAATCGCCTCCAGACGTCTGCAGGCGTTAAACAAAGCGGTGAGTAGCCGGCAGTCTGCGTCAGCTTTCCTCAGATCATTGTAGGTCAAACCGTCCGGTCCCGGCGCTGTATTAGACATGCGCCGTAACCGGACGTCGACCTCCGTCACCGAGAAAGGCCTCAGCAGACTGGCGGTGCTTTCCTCGTCTGGAGCCCCATGACGGGGAGGTGGAGGCCGCACTCCCGGGTTCGCCACCGGAGCGTACATTGCCACGAAGCGCTCCATGATCCGCTCCTTTGGCACCTGGCAGTGCTGGGACGGACCCTGGAGCACCTCCTGGACGGCACGCCGGCGGTTCGCCCTGAAGAGTTTTTGGATCCTTGTGGCCTCCACCACGCGATTTCCACCATCCGGAAGGGCCCTCTCCGGTCCCTCTTGTTGTAGCTGTTGTTGTTGCCGTTGTTGTTGCTGGCGATCGGGGCGATCCCTCGAACCACGCCCGGGTCCAGCTCCACGACCCCTCCGCTCTCTACCACTATTCCCACCTCTCGGTCTGCCCCCCTCGCCGCGCACCCGTTCTGCTCCAAGGCCTTGGAGGAAGCCAGCAGTTAGCACTGCAGCCTCCTCCAGTTCTTCTATGCAAACAACCGCCTCCACCGTACCAATCAGTAGCTCCCGCTCGTCCGGCAGCTCTTCCGTATTTTGCCGGTTGGCAGGCTGCCGGGGGCGGGACTGATCAGCAGGTGTCAGCAGTTGCTGGCCTGGAGCCGGTGAACGGCGAAGGACAGGAGTCGATCCGTGACTACTCACAGGCCGGGTCGCCCGCTCCGTGGTGGCAAGGCTCCCCCTCCCCACAGCGTTCCCGGGTTCACTCCGTCGAGTTCCTCTGCCTCCCCTGCTTCCCCTCCCTCGCAAGTTGAAGAATCCCACCCTCGAATTGTTGTTGTTTCCCCCTGTCGAAGATGGACGACGTCGTTCTCCCGTAGAACTCGCTTCAGGTGTATCTGAAAAATTATTTACGTTTAGCGAGCCGTCTAAAGTTAAAATACTAAATCTATTGTTGTCATTGAAGCTATTATTATTGAGGCTGTTGTCATTAAATAAAAATCTGCTCCCTGCATACGCTCCTGAGCTTCGACGCGACGTTGTGGGAGACTCTCTACTCGTATTGTTGTTGCTGCTCCTGCGTAGCGCCCGGGCGGTGTCGGGAGACAGTCGAGGCCTCGTTGGTGCTGGTGGTGGTGGCGGCGGTGTCCTGTCGTCGTCCGAGTCCTCTGCCGGCGGCACGGGCCCGCTGGGATGTCGTCTGCGGACCCGTCCATTTACCTCCTGCCACAGTGTGCTGCTGGTGTTATTGCTGTTTTGTTGTTGATGCTGTTGCTGTTGCTGTTGCTGGGGGACCGTCCTGGATGGCCCCGCTACTCCGACGACCGCTGGTGGGGGGAGAACTCGCGCCGCTGGTGGTGGTGATGGTGCGGCGCTCCCTTCCTTGTCTCCCCCCTGGACCCTGGTGGTGGTAATTGGTCCCCTGGATGTGGTGGTGGTGACGGTCGTCGTTGTTAATGTCGCAGGCAAAGTTGAAGAGCCGAGCAGTCCGCTTACCGGGACCCTTAGCTCCTCGCTGATGGTAGACAGGATGGCTGGGCCCCGGTTTTCCCTCGCTGGAGGGCTGCGGAGGCCTCCCGCCATCCCAGGCGGGAGCGAAGTGGCTCTGGTGTTAGGCCGCAGCCCTCTGCGTGCTGCTGCGGCATCTCCGTCGGCCTGCGACGGCCTGGTGGCACCCATCGTGACGGCGGCGTAGGATGGTGGGTCCGCCGTCTCTTCTGACCCCGGCGTTAAAGCTCTGGTGGTGTTGCTGAGACCCACCGCCGTTAGTGACGTGTTGGCGGTGGGTATAAATCTCCTCGTCGTTGCCGGGGTCTCCCTCGCTGATGTGAGGTCGGATTCTGGCACCGCTGTCCCTCTGGTGTTGTTGGTCCGGCGGGTGGTCGGCCGGACATCCACCGGCACGCTGGATGCTCGCCTACTTCTTGTCATGGGCCCCTCGTAGTTGGTATTGGGGCCCAGGGGGGGACGGTCTGCTCCCCCCCTTGCCGGTGGATCGGGATTCCTTCTGGCGGTGCACGTTGATCCGGCTGCTGAGGTGGTGGCGGTGGGTGCCACTGTAGCGGGTGCTGCTGATGTCGTTGCTGCTGCCCGTGGTAGGACGGCCCCCCTTGGCCGTGGCAGGATGTCCTCCGTCGCTGATGGTGGTGGTTGCGACGGAGTTGTCGCCGGCGTCGTCGTCGGGGTTGCTGTCATCGGCGCGGGACTGGAGGTGGTGGTCGCCCCGCGCCTGGCTGCTGCTGATGTCGATGGTGGGTTGGCAGCAGCCCTTCTCCTGGTGACCGCCGCCACTGGAGCCCTGGTGTTGCTTGGCTGCTGGTCTTCTCCTCGCTGCTCGGCTGCATCCCGACCTCGCCCCTGCGTCGCCCTAGAATTAATAAAATCATCGAGCCTCCCTCGGCTCGAAGTATTAGACCCAGTCACACACGACCCCGTTGTTCTCCTCGCACCCGGACCTGTTCCTATTCCCGGGGCGCCTTGTGAGATATTGTTCACATGCTCGGCGGCGTGATGTGTCTTCACCGCCTTCAGAGGATATCTTCCGTCGCCGGTGAAGCCACACACGCCGCACTGGTGTTTAACTGAATGCCCCGGGTGGTGTTTCTTCGCATGTTTAATTAGGTCCGAGTGCGATTTGAACACTCCGCCCGTCCTTCTTCCTTGATTATTTGCAAAGCATTCCGGGCACTTAAAATCCTGCGGAAAGGGAAATTCAATTATGATTTCGATATTCATTTTGGTGTTTTGTTTTTGGCAGGGACCCACTGGATCTGGTCTAATACCTATTGTCAATTAAAATAAATAAATAATAAATAAATACCTAATACTAAAGGGTGTAAAAAGCCCTATGAATTATCAATGAATAAAAAGGGTGTAAAAAGCCCTATGATTGTCAATAAATAAATAAAAAGGGTGTAAATAGCCCAGTCAATGATATTACTTATCCTACGCCTTATTAACTAAAATAAATAGTAAAATAAGGGTGTATAAAGCCCAGTCAAGAGATTAATTAATAAAATGAAGGTGTGAAGAGCCTGCTAAATTATCAATTAATAAAACTTATAAACTAGACTAAAGCCAGGTACTGGTGGATAGAATGAATAAATAAATAAATAAATAAATAAATAAATGCTCAATTAAATATATCTCAATAAAACTGTCGAGACTGGCATCGAATCAGCATGTGGACGGCGTTAGAGTGAGAGAGAAGAGAAGAAAATAGAGAGAAAGGGGAGATAGAAATAGCGGGCATTTAAAGTAGGTATTTAAAGAAGTGAGAGCGAAAGAGAAGAGAGAAAGCGATAGTAGGTGTTACCTCTGTCGATCGGGCTCCGACAGAGGGAGCGGATAGCTCGCGAGCTGCCGCACCGACGTCCATGGCTCGCGCCACTTTTTTTGGCCGCAGCCCACGAGGGGACGCATCGAGTCCGCCGCTCCGGACAGCTGTAAATCACGCAAATGATCGCGAGCCGCCATTGCGGACGGACGCGCTGACGGATGGATCCCGCGGCATCGAGTCGAAACCGTCAAACCGCGAGACTTACGATCCCTCAGCTCCTCGATCCACACGCGCTATGTAGAGCAGTCCCCCTCAATCAAAGAAATATATTGCAATTTAATTGATTGAAGAAGACCGCTCCGGTTCACGCGGCTTCACGAGTCGCCAAGGTCACGCGTTCGGGATGGGAGACGTGCCTGCTATTTCTAACAGACACGCCGCTGGGTGAGGATCATGATTATTTCCTTTGACAGGTGTAACGTGACGTCACCGAAAGAAGATGGCGACGCACGCTCACCTGCCGCCGGCGGTGACAGCGCGAGGGGAAGAGAGAAAGATGCGCCGACTCACCGCTTCATCTCCGCGCAGTCTCCTATCCTGTTACCAGTCCGTGGGTCCCTCTGTCAGAAATTTGCAGTGTTTTGTTGGGGTCTCTGTTGTATTGTCTAGTATATGTTGTGTGTTGTGTGTGTGGCTGGGTCGTCGTCTGTAGTGTATCGCTCCTCGGTCCGTAATTGTCGCTCGCTTACAATTTTTCTGATTTTTGGAAGGTGGGTTGTCTCTGAAATTTTAAGATTATAATTAGTTCAATAAATATCGTTTTTAATTAGTTTATTGGGCCGTACACGGCGGCACTGCAATGCCGAGACAACCCGCGACAGAGCCGGAGCAAGCCCCTGACACTCCGTCACCTTCCAAAAATCAGATTAATATTCTGGCTCCCCAATGGGGAGCGTATCAGATATTAAGCTGATAAGAACAGATAAAAGGCGTTTATTTCTCAACACATGTTCCCCCGGGCTTACACTGTTTGCCCGGGGGTATCAGTACAAATTATGTCGCCTTTTCGGCGAGGGCTAATATTTTTTAATTAAGTTATATTTTCGGGGAACAGAGTCCGGTGGTAAAAAGGATTAAAAAAAAAATGTATACAGGTAAAATAGAAAATTCAGTCAAATAATAAAAAGCCGGCTCTGGTCCCTCGCCTAATTTCAAATAGATTCTAAAATAGGAATGTAGGGCCAAACTGGCCCTAAGTCAGATGCTAATAGGTTGTTGTGATTATGAAAACGATGTATGAATAAATAAATAAATAAATAAATAAGTTAAAAACGATGTTTAAAATAAGAGTATTAATTTAAGGTTGTGCCGAGGGAGGCTCACGCTGCTCAGGTGCGGCTGCAGGGGCTTCGTCGTTAATTCGATATTGCCGGACACCTGAAACATGTTCTACGTATATGTCGCGACTCCACTTTATTGTCTCCGACACGATTAATCTTCTCATTAATCCCGCATATTTCTTACTAATTCTTAGCATATTTAAAACTGGTTCATTCTTTGGATCCCATGAGCCGAGGGCGCCGACGACGATCGCAGAGACCGCCACCTTGTAGCCGCCACCGTGCAGCGCGTCGGCGAGGGGTTTATATTTTTCAATTTTCCTTCCCCTCGCCTCTGCAAATGCGCTGTAGGTGTTTTCAAAAGGCACGGTGACGTCTACGATGACGATGCTCTTTGAGGGCTCGTGCCTGACCATAATGTCAGGGCGGAGAGCCCCCAGATCGCCGTCAACCCCCTCGACTCGCTTATTTACTCTAATATTTCCTGGGAGACGGCAAGCCTTAGCTACTCGTTCGACAACGGCATCGTGTCTAAGTTGCCAAGCCGCCGAATGCGGCCGGCAGTGGCAAAGGACGTGGGGAAGTGATTCCAGGCCCTCCCCGCATCGCCGGCAACGCTTATCACCGTCCCCCCAGCGTCTCGCCCCGTTGAGAGGGAGAACATCCAGGCGGGCGCGGTGGATGAAGCGCCAATCAGCAAAGCGGGTGAAGTTGCCGCCGCGGAGAAAGTGATTGGATTCCTTCGCCAACGACGACACCCGGAATACCTTTCCCTGGTCTGGTTTTCGTTTAAGTTTCAAGTGATAATATTCTACCGCTGCCAGCCGCAGACGGCGGATGACTTGGTTTCTAGAGTCCGGAGATACCGTTGTCTCCCTTTCGCGCGAGCCTCTCATCGTCACCACCAGCTCTTGTCGCGTTTCTAAAAATTGCCATTTCACGGCGAGCTTGTCCTCGGATCTCCGGGCCGCGTTCCGAGCTCTTGTCCATAACGAGGCGATGTCCCCCCCGTCCCTGGCGAACTCGCCCTCCAGCGAGCCGGAAAGATAGCTCGCCAGGTCCGCGGGCGAAGGGTTTCTACCTATTTTTCTGGCCACGGCCGCCTCGAGAGACGACCATGCCAAACCCCGCACCACCTCGTCGTCCACAGTCAGGAGGCGATAGGCATGTCCAATGGTTAAAATATCTGTCATATCGGCGAGCGGGAGGAGTCCACATCCCCCCCGGCTGGGAGGAAGGAAGACTACCTCCGCGCTCGCCCTCTGGGGTAAATTAGTCCAAGATTTTGCTAGTTTTTTAATTAGCCTATCCGCCTCCTTCAGTGGACCTTTCTCCACGTGTGCTCCCCTTAGCAGAAAGTCCAGACGCGGCAACAGAAACGTCGCGACTGTCTCGGCTCTCTGCCAAGGGGCGAGGAGTGATTCGTCGACGGCCCGAAGATCCCGGAGAAGCTCGTCGATCGTCAAAAGTGGTGTCTGCTTAATTTGGAAGCCGGTGGGGACTCCGAGATGCTGATAAGACTCACCGGCTGCCAGGGCCTTCATCTCTACTCCTTGAATCCTGAATCGTGTCGGAAGCACCCTGCGCGTCCCTCTACAATCCTGATTTAATGTTGCACATTTTGCAGGGTTAAAGTGGAGTCCGATGCCGTTCGCTGCTGCTTCTACTCGTCTCAATAATTCCTCCATTCCTTCTGCAGCATCGGCTATGAGAACGAGGTCGTCCGCGTATGCTAATATGTTGTGCCGATGGCCATGTAGCGTGTGACCCGCATCACTGGAAGCGGCCGCCCGAAGGACCGGCTCCTCAGCAAGGTTAAACACCACAGGGCTCATCGGACACCCTTGCTTGACCCCCGCATTCATTACTATCGGTTCGGTGAGTCCGTCGACGGTGCGCACCCGGGTGGAGCAGCCATCATACATGCTCTCCACTATGTTGCGTATGGCGAGTGGGAGTCTGGCCTCCTCCAGAGCACGGTGGATGGACGGGTGGGGGACCGAGCCAAACGCATTTGACAGGTCCAACCACGCCACCACCACCTGACGGCCCCTCCTGCGAGCGTCGTTCAGGACTTCCTGCAGTACAAAGTTGTGTTCATAACACCCCTCGCACGGCAGGAAGCCCTTCTGAGCCGGACTAAGCCGCTGGTTCCGGATCGACCACTTGAGCAGGCGATCAGCTAGAACAGCAGCAAAAAGCTTCGGAGTCGTGTCACCTAGGGCCAGCGGACGCCAGTTCGAGAGATCGTCCCGATCGCCTTTCTTATGTATCAGGACCGTGTTGGACGTCTTCCAGATAGTGGGAATCGCCTCCAGACGTCTGCAGGCGTTAAACAAGGCGGTGAGTAGCCGGCAGTCTGCGTCAGCCTTCCTCAGATCATTGTAGGTCAAACCGTCCGGTCCCGGCGCCGTATTAGACATGCGCCGTAACCGGACGTCGACCTCCGTCACCGAGAAAGGCCTCAGCAGACTGGCGGTGCTTTCCTCGTCTGGAGCCCCATGACGGGGAGGTGGAGGCCGCACTCCCGGGTTCGCCACCGGAGCGTACATTGCCACGAAGTGCTCCATGATCCGTTCCTTTGGCACCTGGCAGTGCTGGGACGGACCCTGGAGCACCTCCTGGACGGCACGCCGGCGGTTCGCCCTAAAGAGTTTTTGGATCCTTGTGGCCTCCACCACGCGATTTCCACCATCCGGAAGGGCCCTCTCCGGTCCCTCTTGTTGTGGCTGTTGTTGTTGCCGTTGTTGTTGCTGGCGATCGGGGCGATCCCTCGAACCACGCCCGGGTCCAGCTCCACGACCCCTCCGCTCTCCACCACTATTCCCACCTCTCGGTCTGCCCCCTTCGACGCGCACCCGTTCTGCTCCAAGGCCTTGGAGGAAGCCAGCAGTCAGCTTTGCAGCCTCCTCCAGTTCTTCTATGCAAACAACCGCCTCCACCGTACCAATCAGTAGCTCCCGCTCGTCCGGCAGCTCTTCCGTATTTTGCCGGTTGGCAGGCTGCCGGAGGCGGGACTGATCAGCAGGTGTCAGCAGTTGCTGGCCTGGAGCCGGTGAACGGCGAAGGACAGGAGTCGATCCGTGACTACTCACAGGCTGGGTCGCCCGCTCCGTGGTGGCAAGGCTCCCCCTCCCCACAGCGTGTCCGGGTTCACTCCGTCGAGTTCCTCTGCCTCCCCTGTGTCCCCTCCCTCGCAAGTTGAAGAATCCCGCCCTTGAATTGTTGTTGTTTCCCCCTGTCGAAGATGAACGACGTCGTTCTCCCGTAGAACTCGCTTCAGGTGTATCTGAAAAATTATCTGTATTTAGCGAGCCGTCAAGAGTCAAAATACTAAATCTATTATTATCATTAAAGCTATTATTGTTAGTTATATTTTGGCTATTGTCATTAAATAAAAATCTGCTCCCTGCATACGCTCCCGAGCTTCGACGCGACGTTGTGGGAGACTCTCTACTCGTATTGTTGTTGCTGCTTCTGCGTAGCGCCCGGGCGGTGTCGGGAGACAGTCGAGGCCTCGTTGGTGCTGGTGGTGGTGGCGGCGGTGTCCTGTCGTCGTCCGAGTCTTCTGCCGGCGACACGGGCCCGCTGGGATGTCGTCTGCGGACCCGTCCATTTACCTCCTGCCACGGTGTGCTGCTGGTGTTGTTGCTGCTTTGTTGTTGATGCTGTTGCTGTTGTTGTTGCTGGGGGACCGTCCTGGATGGCCCCGCTACTCCGACGACCGCTGGGGGGGGGAGAACTCGCGCCGCTGGTGGTGGTGATGGTGCGGCGCTCCCTTCTTTGTCTCCCCCCTGGACCCTGGTGGTGGTAATTGGTCCCCTGGATGTGGTGGTGGTGACGGTCGTCGTTGTTAATGTCGCAGGCAAAGTTGAAGAGCCGAGCAGTCCGCTTACCGGGACCCTTAGCTCCTCGCTGATGGTAGACAGGATGGCTGGGCCCCGGTTTTCCCTCGCTGGAGGGCTGCGGAGGCCTCCCGCCATCCCAGGCGGAAGCGAAGTGGCTCTGGTGTTGGGCCGCAGCCCTCTGCGTGCTGCTGCGGCATCTCCGTCGGCCTGCGACGGCCTGGTGGCACCCATCGTGACGGCGGCGTAGGATGGTGGGTCCGCCGTCTCTTCTGACCCCGGCACTGGCCTCTCAATGGTGGTGGTGGGCCCTACCGCCGATGGTGACGTTGTGGCGGTAGGTACGATGCTCCTCGTTGCTGCCGGGGTCTCCCTCGCTGTTGTGGAGCCGGATTTTGGCACCGCTGTCCCTTTGGTGGTCGTTGTCCGGCGGGTGGTCGGCCGGACTTCCACCGGCACGCTGGACGCTCTCCTGCTGCGCGTGGTGGGCCCCGTGTAGGTGTTATTGGGGCCCTCTTCCTGGGGGGGACGGTCTGCTCCCCCCCTTGCCGGTGGATCGGGATTTCTCCTGGCGGTGCACGTCGATCCGGCTGCTGAGGTGGTGGTGGTGGGTGCCACTGTAGCGGGTGCTGCTGATGTTGTTGCTGCTGCCCGTGGTAGGACGGCCCTCCTTGGCCGTGGCAGGATGTCCTCCGTCGCTGGTGGTGTTGGTTGCGACGGAGTTGTCGCCGGCGTCGTCGTCGGGGTGCTGGTCATCTGCGCGGGACTGGAGGTGGTGGTCGCCCCGCGCCTGGCTGCTGCTGCTGGTGTTGGAATTGCAGCAGCCCTTCTCCTGGTAACCGCCGCCACTGGAGCCCTGGTGTTGTTTGGCTGCTGCTCTTCTCCTCGCTGGTCGGCTGCCTCTCGACCTCGCCCCTGCGCCGCCCTAGAATTAATAAAATTATCGAGCCTCCCTCGGCTCGAAGTATTAGACGCAGCCACACACGACCCCGTTGCTCTCCTCGCACCCGGACCTGTTCCTATTCCCGGGGCGCCTTGTGAGATATTGTTCTCATGCTCGGCGGCGTGATGCGTCTTCACCGCCTTCAGAGGATATCTTCCGTCGCCGGTGAAGCCACACACGCCGCACTGATGTTTAACTGAATGCCCCGGGTGATGTTTCTTTGCATGTTTAATTAGGTCCGAGTGCGATTTGAACACTCCGCCCGTTCTTCTACCTTGATTATTTGCGAAGCATTCCGGGCACCTAAACTCCTGCGGAAAAGGGAATTCAATAGTTATTTCAATGGTCATTTTGTGTTTTGTTTTTGGCAGGGACCCACTGGATCTGGTCTAATACCTATTGTCAATTAAAATAAATAAATAATGAATAAATACCTAATACTAGAGGGTGTAAAAAGCCCTATGATTATCAATAAATAAAAAGGGTGTAAAAAGCCCTATGATTGTCAATAAATAAATACAAAGGGTGTAAATAGCCCAGTCAGATTACCTATACTACTCCTTACTCACTAAAAATAAATAAATAGTAAAATAAGGGTGTATAAAGCCCAGTCAAGAAATTAATTAATAAAATGGAGGTGTATAAAGCCTACTAAATTATCAATTAATAAAACTTATAAACTAGACTAAAGCCAGGTACTGGTGGATAGTAAAATAAATAGAAGAATAAATAAGTAAATAAATAAATAAATAAATAAATAAATGCTCAAATAAATATATCTCAATAAAACTGTCGAGACTGGCATCGAATCCGCATGTGGACGGCGTTGGAGTAAGAGAGAAGAAAAGAAAATAGAGAGAAAGGGGAGATAGAAATAGCGGGCATTTAAAGTGGGTATTTAAAGAAGTGAGAGCGAAAGAGAAGAGAGAAAGCGATAGTAGGTGTTACCTCTGTCGATCGGGCTCCGACAGAGGGGGCGGATTGCTCGCGAGCTGCCGCACCGACGTCCATGGCTCGCGCCACTTTTTTCGGCCGCAGCCCGCGAGGGGACGCATCGAGTCCGCCGCTCCGGACAGCTGTAAATCACGCAAATGATCGCGAGCCGCCATTGCGGACGGACGCGCTGACGGATGGATCCCGCGGCATCGAGTCGAAACCGTCAAACCGCGAGACTTACGATCCCCTAGCTCCTCGATCCACACGCGCTATGTAGAGCAGTCCCCCTCAATCAAAGAAATATATTGCAATTTAATTGATTGAAGAAGACTGCTCCGGTTCACGCGGCTTCACAAGTCGCCAAGGTCACGCGTTCGGGATGGGAGACGTGACTGCTATTTCTAACAGACACGCCGCTGGGTGAGGATCATGAGCATTTCCTTTGACAGGTGTAACGTGACGTCACCGAAAGAAGATGGCGACGCACGCTCACCTGCCGCCGGCGGTGACAGCGCGAGGGGAAGAGAGAAAGATGCGCCGACTCACCGCTTCATCTCCGCGCAGTCTCCTATCCTGTTACCAGTCCGTGGGTCCCTCTGTCAGAAATATGCAGTGTTTGTTGGGGTCTCTGTTGTATTTGTCTAGTGTTTGTGTGTTGTGTGTGTGGCTGGGTCGTCGTCTGTAGTGTATCGCTCCTCGGTCCAATTTTATCGCTCGTTAAAAATTTTTTCCGATTTTTGGAAGGCGGGTTGTCTCTGTAAAATGTTAAAAATAAATATAAATAAATAAATTAGTTTCAAATTGTATTATTGGGCCGTACACGGCGGCACTGCAATGCCGAGACAACCCGCGACAGAGCCGGAGCAAGCCCCTGACACTCCGTCACCTTCCAAAAATCAGATTAATATTCTGGCTCCCCAATGGGGAGCGTATCAGATATTAAGCTGATAAGAACAGATAAAAGGCGTTTATTTTTTCAACACATGTTCCCCCGGGCTTACACTGCTCGCCCGGGGGTATCAGTACAAATTATGTCGCCTTTTCGGCGAGGGCTAATATTTTTAATTTAGTTATATTTTCGGGGAACAGAGTCCGGTGGTTAAAAGGATTAGTAAAATATATATAGGTAAAATAGAAAATTCAGTCAAATAATAAAAGACCGGCTCTGAACCCTCGCCTAATTTTAGGTAGATTTTAAAATAATAATGTGGGGCCAAACTGGCCCTAAGTCAGATGCTAGTAGGTTGTCATAATTATAAAATCAATGTATAAATAAATAAATAGATGAATAAATAATTAAATAATTTGAAATCGATATTTGAAGTAAGAATAGTAATTTAAGGTTGTGCCGAGGGAGGTTCACGCTGCTTAGGTGCGGCTGCAGGGGCTTCGTCGTTAATTCGATATTGCCGGACACCTGAAACATGTTCTACATATATGTCGCGACTCCACTTTATTGTCTCCGACACGATTAGTCTTCTCATTAAACCCGCGTATCTTTTTCCTATTCTTAACATATTTATTACTGGCTCATTTTTTGGATCCCATGAGCCGAGGGCGCCGACGACGATCGCAGAGACCGCCACCTTGTAGCCGTCACCGTGCAACGCGTCGGCGAGGGGTTTATATTTCTCGATTTTCCTTCCCCTCGCCTCCTCGAAAGCGCGAAAGGTGTTCTCAAATGGCACGGTGACGTCTACGATGACGATGCTCTCTGAGGGCTCGTGCCTGACCACAATGTCAGGGCGGAGAGCCCCCAGATCGCCGTCAACCCCCTCGACTCTCTTATTTACTCTGATATTTCCTGGGAGACGGCAAGCCTTAGCTACTCGTTCGACAACGGCATCATGTCTAAGTTGCCAAGCCGCCGAATGCGGCTGGCAGTGGCAAAGGACATGAGGAAGTGATTCCAGGCCCTCCCCACAGCGCCGACAACGCTTATCACCGTCCCCCCAGCGTCTCGCCCCATTGAGAGGGAGAACATCCAGGCGGGCTCGGTGGATGAAGCGCCAATCAGCAAAGCGGGTGAAGTTGCCGCCGCGGAGAAAGTGATTAGATTCCTTCGCCAACGACGACACCCGGAATACCTTCCCCTGGTCCGGTTTACGTTTAAGTCTCATATGATAATATTCTACCGCTGCCAGCCGCAGACGGCGGATGACCTGGTTTCTAGATTCCGGAGATACCGTTGTCTCCCTTTCGCGTGAGCCTCTCATCGTCACCACCAGCTCTTGTCGTGTCTCTAAAAATTTCCATTTCACGGCGAGCTTATCCTCGGATCTCCGGGCCGCGTTCCGAGCTCTTGACCATAACGAGGCGATGTCCCCCCCGTCCCTGGCGAACTCTCCCTCCAGCGAGCCGGAAAGGTAGCTCGCCAGGTCCGCGGCGGATGGGTTTCTACCTATTTTTCTTGACACGGCCGCCTCGAGAGACGACCATGCCAAGCCTCTCACCGCCTCGTCGTCCACAGTCAGGAGGCGGTAGGCATGTCCAATTGTTAAAATATCAGCCATATCGGCGAGCGGGAGGAGTCCACATCCCCCCCGGCTGGGAGGGAGGAAGACTACCTCCGCGCTCGCCCTCTGGGGTAAGTGCATCCATGATTTTGCGAGTTTTTTAATTAGCCTATCCGCCTCCTTTAGTGGACCTTTCTCCACGTGTGCTCCCCTTAGCAGAAAGTCCAGACGCGGCAGCAAGAACGTCGCGACTGTCTCGGCTTTCTGCCAAGGGGTGAGGAGTGATTCGTCGACGGCCCGAAGATCCCGGAGAAGCTCGTCGATCGTCAAGAGGGGTGTTTGTTTAATTTGGAAGCCGGTGGGGACTCCGAGATGCTGGTAAGACTCACCGGCTGCCAGGGCTTTTATTTCTACATCTTGTACTCGGAATCGTGTCGGAGCCACCCTGCGCGTCCCTCTACAGTCCTGATGTAGTGTTGCACACTTCGCAGGGTTAAAGCGGAGCCCGATGCCGTTTGCTGCTCTCTCTACTCTTGTCAATAAATCTTCCATCCCTTCTGCAGCATCGGCTATGAGAACGAGGTCGTCCGCATAAGCTAATATATTGTGCCGATGGCCATGCAGCGTGTAACCCGCATCACTGGAAGCGGCCGCCCGAAGGACCGGCTCCTCAGCAAGGTTAAACACTACAGGGCTCATCGGACACCCTTGCTTAACCCCCGCATTCATTACTATCGGTTCGGTGAGTCCGTCGACGGTGCGCACCCGGGTGGAGCAGCCATCATACATGCTCTCCACTATGTTGCGTATGGCGAGTGGGAGTCCGGCCTCCTCCAGAGCACGGTGGATGGACGGGTGGGGGACCGAGCCAAACGCATTTGACAGGTCCAACCACGCCACCACCACCTGACGGCCCCTCCTGCGAGCGTCGTTCAGGACTTCCTGCAGTACAAAGTTGTGTTCATAACACCCCTCGCACGGCAGGAAGCCCTTCTGAGCCGGACTAAGCCGCTGGTTCCGGATCGACCACTTGAGCAGGCGATCAGCTAGAACAGCAGCAAAAAGTTTCGGCGTCGTGTCACCTAGGGCCAGCGGACGCCAGTTCGAGAGATCGTCCCGATCGCCTTTCTTATGTATTAGGACCGTGTTGGACGTCTTCCAGATAGTGGGAATCGCCTCCAGACGTCTGCAGGCGTTAAACAAGGCGGTGAGTAGCCGGCAGTCTGCGTCAGCCTTTCTCAGATCATTGTAGGTCAAACCGTCCGGTCCCGGCGCTGTATTAGACATGCGCCGTAACCGGACGTCGACCTCCGTCACCGAGAAAGGCCTCAGCAGACTGGCGGTGCTTTCCTCGTCTGGAGCCCCGAGACGGGGAGGTGGAGGCCGCACTCCCGGGTTCGCCACCGGAGCGTACATTGCCACGAAGTGCTCCATGATCCGCTCCTTTGGCACCTGGCAGTGCTGGGACGGACCCTGGAGCACCTCCTGGACGGCACGCCGGCGGTTCGCCCTGAAGAGTTTTTGGATCCTTGTGGCCTCCACCACGCGATTTCCACCATCCGGAAGGGCCCTCTCCGGTCCCTCTCGTTGTAGCTGTTGTTGTTGCTGTTGTTGTTGCTGGCGATCGGGGCGATCCCTCGAACCACGCCCGGGTCCAGCTCCACGACCCCTCCGCTCCTCACCACTATTCCCACCTCTCGGTCTGCCCCCCTCGCCGCGCACCCGTTCTGCTCCAAGGCCTTGGAGGAAGCCAGCAGTTAGCACTGCAGCCTCCTCCAGTTCTTCTATACAAACAACCGCCTCCACCGTACCAATCAGTAGCTCCCGCTCGTCCGGCAGCTCTTCCGTATTTTGCCGGTTGGCAGGCTGCCGGAGGCGGGACTGATCAGCAGGTGTCAGCAGTTGCTGGCCTGGAGCCGGTGAACGGCGAAGGACAGGAGTCGATCCGTGACTACTCACAGGTTGGGTCGCCCGCTCCGTGGTGGCAAGGCTCCCCCTCCCCACAGCGTTTCCGGGTTCACTCCGTCGAGTTCCTCTGCCTCCCCTGCTTCCCCTCCCTCGCAAGTTGAAGAATCCCGCCCTTGAATTGTTGTTGTTTCCCCCTGTCGAAGATGGACGACGTCGTTCTCCCGTAGAACTCGCTTCAGGTGTATCTGTAAAATTATTCGTGTTTAGCGAGCCGTCTAAAGTTAAAATACTAAATCTATTATTGGTAGTTAAGCTATTATTATTATCATTGATATTACTTTGGCCGTTGTCATCAAATAAAAATCTACTCCCCGCATACGACCCTGAGCTTCTCCGCGACGTTGTGGGTGACTCTTTGCTGTTATTCAAATTGTTGCTTCTGCGGAGCGCCCGGGCGGTGTCGGGAGACAGTCGAGGCCTCGTTGGTGCTGGTGGTGGTGGCGGCGGTGTCCTGTCGTCATCCGATTCCTCTGCCGGCGACACGGGCCCGCTGGGATGTCGTCTGCGGACCCGTCCATTTACCTCCTCCCACGGCGTGCTGCTGGTGTTGTTGCTGTTTTGTTGTTGATGCTGTTGCTGTTGTTGTTGCTGGGGGACCGTCCTGGATGGCCCCGCTACTCCGACGACCGCTGGTGGGGGGAGAACTCGCGCCGCTGGTGGTGGTGACGATGCGGCGCTCCCTTCTTTGTCTCCCCCCTGGACCCTGGTGGTGGTAATTGGCCCTCTGGAGATGGTGGTGGTGACGGTCGTCGTTGTTAAAGTCGCAGGCAAAGTTGAAGAGCCGAGCAGTCCGCTTACCGGGACCCTTAGCTCCTCGCTGATAGTAGACAGGATGGCTGGGCCCCGGTTTTCCCTCGCTGGAGGGCTGCGGAGGCCTCCCGCCATCCCAGGCGGGAGCGAAGTGGCTCTGGTGTTGGGCCGCAGCCCTCTGCGTGCTGCTGCGGCATCTCCGTCGGCCTGCGACGGCCTGGTGGCACCCATCGTGACGGCGGCATAGGATGGTGGGTCCGCCGTCTCTTCTGACCCCGGCAATGGCCTCTGGCTGGTGGTAGTAGGACCCACCGCCCTTAGTGACGTGTTGGCGGTGGGTATAAGTCTCCTCGTCGTTGCCGGGGTCTCCCTCGCTGATGTGAGGCCGGATTCTGGCACCGCTGTCCCTCTGGTGTTATTGGTCCGGCAGGTGGTCGGCCGGACATCCACCGGCACGCTAGACGCTCGCCTGCTCCTTGTCATGGGCCCCTCGTAGTTGGTATTGGGGCCCAGGGGGGGACAGTCTGCTCTCCCCCTTGCCGGTGGATCGGGATTTCTCCAGGCGGTTCACGTCGATCCGGCTGCTGAGGTGGCGGTGGTGGGTGCCACTGTAGCGGGTGCTGCTGATGTTGTTGCTGCTGCCCGATGTAGGACGACCCTCCTTGGCCGTGGCAGGATGTCCTCCGTCGCTGGTGGTGGTGGTTGCGACGGAGTTGTCGCCGGCGTCGTCGTCGGGGTGCTGGTCATCGGCGCGGGACTGGAGGTGGTGGTCGCCCCGCGCCTGGCTGCTGCTGATGTTGATGGTAGGTTGGCAGCAGCCCTTCTCCTGGTGACCGCCGCCACTGTCGCTCTGCTGGTGGTCGGCTGGCTTTCCTCTCCTTGTTGCTCGGCTGCCTCTCGACCTCGCCCCTGTGTCTCGGCCTCATTCCTCCTAGAATTAATAAAATTGTCGAGCCTCCCTCGGCTCGAAGTATTAGACGCAGCCACACACGACCCTGTTGTTCTCCTCGCACCCGGACCTGTTCCTGTTCCCGGGGCGCCTTGAGGGACATTATTTTCGTGGCTGGCGGCGTGATGCGTCTTCACCGCCTTTGGAGGGTATCTTCCATCGCCGGTGAAGCCGCACACGCCGCACTGATGTTTAACTGAATGCCCCGGGTGGTGTTTCTTTGCATGTTTAATTAGGTCCGAGTGCGATTTGAACACTCCGCCCGTCCTTCTTCCTTGATTATTCGCGAAGCATTCCGGGCACTTAAAATCCTGCGGGAAAGGAAATTCAATTATAATTTCAATATTCATTTTGTTCGTTTTGTTTTTGGCAGGGACCCACTGGATCTGGTCTAATACCTATCCTTAGTTAAAATCAATAAATAAATAAATAAGTACCTAATACTAGAGGGTGTAAAAAGCCCTATGATTATCAATGAATAAAAAGGGTGTAAAAAGCCCTATGATTGTCAATAAATAAATAAAAAGGGTGTAAATAGCCCAGTCAATGATATTACTTATCCTACGCCTTATTAACTAAAATAAATAGTAAAATAAGGGTGTATAAAGCCCAGTCAAGAAATTAATTAATAAAATGAAGGTGTAAAGAACCTGCTAAATTATCAATTAATAAAACTTATAAACTAGACTAAAGCCAGGTACTGGAGGATAGAATAAATAAATGAATAAATAAATAAATAGTTGCTCAAATAAATATATCTCAATAAAACTGTCGAGACTGGCATCGAATCAGCATGTGGACGGCGTTGGAGTAAGAGAGAAGAAGAGAAAATAGAGAGAAAGGGGAGATAGAAATAGCGGGCATTTAAAGTGGGTATTTAAAGAAGTGAGAGCGAAAGAGAAGAGAGAAAGCGATAGTAGGTGTTACCTCTGTCGATCGGGCTTCGACAGAGGGGGCGGATAGCTCGCGAGCTGCCGCACCGACGTCCATGGCTCGCGCCACTTTTTTCGGCCGCAGCCCGCGAGGGGACGCATCGAGTCCGCCGCTCCGGACAGCTGTAAATCATGCAAATGATCGCGAGCCGCCATTGCGGAAGGACGCGCTGACGGATGGATCCCGCGGCATCGAGTCGAAACCGTCAAACCGCGAGACTTACGATCCCTCAGCTCCTCGATCCACACGCGCTATGTAGAGCAGTCCCCCTCAATCAAAGAAATATATTGCAATTTAATTGATTGAAGAAGACTGCTCCGGTTCACGCGGTTTCACAAGTCGCCAAGGTCACGCGTTCGGGATGGGAGACGTGACTGCTATTTCTAACAGACACGCCGCTGGGTGAGGATCATGATCATTTCCTTTGACAGGTGTAACGTGACGTCACCGAAAGAAGATGGCGACGCACGCTCACCTGCCGCCGGCGGTGACAGCGCGAGGGGAAGAGAGAAAGATGCGCCGACTCACCGCTTCATCTCCGCGCAGTCTCCTATCCTGTTACCAGTCCGTGGGTCCCTCTGTCAGAAATTTGCCGTGTTTGTTGGGGTCTCTGTTGTATTTGTCTAGTGTTTGTGTGTTGTGTGTGTGGCTGGGTCGTCGTCGGTAAAGTATCGCTCCTCGGTCCGTAATTGTCGCTCGTTAAAAAATTTTTTCCGATTTTTGGAAGGCGGGTTGTCTCTGAAATTTTAAAGTTTAGAATTAGATTAATATAAATTGTTTTTAATTGTTTTATTGGGCCGTACACGGCGGCACTGCAATGCCGAGACAACCCGCGACAGAGCCGGAGCAAGCCCCTGACACTCCGTCACCTTCCAAAAATCAGATTAATATTCTGGCTCCCCAATGGGGAGCGTATCAGATATTAAGCTGATAAGAACAGATAAAAGGCGTTTATTTTCTCAACACATGTTCCCCCGGGCTTACACTGCTCGCCCGGGGGTATCAGTACAAAATTTGTCGCCTTTTTGGCGAGGGCTAATTATTTATAGTTCATTCATATTTTCGGGGGCCAGAGTCCGGTGGTTAAAAAGATAAAAAAGTCATATATAAGTAGAATAAAATATTCAGTCACATAATAAAAACCGGCTCTGGTCCCTCGCCTAATTTCAGATAGATTTTAAAATAGGAATGTAGGGCCAAACTGGCCCTAAGTCAGATACTAATAGATTGTCAAAATTATTATAAAATCGATGTATAAATAAATAAATAGGTTAAAATCGATATTTAAAAAAGAGTATTAATTTAAGGTTGTGCCGAGGGAGGTTCACGCTGCTCAGGTGCGGCTGCAGGGGCTTCGTCGTTAATTCGATATTGCCGGACACCTGAAACATGTTCTACATATATGTCGCGACTCCACTTTATTGTCTCCGACACGATTAGTCTTCTCATTAAACCCGCGTATCTTTTACCTATTCTTAACATATTTAGCACTGGCTCATTTTTTGGATCCCACGAGCCGAGAGCGCCGACGACGATCGCAGAGACCGCCACCTTGTATCCGTCACCGTGCAACGCGTCGGCGAGGGGTTTATATTTTTCAATTTTCCTTCCCCTCGCCTCCTCAAAAGCGCGATAGGTGTTTTCAAATGGCACGGTGACGTCTACGATGACGATGCTCTTTGAGGGCTCGTGCCTGACCACAATGTCAGGGCGGAGAGCCCCCAGATCGCCGTCAACCCCCTCGACTCTCTTATTGACTCTAATATTTCCTGGGAGACGGCAAGCCTTAGCTACTCGTTCGACAACGGCATCGTGTCTAAGTTGCCAAGCCGCCGAATGCGGCCGGCAGTGGCAAAGGACGTGGGGAAGTGATTCCAGGCCCTCCCCGCATCGCCGGCAACGCTTATCACCGTCCCCCCAGCGTCTCGCCTCGTTGAGAGGGAGAACATCCAGGCGGGCGCGGTGGATGAAGCGCCAATCAGCAAAGCGGGTGAAGTTGCCGCCGCGGAGAAAGTGATTGGATTCCTTCGCCAACGACGACACCCGGAATACCTTCCCCTGGTCAGGTTTTCGTTTAAGTTTCAAATGATAGTATTCTACCGCTGCCAGCCGCAGACGGCGGATGACTTGATTTCTAGAATCCGGAGATACCGTTGTCTCCCTTTCGCGCGAGCCTCTCATCGTCACCACCAGCTCTTGTCTAGTTTCTAAAAATTGCCATTTCACGGCGAGCTTGTCCTCAGATCTCCGGGCCGCGTTCCGAGCTCTTGTCCATAACGAGGCGATGTCCCCCCCGTCCCTGGCGAACTCGCCCTCCAGCGAGCCGGAAAGATAGCTCGCCAGGTCCGCGGGCGAAGGGTTTCTACCTATTTTTCTGGCCACGGCCGCCTCGAGAGACGACCATGCCAAACCCCGCACCACCCCGTCGTCCACAGTCAGGAGGCGATAGGCATGTCCAATAGTTAAAATATCTGCCATATCGGCGAGCGGGAGGAGTCCACATCCCCCCCGACTGGGAGGAAGGAAGACTACCTCCGCGCTCGCCCTCTGGGGTAAATTCGTCCAAGATTTTGCTAGTTTTTTAATTAGCCTATCTGCCTCCTTTAGTGGACCTTTCTTCACGTGTGCTCCCCTTAGCAGGAAGTCCAGACGCGGCAACAAAAACGTCGCGACTGTCTCGGCCTTCTGCCAAGGGGTGAGGAGTGATTCGTCGACGGCCCGAAGATCTCGGAGAAGCTCGTCGATCGTCAAGAGGGGTGTTTGTTTAATTTGGAAGCCGGTGGGGACTCCGAGATGCTGATAAGACTCACCGGCTGCCAGGGCTTTTATCTCTACTTCTTGAATTCGGAATCGTGTCGGAGCCACCCTGCGCGTCCCTCTACAGTCCTGATGTAGTGTTGCACACTTCGCAGGGTTAAAGCGGAGCCCGATGCCGTTTGCTGCTCTCTCTACTTTTCTCAATAAGTCCTCCATTCCCTCTGCAGCGTCGGCTATGAGAACGAGGTCGTCGGCGTATGCTAATATATTGTGCCGATGGCCATGTAGCGTGTAACCCGCATCACTGGAAGCGGCCGCCCGAAGGACCGGCTCCTCAGCAAGGTTAAACACCACAGGGCTCATCGGACACCCTTGCTTTACCCCCGCATTCATTACTATCGGTTCGGTGAGTCCGTCGACGGTGCGCACCCGGGTGGAGCAGCCATCATACATGCTCTCCACTATGTTGCGTATGGCGAGTGGGAGCCCAGCCTCCTCCAGAGCACGGTGGATGGACGGGTGGGGGACCGAGCCAAACGCATTTGACAGGTCCAACCACGCCACCACCACCTGACGGCCCCTCCTGCGAGCGTCGTTCAGGACTTCCTGCAGTACAAAGTTGTGTTCATAACACCCCTCGCACGGCAGGAAGCCCTTCTGAGCCGGACTAAGCCGCTGGTTCCGGATCGACCACTTCAGCAGGCGATCAGCTAGAACAGCAGCAAAAAGCTTCGGTGTCGTGTCACCTAGGGCCAGCGGACGCCAGTTCGAGAGATCGTCCCGATCGCCTTTCTTATGTATTAGGACCGTGTTGGACGTCTTCCAGATAGTGGGAATCGCCTCCAGACGTCTGCAGGCGTTAAACAGAGCGGTGAGTAGCCGGCAGTCTGCGTCAGCCTTCCTCAGATCATTGTAGGTCAAACCGTCCGGTCCCGGCGCTGTATTAGACATGCGCCGTAACCGGACGTCGACCTCCGTCACCGAGAAAGGCCTCAGCAGACTGGCGGTGCTTTCCTCGTCTGGAGCCCCATGACGGGGAGGTGGAGGCCGCACTCCCGGGTTCGCCACCGGAGCGTACATTGCCACGAAGTGCTCCATGATCCGCCCCTTTGGCACCTGACAGTGCTGGGACGGACCCTGGAGCACCTCCTGGACGGCACGCCGGCGGTTTGCCCTAAAAAGTTTTTGGATTCTTGTGGCCTCCACTACGCGATTTCCACCATCCGGAAGGGCCCTCTCCGGTCCCTCTTGTTGTGGCTGTTGTTGTTGCCGTTGTTGTTGCTGGCGATCGGGGCGATCCCCCGAACCACGCCCGGGTCCAGCTCCACGACCCCTCCGCTCTCCACCACTATTCCCACCTCTCGGTCTGCCCCCCTCGACGCGCACCCGTGCTGCTCCAAGGCCTTGGAGGAAGCCAGCAGTTAGCACTGCAGCCTCCTCCAGTTCTTCTATGCAAACAACCGCCTCCACCGTACCAATCAGTAGCTCCCGCTCGTCCGGCAGCTCTTCCGTATTTTGCCGGTTGGCAGGCTGCCGGAGGCGGGACCGATCAGCAGGTGTCAGCAGTTGCTGGCCTGGAGCCGGTGAACGGCGAAGGACAGGAGTCGATCCGTGACTACTCACAGGCTGGGTCGCCCGCTCCGTGGTGGCAAGGCTCCCCCTCCCCACAGCGTTTCCGGGTTCACTCCGTCGAGTTCCTCTGCCTCCCCTGTTTCCCCTCCCTCGCAAGTTGAAGAATCCCGCCCTTGAATTGTTGTTGTTTCCCCCTGTCGAAAATGGACGACGTCGTTCTCCCGTAGAACTCGCTTCAGGTGTATCTGTAAAATTATTCGTGTTTAGCGAGCCGTCTAAAGTTAATATACTAAATCTATTATTGTTAATTAAGCTATTATTATTATCATTGATATTACTTTGGCCGTTGTCATCAAATAAAAATCTACTCCCCGCATACGACCCTGAGCTTCTCCGCGACGTTGTGGGTGACTCTCTACTTTTATTTAGGTTGTTGCTTCTGCGTAGCGCCCGGGCGGTGTCGGGAGACAGTCGAGGCCTCGTTGGTGCTGGTGGTGGTGGCGGCGGTGTCCTGTCATCGTCCGAGTCCTCTGCCGGCGACACGGGCCCGCTGGGATGTCGTCTGCGGACCCGTCCATTTACCTCCTGCCACGGTGTGCTGCTGGTGTTGTTGCTGTATTGCTGTTGTTGCTGTTGCTGTTGCTGTTGCTGGGGGACCGTCCTGGATGGCCCCGCTACTCCGACGACCGCTGGTGGGGGGAGAACTCGCGCCGCTGGTGGTGGTGATGGTGCGGCGCTCCCTTCCTTGTCTCCCCCCTGGACCCTGGTGGTGGTAATTGGTCCCCTGGATGTGGTGGTGGTGACGGTCGTCGTTGTTAATGTCGCAGGCAAAGTTGAAGAGCCGAGCAGTCCGCTTACCGGGACCCTTAGCTCCTCGCTGATGGTAGACAGGATGGCTGGGCCCCGGTTTTCCCTCGCTGGAGGGCTGCGGAGGCCTCCCGCCATCCCAGGCGGGAGCGAAGTGGCTCTGGTGTTAGGCCGCAGCCCTCTGCGTGCTGCTGCGGCATCTCCGTCGGCCTGCGACGGCCTGGTGGCACCCATCGTGACGGCGGCGTAGGATGGTGGGTCCGCCGTCTCTTCTGACCCCGGCAATGGCCTCTGGCTGGTGGTAGTAGGACCCACCGCCGCTGGTGACGTGTTGGCGGTGGGTACGATGCTCTTTGTTGCTGCCGGGGTCTCCCTCGCTGTTGTGGAGCCGGATTTTGGCACCGCTGTCCCTCTGGTGGTCGTTGTCCGGCGGGTGGTCGGCCGGACATCCACCGGCACGCTGGAAGCTCTCCTGCTGCGTGTGGTGGGCCCCGTGTAGATGTTATTGGGGCCCTCTTCTTGGGGGGGACGGTCCGCTCCCCCCCTTGCCGGTGGATCGGGATTTCTCCTGGCGGTGCACGTCGATCCGGCTGCTGAGGTGGTGGTGGTGGGTGCCACTGTAGCGGGTGCTGCTGATGTTGTTGCTGCTGCCCGTGGTAGGACGGCCCTCCTTGGCCGTGGCAGAATGTCCTCCGTCGCTGGTGGTGTTGGTTGCGACGGAGTTGTCGCCGGCGTCGTCGTCGGGGTTGCTGTCATCGGCGCGGGACTGGAGGTGGTGGTCGCCCCGCGCCTGGCTGCTGCTGATGTCGATGGTGGGTTGGCAGCAGCCCTTCTCCTGGTGACCGCCGCCACTGGGGCCCTGGTGTTGTTTGGCTGCTGATCCTCTCCTCGCTGGTCGGCTGCCTCTCGACCTCGCCCCTGCGTCGCTCTAGAATTAATAAAATCATCGAGCCTCCCTCGGCTCGAAGTATTAGACCCAGCCACTTGAGACCCCATTGCTCTCCTCGCACCCGGACCTGTTCCTGTTCCCGGGGCGCCTTGAGGAACGTTATTTTCATGGCTGGCGGCGTGATGCGTCTTCACCGCCTTTAGAGGGTATCTTCCATCGCCGGTGAAGCCGCACACGCCGCACTGGTGTTTGACTGAATGCCCCGGGTGGTGTTTTTTAGCATGTTTAATTAGGTCCGAGTGCGATTTGAACACTCCGCCCGTCCTTCTACCTTGATTATTTGCGAAACATTCCGGGCACCTGAACTCCTGCGGGAAAGGGAATTCAATTATTATTTCAATCGTCATTTTGTTTGTTTTGTTTTTGGCAGGGACCCACTGGATCTGGTCTAATATCTAGTCTGATTAAAATTAATGAATAAATAAATAAATAAATACCTAATACTAGAGGGTGTAAAAAGCCCTATGATTATCAATGAATAAAAAGGGTGTAAAAAGCCCTATGATTGTCAATAAATAAATAAAAAGGGTGTAAATAGCCCAGTCAATGATATTACTTATCCTACGCCTTATTAACTAAAATAAATAGTAAAATAAGGGTGTATAAAGCCCAGTCAAGAAATTAATTAATAAAATGAAGGTGTAAAGAACCTGCAAAATTATCAATTAATAAAACTTATAGACTAGACTAAAGCCAGGTACTGGTGGATAGAAATAAATAAATAAATAAATAAATAAATAGTTGCTCAATTAAATATGTCCAAATAAAACTGTCGAGACTGGCATCGAATCAGCATGTGGACGGCGTTGGAGTAAGAGAGAAGAAAAGAAAATAGAGAGAAAGGGGAGATAGAAATAGCGGGCATTTAAAGTGGGTATTTAAAGAAGTGAGAGCGAAAGAGAAGAGAGAAAGCGATAGTAGGTGTTACCTCTGTCGATCGGGCTTCGACAGAGGGGGCGGATTGCTCGCGAGCTGCCGCACCGACGTCCATGGCTCGCGCCACTTTTTTCGGCCGCAGCCCGCGAGGGGACGCATCGAGTCCGCCGCTCCGGACAGCTGTAAATCATGCAAATGATCGCGAGCCGCCATTGCGGACGGACGCGCTGACGGATGGATCCCGCGGCATCGAGTCGAAACCGTCAAACCGCGAGACTTACGATCCCTCAGCTCCTCGATCCACACGCGCTATGTAGAGCAGTCCCCCTCAATCAAAGAAATATGTTGCAATTTAATTGATTGAAGAAGACTGCTCCGGTTCACGCGGCTTCACGAGTCGCCAAGGTCACGCGTTCGGGATGGGAGACGTGCCTGCTATTTCTAACAGACACGCCGCTGGGTGAGGATCATGATTATTTCCTTTGACAGGTGTAACGTGACGTCACCGAAAGAAGATGGCGACGCACGCTCACCTGCCGCCGGCGGTGACAGCGCGAGGGGAAGAGAGAAAGATGCGCCGACTCACCGCTTCATCTCCGCGCAGTCTCCTATCCTGTTACCAGTCCGTGGGTCCCTCTGTCAGAAATATGCAGTGTTTGTTGGGGTCTCTGTTGTATTTGTCTAGTGTTTGTGTGTTGTGTGTGTGGCTGGGTCGTCGTCGGTAAAGTATCGCTCCTCGGTCCAATTTTATCGCTCGCTTACAATTTTTCTGATTTTTGGAAGGCGGGTTGTCTCTGAAATTTAAAGTTTAGTATTAGATAAATGAAATATTATTTTTAATTAGTTTATTGGGCCGTACACGGCGGCACTGCAATGCCGAGACAACCCGCGACAGAGCCGGAGCAAGCCCCTGACACTCCGTCACCTTCCAAAAATCAGATTAATATTCTGGCTCCCCAATGGGGAGCGTATCAGATATTAAGCTGATAAGAACAGATAAAAGGCGTTTATTTTTTCCAACACATGTTCCCCCGGGCTTACACTGCTTGCCCGGGGGTATCGGTACAAGTTACGTCGCCTTTTTTGGCGAGGGCTGATAGTTATAATTAAATGATATTTTCGGGGGCCAGAGTCCGGTGGTTAAAAAGATTGATAGAAAGTATATAAGTAAGATAAGAAATTCGGTCAGATAATAAAAACCGGCTCTGGACCCTCGCCTGATTTTCAGTGGATTTTAAAATAGTCATGTAGGGCCAAACTGGCCCTAAGTCAGGTACAAGTGATTTGTCAAAGTTATAAATCGATATATAAATAAATAAATAGGTTAAAATTATTCGGTAGGTTAAACTAATTTATGGTTGTGCCGAGGGAGGTAAGTGCTGCTCAGGTGCGACTGCAGGGGCTTCGTCATTAATTCTATATTGTCGGACACCTGAAACATGTTCTACATAGATATCACGACTCCACTTTATTGTTTCCGACACGATTAGCCTTCTCATTAAACCTGCATACTTTTTACTAATTCTTAACATATTCAATACTCCCTCATTTTTCGGGTCCCATGAGCCGAGAGCGCCGACGACGATCGCAGAGACCGCCACCTTGTATCCGTCACCGTGCAACGCGTCGGCGAGGGGTTTATATTTTTCAATTTTCCTTCCCCTCGCCTCCTCAAAAGCGCGATAGGTGTTTTCAAATGGCACGGTGACGTCTACGATGACGATGCTCTTTGAGGGCTCGTGCCTGACCACAATGTCAGGGCGGAGAGCCCCCAGATCGCCGTCAACCCCCTCGACTCTCTTGTTTATTCTAATGTTTCCTGGGAGACGGCAAGCCTTAGCTACTCGTTCGACAACGGCGTCATGTCTTAGTTGCCAAGCCGCCGAATGCGGCCGGCAGTGGCAAAGGACATGGGGAAGTGATTCCAGGCCCTCCCCACAGCGCCGGCAACGCTTATCACCGTCCCCCCAGCGTCTCGCCCCGTTAAGAGGGAGAACATCCAGGCGGGCGCGGTGGATGAAGCGCCAATCAGCGAAGCGGGTGAAGTTGCCGCCGCGGAGAAAGTGGTTAGACACCTTCGCCAACGACGACACCCGGAATACCTTCCCCTGGTCAGGTTTTCGTTGTAATTTCAAGTGATAGTATTCTACCGCTGCCAGCCGCAGACGGCGGATGACTTGGTCGCGTGAATCTGGTGCCACCGTTGTCTCCCTTTCGCGCGAGCCTCTCATCGTCACCACCAGCTCTTGTCGATTCTCTAAAAATTTCCATTTCACAGCGAGCTTGTCCTGGGATCTCCGAGCCGCGTTCCGAGCTCTTGTCCATAACGAGGCGATGTCCCCCCCGTCCCTGGCGAACTCTCCCTCCAGCGAGCCGGAAAGATAGCTCGCCAGGTCCGCGGCGGATGGGTTTCTACCAATTTTTCTTGACACGGCCGCCTCGAGAGACGACCATGCCAAACCTCTCACCACCTCGTCGTCCACAGTCAGGAGGCGATAGGCATGTCCAATAGTTAAAATGTCTGCCATGTCGGCGAGCGGGAGGAGTCCACATCCCCCCCGGCTGGGAGGAAGGAAGACTACCTCCGCGCTCGCCCTCTGGGGTAAATTAGTCCAAGATTTTGCTAGTTTTTTAATTAGCCTATCCGCCTCCTTCAGTGGACCTTTCTCCACGTGTGCTCCCCTTAGCAGAAAGTCCAGACGCGGCAACAGAAACGTCGCGACTGTCTCGGCCCTCTGCCAAGGGGCGAGGAGTGATTCGTCGACGGCCCGAAGATCCCGGAGAAGCTCGTCGATCGTCAAAAGTGGTGTCTGCTTAATTTGGAAGCCGGTGGGGACTCCGAGATGCTGATAAGACTCACCGGCTGCCAGGGCCTTCATCTCTACTCCTTGAATCCTGAATCGTGTCGGAAGCACCCTGCGCGTCCCTCTACAATCCTGATTTAATGTTGCACATTTCGCAGGGTTAAAGTGGAGTCCGATGCCGTTCGCTGCTGCTTCTACTCGTCTCAATAATTCCTCCATTCCTTCTGCAGCATCGGCTATGAGAACGAGGTCGTCCGCATAAGCTAATATGTTGTGCCGATGGCCATGTAGCGTGTAACCCGCATCACTGGAAGCGGCCGCCCGAAGGACCGGCTCCTCAGCAAGGTTAAACACCACAGGGCTCATCGGACACCCTTGCTTTACCCCCGCATTCATTACTATCGGTTCGGTGAGTCCGTCGACGGTGCGCACCCGGGTGGAGCAGCCATCATACATGCTCTCCACTATGTTGCGTATGGCGAGTGGGAGTCCGGCCTCCTCCAGAGCACGGTGGATGGACGGGTGGGGGACCGAGCCAAACGCATTTGACAGGTCCAACCACGCCACCACCACCTGACGGCCCCTCCTGCGAGCGTCGTTCAGGACCTCCTGCAGTACAAAGTTGTGTTCATAACACCCCTCGCACGGCAGGAAGCCCTTCTGAGCCGGACTAAGCCGCTGGTTCCGGATCGACCACTTGAGCAGGCGATCAGCTAGAACAGCAGCAAAAAGCTTCGGCGTCGTGTCACCTAGGGCCAGCGGACGCCAGTTCGAGAGATCGTCCCGATCGCCTTTCTCATGTATCAGGACCGTGTTGGACGTCTTTCAGATAGTGGGAATCGCCTCCAGACGTCTGCAGGCGTTAAACAAGGCGGTGAGTAGCCGGCAGTCTGCGTCAGCCTTTCTCAGATCATTGTAGGTCAGACCGTCCGGTCCCGGCGCTGTATTAGACATGCGCCGTAACCGGACGTCGACCTCCGTCACCGAGAAAGGCCTCAGCAGACTGGCGGTGCTTTCCTCGTCTGGAGCCCCATGACGGGGAGGTGGAGGCCGCACTCCCGGGTTCGCCACCGGAGCGTACATTGCCACGAAGTGCTCCATGATCCGCTCCTTTGGCACCTGGCAGTGCTGGGACGGACCCTGGAGCACCTCCTGGACGGCACGCCGGCGGTTCGCCCTAAAGAGTTTTTGGATTCTTGTGGCCTCCACCACGCGATTTCCACCATCCGGAAGGGCCCTCTCCGGTCCTTCTTGTTGTGGCTGTTGTTGTTGCCGTTGTTGTTGCTGGCGATCGGGGCGATCCCTCGAACCACGCCCGGGTCCAGCTCCACGACCCCTCCGCTCTCCACCACTATTCCCACCTCTCGGTCTGCCCCCCTCGCCGCGCACCCGTTCTGCTCCAAGGCCTTGGAGGAAGCCAGCAGTTAGCACTGCAGCCTCCTCCAGTTCTTCTATGCAAACAACCGCCTCCACCGTACCAATCAGTAGCTCCCGCTCGTCCGGCAGCTCTTCCGTATTTTGCCGGTTGGCAGGCTGCCGGGGGCGGGACTGATCAGCAGGTGTCAGCAGTTGCTGGCCTGGAGCCGGTGAACGGCGAAGGACAGGAGTCGATCCGTGACTACTCACAGGCCGGGTCGCCCGCTCCGTGGTGGCAAGGCTCCCCCTCCCCACAGCGTTTCCGGGTTCACTCCGTCGAGTTCCTCTGCCTCCCCTGCTTCCCCTCCCTCGCAAGTTGAAGAATCCCACCCTTGAGTTATTCCCGGTCGTTGATTGACGACGTCGTTCTCCCGTAGAACTCGCTTCAGGTGTATCTGTAATAATATCTGTATTTAGCGAGCCGTCTAAAGTTAAAATACTAAATCTATTATTGTTGATTAAGCTATTATTATTATCATTGATATTACTTTGGCCGTTGTCATCAAATAAAAATCTACTCCCCGCATACGACCCTGAGCTTCTCCGCGACGTTGTGGGTGACTCTCTACTTTTATTTAGATTGTTACTTCTGCGGAGCGCCCGGGCGGTGTCGGGAGACAGTCGAGGCCTCATTGGTGCTGGTGGTGGTGGCGGCGGTGTCCTGTCGTCATCCGAGTCATCTGCCGGCGACACGGGCCCGCTGGGATGTCGTCTGCGGACCCGTCCATTTACCTCCTGCCACGGCGTGCTGCTGGTGTTGTTGCTGTTTTGTTGTTGATGCTGTTGCTGTTGTTGTTGCTGGGGGACCGTCCTGGATGGCCCCGCTACTCCGACGACCGCTGGTGGGGGGAGAACTCGCGCCGCTGGTGGTGGTGACGGTGCGGCGCTCCCTTCTTTGTCTCCCCCCTGGACCCTGGTGGTGGTAATTGGCCCTCTGGAGATGGTGGTGGTGACGGTCGTCGTTGTTAAAGTCGCAGGCAAAGTTGAAGAGCCGAGCAGTCCGCTCACCGGGACCCTTAGCTCCTCGCTGATGGTAGACAGGATGGCTGGGCCCCGGTTTTCCCTCGCTGGAGGGCTGCGGAGGCCTCCCGCCATCCCAGGCGGGAGCGAAGTGGCTCTGGTGTTGGGCCGCAGCCCTCTGCGTGCTGCTGCGGCATCTCCGTCGGCCTGCGACGGCCTGGTGGCACCCATCGTGACGGCGGCATAAGATGGTGGGTCCGCCGTCTCTTCTGACCCCGGCAATGGCCTCTGGCTGGTGGTAGTAGGACCCACCGCCGCTGGTGACGTGTTGGCGGTGGGTACGATGCTCTTCGTTGCTGCCGGGGTCTCCCTCGCTGTTGTGGAGCCGGATTTTGGCACCGCTGTCCCTCTGGTGGTCGTTGTCCGGCGGGTGGTCGGCCGGACATCCACCGGCACGCTGGATGCTCTCCTGCTGCGTGTGGTGGGCCCCGTGTAGATGTTAATGGGGCCCTCTTCCTGGGGGGGACGGTCTGCTCCCCCCCTTGCCGGTGGATCGGGATTTCTGGTGGCGGTGCACGTCGATCCGGCTGCTGAGGTGGTGGTGGTGGGTGCCACTGTAGCGGGTGCTGCTGATGTTGTTGCTGCTGCCCGTGGTAGGACGGCCCTCCTTGGCCGTGGCAGGATGTCCTCCGTCGCTGGTGGTGTTGGTTGCGACGGAGTTGTCGCCGGCGTCGTCGTCGGGGTGCTGGTCATCTGCGCGGGACTGGAGGTGGTGGTCGCCCCGCGCCTGGCTGCTGCTGATGTCGATGGTGGGTTGGCAGCAGCCCTTCTCCTGGTGACCGCCGCCACTGGAGCCCTGGGATTGCTTGGCTGCTGGTCTTCTCCTCGCTGCTCGGCTGCATCCCGACCTCGCCCCTGCGTCGCCCTAGAATTAATAAAATCATCGAGCCTCCCTCGGCTCGAAGTATTAGACCCAGCCACTTGAGACCCCATTGCTCTCCTCGCACCCGGACCTGTTCCTGTTCCCGGGGCGCCTTGAGGAACGTTATTTTCATGGCTGGCGGCGTGATGCGTCTTCACCGCCTTTAGAGGGTATCTTCCATCGCCGGTGAAGCCGCACACGCCGCACTGGTGTTTGACTGAATGCCCCGGGTGGTGTTTTTTAGCATGTTCAATTAGGTCCGAGTGCGATTTGAACACTCCGCCCGTCCTTCTACCTTGATTATTTGCGAAACATTCCGGGCACCTAAACTCCTGCGGGAAAGGGAATTCAATAATTATTTCAATCGTCATTTTGGTCTTTTGTTTTTGGCAGGGACCCACTGGATCTGGTCTAATACCTATTGTCAATTAAAGTAAATAAATAATAAATAAATAAATACCTAATACTAAAGGGTGTAAAAAGCCCTATGATTATCAATGAGTAAAAAGGGTGTAAAAAGCCCTATGATTGTCAATAAATAAATAAAAAGGGTGTAAATAGCCCAGTCAATGATATTACTTATCCTACGCCTTATTAACTAAAATAAATAGTAAAATAAGGGTGTATAAAGCCCAGTCAAGAAATTAATTAATAAAATGAAGGTGTATAAAGCCTACTAAATTATCAATTAATAAAACTTATAAACTAGACTAAAGCCAGGTACTGGTGGATAGTAGAATAAATAGAAGAATAAATAGGTAAATAAATAAATAAGTAAATAAATAGTTGCTCAAATAAATATATCTCAATAAAACTGTCGAGACTGGCATCGAATCAGCATGTGGACGGCGTTAGAGTGAGAGAGAAAAGAAGAAAATAGAGAGAAAGGGGAGATAGTAGTAGCGGGCATTTAAAGTAGGTATTTAAAGAAGTGAGAGCGAAAGAGAAGAGAGAAAGCGATAGTAGGTGTTACCTCTGTCGATCGGGCTCCGACAGAGGGGGCGGATAGCTCGCGAGCTGCCGCACCGACGTCCATGGCTCGCGCCACTTTTTTCGGCCGCAGCCCGCGAGGGGACGCATCGAGTCCGCCGCTCCGGACAGCTGTAAATCACGCAAATGATCGCGAGCCGCCATTGCGGACGGACGCGCTGACGGATGGATCCCGCGGTATCGAGTCGAAACCGTCAAACCGCGAGACTTACGATCCCTCAGCTCCTCGATCCACACGCGCTATGTAGAGCAGTCCCCCTCAATCAAAGAAATATATTGCAATTTAATTGATTGAAGAAGACTGCTCCGGTTCACGCGGCTTCACGAGTCGCCAAGGTCACGCGTTCGGGATGGGAGACGTGACTGCTATTTCTAACAGACACGCCGCTGGGTGAGGATCATGAGCATTTCCTTTGACAGGTGTAACGTGACGTCACCGAAAGAAGATGGCGACGCACGCTCACCTGCCGCCGGCGGTGACAGCGCGAGGGGAAGAGAGAAAGATGCGCCGACTCACCGCTTCATCTCCGCGCAGTCTCCTATCCTGTTACCAGTCCGTGGGTCCCTCTGTCAGAATTTTGCAGTGTTTGTTGGGGTCTCTGTTGTATTTGTCTAGTGTTTGTGTGTTGTGTGTGTGGCTGGGTCGTCGTCTGTAGTGTATCGCTCCTCGGTCCGTAATTGTCGCTCGCTTACAATTTTTCTGATTTTTGGAAGGCGGGTTGTCTCTGAAATTTTAATGTTTAGAATTAGATTAATATATATTGTTTTTAATTGTTTTATTGGGCCGTACACGGCGGCACTGCAATGCCGAGACAACCCGCGACAGAGCCGGAGCAAGCCCCTGACACTCCGTCACCTTCCAAAAATCAGATTAATATTCTGGCTCCCCAATGGGGAGCGTATCAGATATTAAGCTGATAAGAACAGATAAAAGGCGTTTATTCTCTCAACACATGTTCCCCCGGGCTTACACTGTTTGCCCGGGGGTATCAGTACAAATTATGTCGCCTTTTCGGCGAGGGCTAATATTTTTAATTTAGTTATATTTTCGGGGAGCAGAGTCCGGTGGTTAAAAAGATGAAGAAGTCGTATATAAGTAGAGTAAAATATTCAGTCACATAATAAAAACCGGCTCTGGTCCCTCGCCTAATTTTAGGTAGATTTTGAAATAGTAATGTAGGGCCAAACTGGCCCTAAGTCAGATCCTAATAGGTTGTCATGATTATAAAATCGATGTATAAATAAATAAATAAATAAATAAGTTAAAATCAATATTTAAAATAAGAGTATTAATTTAAGGTTGTGCCGAGGGAGGTAAATGCTGCTCAGGTGCGGCTGCAGGGGCTTCGTCATTAATTGTGTATTGCCGGACACCTGAAACATGCTCTACGTATATGTCGCGACTCCACTTTATTGTCTCCGACACGATTAATCTTCTCATTAGTCCCGCATATTTCTTACTTATTCTTAACATATTTAAAACTGGCTCATTTTTTGGATCCCACGAGCCGAGAGCGCCGACGACGATCGCAGAGACCGCCACCTTGTATCCGTCACCGTGCAACGCGTCGGCGAGGGGTTTATATTTTTCAATTTTCCTTCCCCTCGCCTCCTCAAAAGCGCGATAGGTGTTTTCAAATGGCACGGTGACGTCTACGATGACGATGCTCTTTGAGGGCTCGTGCCTGACCACAATGTCAGGGCGGAGAGCCCCCAGATCGCCGTCAACCCCCTCGACTCTCTTGTTGACTCTAATATTTCCTGGGAGACGGCAAGCCTTAGCTACTCGTTCAACAACGGCATCGTGTCTAAGTTGCCAAGCCGCCGAATGCGGCCGGCAGTGGCAAAGGACGTGGGAAAGTGATTCCAGGCCCTCCCCGCAACGCCGGCAACGCTTATCACCGTCCCCCCAGCGTCTCGCCCCATTGAGAGGGAGAACATCCAGGCGGGCGCGGTGGATGAAGCGCCAATCAGCGAAGCGGGTAAAGTTGCCGCCGCGGAGAAAGTGATTTGACTCCCTCGCCAACGACGACACCCGGAATACCTTCCCCTGGTCAGGTTTTCGTTTAATTTTCAAATGATAATATTCTACCGCTGCCAGCCGCAGACGGCGGATGACTTGATTTCTAGAATCCGGAGATACCGTTGTCTCCCTTTCGCGCGAGCCTCTCATCGTCACCACCAGCTCTTGTCGCGTTTCTAAAAATTGCCATTTCACGGCGAGCTTGTCCTCAGATCTCCGGGCCGCGTTCCGAGCTCTTGTCCATAACGAGGCGATGTCCCCCCCGTCCCTGGCGAACTCGCCCTCCAGCGAGCCGGAAAGATAGCTCGCCAGGTCCGCGGGCGAAGGGTTTCTACCTATTTTCCTGGCCACGGCCGCCTCGAGAGACGACCATGCCAAACCCCGCACCACCTCGTCGTCCACAGTCAGGAGGCGATAGGCATGTCCAATAGTTAAAATATCTGCCATATCGGCGAGCGGGAGGAGTCCACATCCCCCCCGGCTGGGAGGGAGAAAGACTACCTCCGCGCTCGCCCTCTGGGGTAAGTGCATCCATGATTTTACGAGTTTTTTAATTAGCCTATCAGCCTCCTTTAGTGGACCTTTCTCCACGTGTGCTCCCCTTAGCAGGAAGTCCAGACGCGGCAACAAGAACGTCGCGACTGTCTCGGCTTTCTGCCAAGGGGTGAGGAGACATTCGTCGACGGCCCGAAGATCCCGGAGAAGCTCGTCGATCGTCAAGAGAGGTGTTTGTTTAATTTGGAAGCCGGTGGGGACTCCGAGATGCTGATAAGACTCACCGGCTGCCAGGGCTTTTATTTCTACATCTTGAATTCGGAATCGTGTCGGAGCCACCCTGCGCGTCCCTCTACAGTCCTGATGTAGTGTTGCACACTTCGCAGGGTTAAAGCGGAGCCCGATGCCGTTTGCTGCTCTCTCTACTCTTGTCAATAAATCTTCCATCCCATCTGCAGCATCGGCTATGAGAACGAGGTCGTCCGCGTAAGCTAATATATTGTGCCGATGGCCATGCAGCGTGTAACCCGCATCACTGGAAGCGGCCGCCCGAAGGACCGGCTCCTCAGCAAGGTTAAACACTACAGGGCTCATCGGACACCCTTGCTTTACCCCCGCATTCATTACTATCGGTTCGGTGAGTCCGTCGACGGTGCGCACCCGGGTGGAGCAGCCATCGTACATGCTCTCCACTATGTTGCGTATGGCGAGTGGGAGTCCGGCCTCCTCCAGAGCACGGTGGATGGACGGGTGGGGGACCGAGCCAAACGCATTGGACAGGTCCAACCACGCCACCACCACCTGACGGCCCCTCCTGCGAGCGTCGTTCAGGACCTCCTGCAGTACAAAGTTGTGTTCATAACACCCCTCGCACGGCAGGAAGCCCTTCTGAGCCGGACTAAGCCGCTGGTTCCGGATCGACCACTTGAGCAGGCGATCAGCTAGAACAGCAGCAAAAAGCTTCGGCGTCGTGTCACCTAGGGCCAGCGGACGCCAGTTCGAGAGATCGTCCCGATCGCCTTTCTTATGTATTAGGACCGTGTTGGACGTCTTCCAGATAGTGGGAATCGCCTCCAGACGTCTGCAGGCGTTAAACAGTGCGGTGAGTAGCCGGCAGTCTGCGTCAGCCTTCCTCAGATCATTGTAGGTCAATCCGTCCGGTCCCGGCGCTGTATTAGACATGCGCCGTAACCGGACGTCGACCTCCGTCACCGAGAAAGGCCTCAGCAGACTGGCGGTGCTTTCCTCGTCTGGAGCCCCATGACGGGGAGGTGGAGGCCGCACTCCCGGGTTCGCCACCGGAGCGTACATTGCCACGAAGTGCTCCATGATCCGCTCCTTTGGCACCTGACAGTGCTGGGACGGACCCTGGAGCACCTCCTGGACGGCACGCCGGCGGTTCGCCCTAAAGAGTTTTTGGATTCTTGTGGCCTCCACCACGCGATTTCCACCATCCGGAAGGGCCCTCTCCGGTCCCTCTTGTTGTGGCTGTTGTTGTTGCCGTTGTTGTTGCTGGCGATCGGGGCGATCCCTCGAACCACGCCCGGGTCCAGCTCCACGACCCCTCCGCTCTCCACCACTATTCCCACTTCTCGGTCTGCCCCCCTCGACGCACACCCGTGCTGCTCCAAGGCCTTGGAGAAAGCCAGCAGTCAGCACTGCAGCCTCCTCCAGTTCTTCTATGCAAACAACCGCCTCCACCGTACCAATCAGTAGCTCCCGCTCGTCCGGCAGCTCTTCCGTATTTTGCCGGTTGGCAGGCTGCCGGGGGCGGGACTGATCAGCAGGTGTCAGCAGTTGCTGGCCTGGAGCCGGTGAACGGCAAAGGACAGGAGTCGATCCGTGACTACTCACAGGCCGGGTCGCCCGCTCCGTGGTGGCAAGGCTCCCCCTCCCCACAGCGTTTCCGGGTTCACTCCGTCGAGTTCCTCTGCCTCCCCTGTGTCCCCTCCCTCGCAAGTTGAAGAATCCCGCCCTTGAATTGTTGTTGTTTCCCCCTGTCGAAGATGGACGACGTCGTTCTCCCGTAGAACTCGCTTCAGGTGTATCTGAAAAGTTATTTGTGTTTAGCGAGCCGTCTAGAGTTAAAATACTGAATCTATTATTGTCATTAAAGCTATCATTGGTGGTTATATTTTGGCTATTGTCATTAAATAAAAATCTGCTCCCTGCATACGCTCCCGAGCTTCGTCGCGACGTTGTGGGAGACTCTCTGTTGCTATTGTTGTTGCTGTTTCTGCGTAGCGCCCGGGCGGTGTCGGGAGACAGTCGAGGCCTCGTTGGTGCTGGTGGTGGTGGCGGCGGTGTCCTGTCATCGTCCGAGTCCTCTGCCGGCGACACGGGCCCGCTGGGATGTCGTCTGCGGACCCGTCCATTCACCTCCTGCCACGGTGTGCTGCTGGTGTTGTTGCTGTATTGCTGTTGTTGCTGTTGCTGTTGCTGTTGCTGAGGGACCGTCCTGGATGGCCCCGCTACTCCGACGACCGCTGGTGGGGGGAGAACTCGCGCCGCTGGTGGTGGTGATGGTGCGGCGCTCCCTTCCTTGTCTCCCCCCTGGACCCTGGTGGTGGTAATTGGTCCCCTGGATGTGGTGGTGGTGACGGTCGTCGTTGTTAATGTCGCAGGCAAAGTTGAAGAGCCGAGCAGTCCGCTTACCGGGACCCTTAGCTCCTCGCTGATGGTAGACAGGATGGCTGGGCCCCGGTTTTCCCTCGCTGGAGGGCTGCGGAGGCCTCCCGCCATCCCAGGCGGGAGCGAAGTGGCTCTGGTGTTAGGCCGCAGCCCTCTGCGTGCTGCTGCGGCATCTCCGTCGGCCTGCGACGGCCTGGTGGCACCCATCGTGACGGCGGCGTAGGATGGTGGGTCCGCCGTCTCTTCTGACCCCGGCGTTGAAGCTCTGGTGGTGTTGCTGAGACCCACCGCCGTTAGTGACGTGTTGGCGGTGGGTATAAATCTCCTCGTCGTTGCCGGGGTCTCCCTCGCTGATGTGAGGCCGGATTCTGGCACCGCTGTCCCTCTGATGTTGTTGGTCCGGCAGGTGGTCGGCCGGACATCCACCGGCACGCTAGACGCTCGCCTGCTCCTTGTCATGGGCCCCTCGTAGTTGATATTGGGGCCCAGGGGGGGACGGTCTGCTCCCCCCCTTGCCGGTGGATCGGGATTCCTTCTGGCGGTGCACGTTGATCCGGCTGCTGAGGTAGTGGCGGTGGGTGCCACTGTAGCGGGTGCTGCTGATGTCGTTGCTGCTGCCCGTGGTAGGACGGCCCTCCTTGGCCGTGGCAGGATGTCCTCCGTCGCTGATGGTGGTGGTTGCGACGGAGTTGTCGCCGGCGTCGTCGTCGGGGTTGCTGTCATCGGCGCGGGACTGGAGGTGGTGGTCGCCCCGCGCCTGGCTGCTGCTGATGTCGATGGTGGGTTGGCAGCAGCCCTTCTCCTGGTGACCGCCGCCACTGGAGCCCTGGTGTTGCTTGGCTGCTGGTTTTCTCCTCGCTGCTCGGCTGCATCCCGACCTCGCCCCTGCGTCGCCCTAGAATTAATAAAATCATCGAGCCTCCCTCGGCTCGAAGTATTAGACCCAGTCACACACGACCCCGTTGTACTCCTCGCACCCGGACCTGCTCCTGTTCCCGGGGCGCCTTGGGGGACATTATTTTCGTGGCTGGCGGCGTGATGCGTCTTCACCGCCTTTAGAGGGTATCTTCCATCGCCGGTGAAGCCGCACACGCCGCACTGGTGTTTAACTGAATGCCCCGGGTGGTGTTTTTTGGCATGTTTAATTAGGTCCGAGTGCGATTTGAACACTCCGCCCGTTCTTCTACCTTGATTATTTGCGAAGCATTCCGGGCACCTAAACTCCTGCGGGAAGGGAAATTCAATAATTATTTCAATTGTCATTTTGGTCTTTTGTTTTTGGCAGGGACCCACTGGATCTGGTCTAATACCTAGTCTGATTAAAATTAATGAATAAATAAATAAATAAATACCTAATACTAGAGGGTGTAAAAAGCCCTATGATTATCAATGAATAAAAAGGGTGTAAAAAGCCCTATGATTGTCAATAAATGAATAAAAAGGGTGTAAATAGCCCAGTCAATGATATTACTTATCCTACGCCTTATTAGCTAAAATAAATAGTAAAATAAGGGTGTATAAAGCCCAGTCAAGAAATTAATTAATAAAATGAAGGTGTAAAGAACCTGCTAAATTATCAATTAATAAAACTTATAAACTAGACTAAAGCCAGGTACTGGTGGATAGAAATAAATAAATAAATAAATAAATAAATAGTTGCTCAATTAAATATGTCCAAATAAAACTGTCGAGACTGGCATCGAATCCGCATGTGGACGGCGTTAGAGTGAGAGAGAAAAGAAGAAAATAGAGAGAAAGGGGAGATAGAAATAGCGGGCATTTAAAGTAGGTATTTAAAGAAGTGAGAGCGAAAGAGAAGAGAGAAAGCGATAGTAGGTGTTACCTCTGTCGATCGGGCTCCGACAGAGGGGGCGGATAGCTCGCGAGCTGCCGCACCGACGTCCATGGCTCGCGCCACTTTTTTCGGCCGCAGCCCGCGAGGGGACGCATCGAGTCCGCCGCTCCGGACAGCTGTAAATCGTGCAAATGATCGCGAGCCGCCATTGCGGACGGACGCGCTGACGGATGGATCCCGCGGCATCGAGTCGTAACTGTCAAACCGCGAGACTTACGATCCCTCAGCTCCTCGATCCACACGCGCTATGTAGAGCAGTCCCCCTCAATCAAAGAAATATATTGCAATTTAGTTGATTGAAGAAGACTGCTCCGGTTCACGCGGCTTCACGAGTCGCCAAGGTCACGCGTTCGGGATGGGAGACGTGACTGCTATTTCTAACAGACACGCCGCTGGGTGAGGATCATGAGCATTTCCTTTGACAGGTGTAACGTGACGTCACCGAAAGAAGATGGCGACGCACGCTCACCTGCCGCCGGCGGCGACAGCGCGAGGGGAAGAGAGAAAGATGCGCCGACTCACCGCTTCATCTCCGCGCAGTCTCCTATCCTGTTACCAGTCCGTGGGTCCCTCTGTCAGAAATTTGCAGTGTTTTGTTGGGGTCTCTGTTGTATTGTCTAGTATATGTTGTGTGTTGTGTGTGTGGCTGGGTCGTCGTCTGTAGTGTATCGCTCCTCGGTCCGTAATTGTCGCTCGCTTACAATTTTTCTGATTTTTGGAAGGCGGGTTGTCTCTGAAATTTTAAGATTATAATTAGTTAAATAAATATTGTTTTTAATTAGTTTATTGGGCCGTACACGGCGGCACTGCAATGCCGAGACAACCCGCGACAGAGCCGGAGCAAGCCCCTGACACTCCGTCACCTTCCAAAAATCAGATTAATATTCTGGCTCCCCAATGGGGAGCGTATCAGATATTAAGCTGATAAGAACAGATAAAAGGCGTTTATTTTTTCAACACATGTTCCCCCGGGCTTACACTGCTTGCCCGGGGGTATCAGTACAAGTTACGTCGCCTTTTTGGCGAGGGCTAATTATTTATAGATCAATAATATCTTCGGGGGCCAGAGTCCGGTGGTTAAAAAGATGAGTAGAGTGTATATAAGTAGAATAATAAATTCAGTCAGTTAATAAAAACCGGCTCTGGACCCTCGCCTAATTTTAAGTTGATTTTAAAATAGTCATGTAGGGCCAAACTGGCCCTAAGTCAGGTACAAGTGGTTCGTCAAAATTGTAAAATCGATGTATAAATAAATAAATAGATAAGTAAATAAGTTAAAATCGATATTTAAAATAGGAGTAGTAATTTAAGGTTGTGCCGAGGGAGGTAAATGCTGCTCAGGTGCGGCTGCAGGGGCTTCGTCATTATTTCTATATTGCCGGACACCTGAAACATGTTCTACGTAGATATCACGACTCCACTTTATTGTTTCCGACACGATTAACCTTCTCATTAAGCCTGCATATTTTTTACTTATTCTCAACATGTTCAAAACTCCCTCATTTTTCGGGTCCCACGAGCCGAGAGCGCCGACGACGATCGCAGAGACCGCCACCTTGTATCCGTCACCGTGCAACGCGTCGGCGAGGGGTTTCTATTTTTCAATTTTCCTTTCCCTCGCCTCCTCAAAAGCGCGATAGTTGTTTTCAAATGGCACGGTGACGTCTACGATGACGATACTCTTTGAGGGCTCGTGCCTGACCACAATGTCAGGGCGGAGAGCCCCCAGATCGCCGTCAACCCCCTCGACTCTCTTGTTTATTCTAATGTTTCCTGGGAGACGGCAAGCCTTAGCTACTCGTTCGACAACGGCGTCATGTCTTAGTTGCCAAGCCGCCGAATGCGGCCGGCAGTGGCAAAGGACATGGGGAAGTGATTCCAGGCCCTCCCCACAGCGCCGGCAACGCTTATCACCGTCCCCCCAGCGTCTCGCCCCGTTAAGAGGGAGAACATCCAGGCGGGCGCGGTGGATGAAGCGCCAATCAGCGAAGCGGGTGAAGTTGCCGCCGCGGAGAAAGTGATTGGACACCCTCGCCATCGACGACACCCGGAATACCTTCCCCTGGTCCGGTTTTCGTTGTAATTTTAGATGATAGTATTCTACCGCTGCCAGCCGCAGACGGCGGATGACTTGGTCGCGTGAATCTGGTGCCACCGTTGTCTCCCTTTCGCGCGAGCCTCTCATCGTCACCACCAGCTCTTGTCGGTTTTCTAAAAATTTCCATTTCACGGCGAGCTTGTCCTGGGATCTCCGGGCCGCGTTTCGAGCTCTTGTCCATAACGAGGCGATGTCCCCCCCGTCCCTGGCGAACTCTCCCTCCAGCGAGCCGGAAAGATAGCTCGCCAGGTCCGCGGCGGATGGGTTCCTTCCTATTTTTCTTGACACGGCCGCCTCCAGAGACGACCATGCCAAGCCTCTCACCGCCTCGTCGTCCACAGTCAGGAGGCGGTAGGCATGTGCTATCGTTAAAATATCGGCCATATCGGCGAGCGGGAGAAGTCCGCATCCCCCCCGACTGGGAGGGAGGAAGACCATCTCCGCACTCGCCCTCTGTGGTAAATGTAGCCAGCTCTTTACAAGTTTCTTTATAATTTTATCCGCCTCCTTCAGTGGACCTTTCTCCACGTGTGCTCCCCTTAGCAGAAAGTCCAGACGCGGCAACAGGAACGTCGCGACTGTCTCGGCTTTCTGCCAAGGGGTGAGGAGACATTCGTCGACGGCTCGAAGATCCCGGAGAAGCTCGTCGATCGTCAAAAGTGGTGTTTGTTTAATTTGGAAGCCGGTGGGGACTCCGAGATGCTGATAAGACTCACCGGCTGCCAGGGCCTTTATTTCTACTCCTTGAATCCTGAATCGTGTCGGAAGCACCCTGCGTGTCCCTCTACAGTCTTGATTCAATGTTGCACATTTTGCAGGGTTAAAGTGGAGTCCGATGCCGTTCGCTGCTGTCTCCACTCGTCTCAACAATTCCTCCATTCCTTCTGCAGCATCGGCTATGAGAACGAGGTCGTCCGCATAAGCTAATATATTGTGCCGATGGCCATGCAGCGTGTAACCCGCATCACTGGAGGCGGCCGCCCGAAGGACCGGCTCCTCAGCAAGGTTAAACACTACAGGGCTCATCGGACACCCTTGCTTTACCCCCGCATTCATGATTATCGGTTCGGTGAGTCCGTCGACGGTGCGCACCCGGGTGGAGCAGCCATCATACATGCTCTCCACTATGTTGCGTATGGCGAGTGGGAGTCCGGCCTCCTCCAGAGCACGGTGGATGGACGGGTGGGGGACCGAGCCAAACGCATTTGACAGGTCCAACCACGCCACCACCACCTGACGGCCCCTCCTGCGAGCGTCGTTCAGGACTTCCTGCAGTACAAAGTTGTGTTCATAACACCCCTCGCACGGCAGGAAGCCCTTCTGAGCCGGACTAAGCCGCTGGTTCCGGATCGACCACTTGAGCAGGCGATCAGCTAGAACAGCAGCAAAAAGCTTCGGAGTCGTGTCACCTAGGGCCAGCGGACGCCAGTTCGAGAGATCGTCCCGATCGCCTTTCTTATGTATCAGGACCGTGTTGGACGTCTTCCAGATAGTGGGAATCGCCTCCAGACGTCTGCAGGCGTTAAACAAAGCGGTGAGTAGCCGGCAGTCTGCGTCAGCCTTCCTCAGATCATTGTAGGTCAAACCGTCCGGTCCCGGCGCCGTATTAGACATGCGCCGTAACCGGACGTCGACCTCCGTCACCGAGAAAGGCCTCAGCAGACTGGCGGTGCTTTCCTCGTCTGGAGCCCCATGACGGGGAGGTGGAGGCCGCACTCCCGGGTTCGCCACCGGAGCGTACATTGCCACGAAGTGCTCCATGATCCGTTCCTTTGGCACCTGGCAGTGCTGGGACGGACCCTGGAGCACCTCCTGGACGGCACGCCGGCGGTTCGCCCTAAAGAGTTTTTGGATCCTTGTGGCCTCCACCACGCGATTTCCACCATCCGGAAGGGCCCTCTCCGGTCCCTCTTGTTGTGGCTGTTGTTGTTGCCGTTGTTGTTGCTGGCGATCGGGGCGATCCCCCGAACCACGCCCGGGTCCAGCTCCACGACCCCTCCGCTCTCCACCACTATTCCCACCTCTCGGTCTGCCCCCTTCGACGCGCATCCGTTCTGCTCCAAGGCCTTGGAGGAAGCCAGCAGTTAGCACTGCAGCCTCCTCCAGTTCTTCTATGCAAACAACCGCCTCCACCGTACCAATCAGTAGCTCCCGCTCGTCCGGCAGCTCTTCCGTATTTTGCCGGTTGGCAGGCTGCCGGGGGCGGGACTGATCAGCAGGTGTCAGCAGTTGCTGGCCTGGAGCCGGTGAACGGCAAAGGACAGGAGTCGATCCGTGACTACTCACAGGCCGGGTCGCCCGCTCCGTGGTGGCAAGGCTCCCCCTCCCCACAGCGTTTCCGGGTTCACTCCGTCGAGTTCCTCTGCCTCCCCTGTGTCCCCTCCCTCGCAAGTTGAAGAATCCCGCCCTTGAATTGTTGTTGTTTCCCCCTGTCGAAGATGGACGACGTCGTTCTCCCGTAGAACTCGCTTCAGGTGTATCTGAAAAGTTATTTGTGTTTAGCGAGCCGTCTAGAGTTAAAATACTGAATCTATTATTGTCATTAAAGCTATCATTGGTGGTTATATTTTGGCTATTGTCATTAAATAAAAATCTGCTCCCTGCATACGCTCCCGAGCTTCGTCGCGACGTTGTGGGAGACTCTCTGTTGCTATTGTTGTTGCTGTTTCTGCGTAGCGCCCGGGCGGTGTCGGGAGACAGTCGAGGCCTCGTTGGTGCTGGTGGTGGTGGCGGCGGTGTCCTGTCATCGTCCGAGTCCTCTGCCGGCGACACGGGCCCGCTGGGATGTCGTCTGCGGACCCGTCCATTCACCTCCTGCCACGGTGTGCTGCTGGTGTTGTTGCTGTATTGCTGTTGTTGCTGTTGCTGTTGCTGTTGCTGAGGGACCGTCCTGGATGGCCCCGCTACTCCGACGACCGCTGGTGGGGGGAGAACTCGCGCCGCTGGTGGTGGTGATGGTGCGGCGCTCCCTTCCTTGTCTCCCCCCTGGACCCTGGTGGTGGTAATTGGTCCCCTGGATGTGGTGGTGGTGACGGTCGTCGTTGTTAATGTCGCAGGCAAAGTTGAAGAGCCGAGCAGTCCGCTTACCGGGACCCTTAGCTCCTCGCTGATGGTAGACAGGATGGCTGGGCCCCGGTTTTCCCTCGCTGGAGGGCTGCGGAGGCCTCCCGCCATCCCAGGCGGGAGCGAAGTGGCTCTGGTGTTAGGCCGCAGCCCTCTGCGTGCTGCTGCGGCATCTCCGTCGGCCTGCGACGGCCTGGTGGCACACATCGTGACGGCGGCGTAGGATGGTGGGTCCGCCGTCTCTTCTGACCCCGGCGTTGAAGCTCTGGTGGTGTTGCTGAGACCCACCGCCGTTAGTGACGTGTTGGCGGTGGGTATAAATCTCCTCGTCGTTGCCGGGGTCTCCCTCGCTGATGTGAGGCCAGATTCTGGCACCGCTGTCCCTCTGATGTTGTTGGTCCGGCAGGTGGTCGGCCGGACATCCACCGGCACGCTAGACGCTCGCCTGCTCCTTGTCATGGGCCCCTCGTAGTTGATATTGGGGCCCAGGGGGGGACGGTCTGCTCCCCCCCTTGCCGGTGGATCGGGATTCCTTCTGGCGGTGCACGTTGATCCGGCTGCTGAGGTAGTGGCGGTGGGTGCCACTGTAGCGGGTGCTGCTGATGTCGTTGCTGCTGCCCGTGGTAGGACGGCCCTCCTTGGCCGTGGCAGGATGTCCTCCGTCGCTGATGGTGGTGGTTGCGACGGAGTTGTCGCCGGCGTCGTCGTCGGGGTTGCTGTCATCGGCGCGGGACTGGAGGTGGTGGTCGCCCCGCGCCTGGCTGCTGCTGATGTCGATGGTGGGTTGGCAGCAGCCCTTCTCCTGGTGACCGCCGCCACTGGAGCCCTGGTGTTGCTTGGCTGCTGGTTTTCTCCTCGCTGCTCGGCTGCATCCCGACCTCGCCCCTGCGTCGCCCTAGAATTAATAAAATCATCGAGCCTCCCTCGGCTCGAAGTATTAGACCCAGTCACACACGACCCCGTTGTACTCCTCGCACCCGGACCTGCTCCTGTTCCCGGGGCGCCTTGGGGGACATTATTTTCGTGGCTGGCGGCGTGATGCGTCTTCACCGCCTTTAGAGGGTATCTTCCATCGCCGGTGAAGCCGCACACGCCGCACTGGTGTTTAACTGAATGCCCCGGGTGGTGTTTTTTGGCATGTTTAATTAGGTCCGAGTGCGATTTGAACACTCCGCCCGTTCTTCTACCTTGATTATTTGCGAAGCATTCCGGGCACCTAAACTCCTGCGGGAAGGGAAATTCAATAATTATTTCAATTGTCATTTTGGTCTTTTGTTTTTGGCAGGGACCCACTGGATCTGGTCTAATACCTAGTCTGATTAAAATTAATGAATAAATAAATAAATAAATACCTAATACTAGAGGGTGTAAAAAGCCCTATGATTATCAATGAATAAAAAGGGTGTAAAAAGCCCTATGATTGTCAATAAATGAATAAAAAGGGTGTAAATAGCCCAGTCAATGATATTACTTATCCTACGCCTTATTAGCTAAAATAAATAGTAAAATAAGGGTGTATAAAGCCCAGTCAAGAAATTAATTAATAAAATGAAGGTGTAAAGAACCTGCTAAATTATCAATTAATAAAACTTATAAACTAGACTAAAGCCAGGTACTGGTGGATAGAAATAAATAAATAAATAAATAAATAAATAGTTGCTCAATTAAATATGTCCAAATAAAACTGTCGAGACTGGCATCGAATCCGCATGTGGACGGCGTTAGAGTGAGAGAGAAAAGAAGAAAATAGAGAGAAAGGGGAGATAGAAATAGCGGGCATTTAAAGTAGGTATTTAAAGAAGTGAGAGCGAAAGAGAAGAGAGAAAGCGATAGTAGGTGTTACCTCTGTCGATCGGGCTCCGACAGAGGGGGCGGATAGCTCGCGAGCTGCCGCACCGACGTCCATGGCTCGCGCCACTTTTTTCGGCCGCAGCCCGCGAGGGGACGCATCGAGTCCGCCGCTCCGGACAGCTGTAAATCGTGCAAATGATCGCGAGCCGCCATTGCGGACGGACGCGCTGACGGATGGATCCCGCGGCATCGAGTCGTAACTGTCAAACCGCGAGACTTACGATCCCTCAGCTCCTCGATCCACACGCGCTATGTAGAGCAGTCCCCCTCAATCAAAGAAATATATTGCAATTTAGTTGATTGAAGAAGACTGCTCCGGTTCACGCGGCTTCACGAGTCGCCAAGGTCACGCGTTCGGGATGGGAGACGTGACTGCTATTTCTAACAGACACGCCGCTGGGTGAGGATCATGAGCATTTCCTTTGACAGGTGTAACGTGACGTCACCGAAAGAAGATGGCGACGCACGCTCACCTGCCGCCGGCGGCGACAGCGCGAGGGGAAGAGAGAAAGATGCGCCGACTCACCGCTTCATCTCCGCGCAGTCTCCTATCCTGTTACCAGTCCGTGGGTCCCTCTGTCAGAAATTTGCAGTGTTTTGTTGGGGTCTCTGTTGTATTGTCTAGTATATGTTGTGTGTTGTGTGTGTGGCTGGGTCGTCGTCTGTAGTGTATCGCTCCTCGGTCCGTAATTGTCGCTCGCTTACAATTTTTCTGATTTTTGGAAGGCGGGTTGTCTCTGAAATTTTAAGATTATAATTAGTTAAATAAATATTGTTTTTAATTAGTTTATTGGGCCGTACACGGCGGCACTGCAATGCCGAGACAACCCGCGACAGAGCCGGAGCAAGCCCCTGACACTCCGTCACCTTCCAAAAATCAGATTAATATTCTGGCTCCCCAATGGGGAGCGTATCAGATATTAAGCTGATAAGAACAGATAAAAGGCGTTTATTTTTTCAACACATGTTCCCCCGGGCTTACACTGCTTGCCCGGGGGTATCAGTACAAGTTACGTCGCCTTTTTGGCGAGGGCTAATTATTTATAGATCAATAATATCTTCGGGGGCCAGAGTCCGGTGGTTAAAAAGATGAGTAGAGTGTATATAAGTAGAATAATAAATTCAGTCAGTTAATAAAAACCGGCTCTGGACCCTCGCCTAATTTTAAGTTGATTTTAAAATAGTCATGTAGGGCCAAACTGGCCCTAAGTCAGGTACAAGTGGTTCGTCAAAATTGTAAAATCGATGTATAAATAAATAAATAGATAAGTAAATAAGTTAAAATCGATATTTAAAATAGGAGTAGTAATTTAAGGTTGTGCCGAGGGAGGTAAATGCTGCTCAGGTGCGGCTGCAGGGGCTTCGTCATTATTTCTATATTGCCGGACACCTGAAACATGTTCTACGTAGATATCACGACTCCACTTTATTGTTTCCGACACGATTAACCTTCTCATTAAGCCTGCATATTTTTTACTTATTCTCAACATGTTCAAAACTCCCTCATTTTTCGGGTCCCACGAGCCGAGAGCGCCGACGACGATCGCAGAGACCGCCACCTTGTATCCGTCACCGTGCAACGCGTCGGCGAGGGGTTTCTATTTTTCAATTTTCCTTTCCCTCGCCTCCTCAAAAGCGCGATAGTTGTTTTCAAATGGCACGGTGACGTCTACGATGACGATACTCTTTGAGGGCTCGTGCCTGACCACAATGTCAGGGCGGAGAGCCCCCAGATCGCCGTCAACCCCCTCGACTCTCTTGTTTATTCTAATGTTTCCTGGGAGACGGCAAGCCTTAGCTACTCGTTCGACAACGGCGTCATGTCTTAGTTGCCAAGCCGCCGAATGCGGCCGGCAGTGGCAAAGGACATGGGGAAGTGATTCCAGGCCCTCCCCACAGCGCCGGCAACGCTTATCACCGTCCCCCCAGCGTCTCGCCCCGTTAAGAGGGAGAACATCCAGGCGGGCGCGGTGGATGAAGCGCCAATCAGCGAAGCGGGTGAAGTTGCCGCCGCGGAGAAAGTGATTGGACACCCTCGCCATCGACGACACCCGGAATACCTTCCCCTGGTCCGGTTTTCGTTGTAATTTTAGATGATAGTATTCTACCGCTGCCAGCCGCAGACGGCGGATGACTTGGTCGCGTGAATCTGGTGCCACCGTTGTCTCCCTTTCGCGCGAGCCTCTCATCGTCACCACCAGCTCTTGTCGGTTTTCTAAAAATTTCCATTTCACGGCGAGCTTGTCCTGGGATCTCCGGGCCGCGTTTCGAGCTCTTGTCCATAACGAGGCGATGTCCCCCCCGTCCCTGGCGAACTCTCCCTCCAGCGAGCCGGAAAGATAGCTCGCCAGGTCCGCGGCGGATGGGTTCCTTCCTATTTTTCTTGACACGGCCGCCTCCAGAGACGACCATGCCAAGCCTCTCACCGCCTCGTCGTCCACAGTCAGGAGGCGGTAGGCATGTGCTATCGTTAAAATATCGGCCATATCGGCGAGCGGGAGAAGTCCGCATCCCCCCCGACTGGGAGGGAGGAAGACCATCTCCGCACTCGCCCTCTGTGGTAAATGTAGCCAGCTCTTTACAAGTTTCTTTATAATTTTATCCGCCTCCTTCAGTGGACCTTTCTCCACGTGTGCTCCCCTTAGCAGAAAGTCCAGACGCGGCAACAGGAACGTCGCGACTGTCTCGGCTTTCTGCCAAGGGGTGAGGAGACATTCGTCGACGGCTCGAAGATCCCGGAGAAGCTCGTCGATCGTCAAAAGTGGTGTTTGTTTAATTTGGAAGCCGGTGGGGACTCCGAGATGCTGATAAGACTCACCGGCTGCCAGGGCCTTTATTTCTACTCCTTGAATCCTGAATCGTGTCGGAAGCACCCTGCGTGTCCCTCTACAGTCTTGATTCAATGTTGCACATTTTGCAGGGTTAAAGTGGAGTCCGATGCCGTTCGCTGCTGTCTCCACTCGTCTCAACAATTCCTCCATTCCTTCTGCAGCATCGGCTATGAGAACGAGGTCGTCCGCATAAGCTAATATATTGTGCCGATGGCCATGCAGCGTGTAACCCGCATCACTGGAGGCGGCCGCCCGAAGGACCGGCTCCTCAGCAAGGTTAAACACTACAGGGCTCATCGGACACCCTTGCTTTACCCCCGCATTCATGATTATCGGTTCGGTGAGTCCGTCGACGGTGCGCACCCGGGTGGAGCAGCCATCATACATGCTCTCCACTATGTTGCGTATGGCGAGTGGGAGTCCGGCCTCCTCCAGAGCACGGTGGATGGACGGGTGGGGGACCGAGCCAAACGCATTTGACAGGTCCAACCACGCCACCACCACCTGACGGCCCCTCCTGCGAGCGTCGTTCAGGACTTCCTGCAGTACAAAGTTGTGTTCATAACACCCCTCGCACGGCAGGAAGCCCTTCTGAGCCGGACTAAGCCGCTGGTTCCGGATCGACCACTTGAGCAGGCGATCAGCTAGAACAGCAGCAAAAAGCTTCGGAGTCGTGTCACCTAGGGCCAGCGGACGCCAGTTCGAGAGATCGTCCCGATCGCCTTTCTTATGTATCAGGACCGTGTTGGACGTCTTCCAGATAGTGGGAATCGCCTCCAGACGTCTGCAGGCGTTAAACAAAGCGGTGAGTAGCCGGCAGTCTGCGTCAGCCTTCCTCAGATCATTGTAGGTCAAACCGTCCGGTCCCGGCGCCGTATTAGACATGCGCCGTAACCGGACGTCGACCTCCGTCACCGAGAAAGGCCTCAGCAGACTGGCGGTGCTTTCCTCGTCTGGAGCCCCATGACGGGGAGGTGGAGGCCGCACTCCCGGGTTCGCCACCGGAGCGTACATTGCCACGAAGTGCTCCATGATCCGTTCCTTTGGCACCTGGCAGTGCTGGGACGGACCCTGGAGCACCTCCTGGACGGCACGCCGGCGGTTCGCCCTAAAGAGTTTTTGGATCCTTGTGGCCTCCACCACGCGATTTCCACCATCCGGAAGGGCCCTCTCCGGTCCCTCTTGTTGTGGCTGTTGTTGTTGCCGTTGTTGTTGCTGGCGATCGGGGCGATCCCCCGAACCACGCCCGGGTCCAGCTCCACGACCCCTCCGCTCTCCACCACTATTCCCACCTCTCGGTCTGCCCCCTTCGACGCGCATCCGTTCTGCTCCAAGGCCTTGGAGGAAGCCAGCAGTTAGCACTGCAGCCTCCTCCAGTTCTTCTATGCAAACAACCGCCTCCACCGTACCAATCAGTAGCTCCCGCTCGTCCGGCAGCTCTTCCGTATTTTGCCGGTTGGCAGGCTGCCGGGGGCGGGACTGATCAGCAGGTGTCAGCAGTTGCTGGCCTGGAGCCGGTGAACGGCGAAGGACAGGAGTCGATCCGTGACTACTCACAGGCTGGGTCGCCCGCTCCGTGGTGGCAAGGCTCCCCCTCCCCACAGCGTGTCCGGGTTCACTCCGTCGAGTTCCTCTGCCTCCCCTGTTTCCCCTCCCTCGCAAGTTAAAGAATCCCACCCTTGAATTGTTGTTGTTTCCCCCTGTCGAAGATGGACGACGTCGTTCTCCCGTAGAACTCGCTTCAGGTGTATCTGGAAAATTATCTGTATTTAGCGAGCCGTCAAGAGTTAAAATACTAAATCTATTTCCATCATTGAAGCTATTATTGGTAGTTATATTTTGGCTATTGTCATCAAATAGAAATCTGCTCCCTGCATACGCTCCTGAGCTTTGACGCGACGTTGTGGGAGACTCTCTACTTTTATTCAGATTGTTGCTTCTGCGTAGCGCCCGGGCGGTGTCGGGAGACAGTCGAGGCCTCGTTGGTGCTGGTGGTGGTGGCGGCGGTGTCCTGTCGTCATCCGAGTCCTCTGCCGGCGACACGGGCCCGCTGGGATGTCGTCTGCGGACCCGTCCATTTACCTCCTGCCACGGTGTGCTGCTGGTGTTGTTGCTGTATTGTTGTTGATGCTGTTGCTGTTGCTGTTGCTGGGGGACCGTCCTGGATGGCCCCGCTACTCCGACGACCGCTGGTGGGGGGAGAACTCGCGCCGCTGGTGGTGGTGATGGTGCGGCGCTCCCTTCCTTGTCTCCCCCCTGGACCCTGGTGGTGGTAATTGGCCCTCTGGAGATGGTGGTGGTGACGGTCGTCGTTGTCAATGTCGCAGGCAAAGTTGAAGAGCCGAGCAGTCCGCTTACCGGGACCCTTAGCTCCTCGCTGATAGTAGACAGGATGGCTGGGCCCCGGTTTTCCCTCGCTGGAGGGCTGCGGAGGCCTCCCGCCATCCCAGGCGGGAGCGAAGTGGCTCTGGTGTTGGGCCGCAGCCCTCTGCGTGCTGCTGCGGCATCTCCGTCGGCCTGCGACGGCCTGGTGGCACCCATCGTGACGGCGGCATAAGATGGTGGGTCCGCCGTCTCTTCTGACCCCGGCAATGGCCTCTGGCTGGTGGTAGTAGGACCCACCGCCGCTGGTGACGTGTTGGCGGTGGGTACGATGTTCTTCGTTGCTGCCGGGGTCTCCCTCGCTGTTGTGGAGCCGGATTTTGGCACCGCTGTCCCTCTGATGTTGTTGGTCCGGCAGGTGGTCGGCCGGACATCCACCGGCACGCTAGACGCTCGCCTGCTCCTTGTCATGGGCCCCTCGTAGTTGGTATTGGGGCCCAGGGGGGGACGGTCTGCTCCCCCCCTTGCCGGTGGATCGGGATTTCTCCTGGCGGTGCACGTCGATCCGGCTGCTGAGGTGGTGGTGGTGGGTGCCACTGTAGCGGGTGCTGCTGATGTTGTTGCTGCTGCCCGTGGTAGGACGGCCCTCCTTGGCCGTGGCAGGATGTCCTCCGTCGCTGGTGGTGTTGGTTGCGACGAAGTTGTCGCCGGCGTCGTCGTCGGGGTTGCTGTCATCGGCGCGGGACTGGAGGTGGTGGTCGCCCCGCGCCTGGCTGCTGCTGATGTCGATGGTGGGTTGGCAGCAGCCCTTCTCCTGGTGACCGCCGCCACTGGGGCCCTGGTGTTGTTTGGCTGCTGATCCTCTCCTCGCTGGTCGGCTGCCTCTCGACCTCGCCCCTGCGTCGCTCTAGAATTAATAAAATCATCGAGCCTCCCTCGGCTCGAAGTATTAGACCCAGCCACTTGAGACCCCATTGCTCTCCTCGCACCCGGACCTGTTCCTGTTCCCGGGGCGCCTTGAGGAACGTTATTTTCATGGCTGGCGGCGTGATGCGTCTTCACCGCCTTTAGAGGGTATCTTCCATCGCCGGTGAAGCCGCACACGCCGCACTGGTGTTTGACTGAATGCCCCGGGTGGTGTTTTTTAGCATGTTTAATTAGGTCCGAGTGCGATTTGAACACTCCGCCCGTCCTTCTACCTTGATTATTTGCGAACCATTCCGGGCACCTAAACTCCTGCGGGAAAGGGAATTCAATTATTATTTCAATCGTCATTTTGTTTGTTTTGTTTTTGGCAGGGACCCACTGGATCTGGTCTAATACCTAGTCTGATTAAAATTAATGAATAAATAAATAAATAAATACCTAATACTAGAGGGTGTAAAAAGCCCTATGATTATCAATGAATAAAAAGGGTGTAAAAAGCCCTATGATTGTCAATAAATAAATAAAAAGGGTGTAAATAGCCCAGTCAATGATATTACTTATCCTACGCCTTATTAGCTAAAATAAATAGTAAAATAAGGGTGTATAAAGCCCAGTCAAGAAATTAATTAATAAAATGAAGGTGTAAAGAACCTGCTAAATTATCAATTAATAAAACTTATAAACTAGACTAAAGCCAGGTACTGGTGGATAGAAATAAATAAATAAATAAATAAATAAATAGTTGCTCAATTAAATATGTCCAAATAAAACTGTCGAGACTGGCATCGAATCCGCATGTGGACGGCGTTAGAGTGAGAGAGAAAAGAAGAAAATAGAGAGAAAGGGGAGATAGAAATAGCGGGCATTTAAAGTAGGTATTTAAAGAAGTGAGAGCGAAAGAGAAGAGAGAAAGCGATAGTAGGTGTTACCTCTGTCGATCGGGCTCCGACAGAGGGGGCGGATAGCTCGCGAGCTGCCGCACCGACGTCCATGGCTCGCGCCACTTTTTTCGGCCGCAGCCCGCGAGGGGACGCATCGAGTCCGCCGCTCCGGACAGCTGTAAATCGTGCAAATGATCGCGAGCCGCCATTGCGGACGGACGCGCTGACGGATGGATCCCGCGGCATCGAGTCGTAACTGTCAAACCGCGAGACTTACGATCCCTCAGCTCCTCGATCCACACGCGCTATGTAGAGCAGTCCCCCTCAATCAAAGAAATATATTGCAATTTAGTTGATTGAAGAAGACTGCTCCGGTTCACGCGGCTTCACGAGTCGCCAAGGTCACGCGTTCGGGATGGGAGACGTGACTGCTATTTCTAACAGACACGCCGCTGGGTGAGGATCATGAGCATTTCCTTTGACAGGTGTAACGTGACGTCACCGAAAGAAGATGGCGACGCACGCTCACCTGCCGCCGGCGGCGACAGCGCGAGGGGAAGAGAGAAAGATGCGCCGACTCACCGCTTCATCTCCGCGCAGTCTCCTATCCTGTTACCAGTCCGTGGGTCCCTCTGTCAGAAATTTGCAGTGTTTTGTTGGGGTCTCTGTTGTATTGTCTAGTATATGTTGTGTGTTGTGTGTGTGGCTGGGTCGTCGTCTGTAGTGTATCGCTCCTCGGTCCGTAATTGTCGCTCGCTTACAATTTTTCTGATTTTTGGAAGGCGGGTTGTCTCTGAAATTTTAAGATTATAATTAGTTAAATAAATATTGTTTTTAATTAGTTTATTGGGCCGTACACGGCGGCACTGCAATGCCGAGACAACCCGCGACAGAGCCGGAGCAAGCCCCTGACACTCCGTCACCTTCCAAAAATCAGATTAATATTCTGGCTCCCCAATGGGGAGCGTATCAGATATTAAGCTGATAAGAACAGATAAAAGGCGTTTATTTTTTCAACACATGTTCCCCCGGGCTTACACTGCTCGCCCGGGGGTATCAGTACAAAATTTGTCGCCTTTTTGGCGAGGGCTAATTATTTATAATTCATTAATATTCTCGGGGGCCAGAGTCCGGTGGTTAAAAAGATGAAAAAGTCGTATATAGGTAGAATAAAATATTCAGTCACAGAATAAAAACCGGCTCTGGTCCCTCGCCTAATTTCAGATAGATTTTAAAATAGAAATGTAGGGCCAAACTGGCCCTAAGTCAGATACTAATGGATTGTCAAAATTATTATAAAATCGATGTATAAATAAATAAATAAGTTAAAATCGATATTTGAAGTAAGAATAGTAATTTAAGGCTGTGCCGAGGGAGGTTCACGCTGCTCAGGTGCGGCTGCAGGGGCTTCGTCGTTAATTCGATATTGTCGGACACCTGAAACATGTTCTACATATATGTCGCGACTCCACTTTATTGTCTCCGACACGATTAGTCTTCTCATTAACCCCGCGTATCTTTTCCCTATTCTCAACATATTTAAAACTGGTTCATTTTTTGGATCCCATGAGCCGAGGGCGCCGACGACGATCGCAGAGACCGCCACCTTGTAGCCGTCACCGTGCAGCGCGTCGGCGAGGGGTTTATATTTTTCAATTTTCCTTCCCCTCGCCTCTGCAAATGCGCTGTAGGTGTTTTCAAAAGGCACGGTGACGTCTACGATGACGATGCTCTTTGAGGGCTCGTGCCTGACCACAATGTCAGGGCGGAGAGCCCCCAGATCGCCGTCAACCCCCTCGACTCGCTTATTTACTCTAATATTTCCTGGGAGACGGCAAGCCTCAGCTACTCGTTCGACAACGGCATCGTGTCTAAGTTGCCAAGCCGCCGAATGCGGCCGGCAGTGGCAAAGGACGTGGGGAAGTGATTCCAGGCCCTCCCCACAGCGCCGGCAACGCTTATCACCGTCCCCCCAGCGTCTCGCCCCATTGAGAGGGAGAACATCCAGGCGGGCTCGGTGGATGAAGCGCCAATCAGCAAAGCGGGTGAAGTTGCCGCCGCGGAGAAAGTGATTAGATTCCTTCGCCAACGACGACACCCGGAATACCTTCCCCTGGTCCGGTTTACGTTTAAGTCTCATATGATAATATTCTACCGCTGCCAGCCGCAGACGGCGGATGACCTGGTGTCTAGATTCCGGAGATACCGTTGTCTCCCTTTCGCGCGAGCCTCTCATCGTCACCACCAGCTCTTGTCGCGTTTCTAAAAATTGCCATTTCACGGCGAGCTTGTCCTGGGATCTCCGGGCCGCGTTCCGAGCTCTTGTCCATAACGAGGCGATGTCCCCCCCGTCCCTGGCGAACTCTCCCTCCAGCGAGCCGGAAAGATAGCTCGCCAGGTCCGCGGCGGATGGGTTCCTTCCTATTTTCCTCGACACGGCCGCCTCGAGAGACGACCATGCCAAACCTCTCACCGCCTCGTCGTCCACAGTCAGGAGGCGGTAGGCATGTCCAATTGTTAAAACATCTGCCATGTCGGCGAGCGGGAGAAGTCCACATCCCCCCCGGCTGGGAGGGAGGAAGACTATCTCCGCGCTCGCCCTCTGGGGTAAATGAAGCCATTGCTTCGCTAATTTTTTAATTAGCCTATCCGCCTCCTTCAGCGGACCCTTCTCCACGTGCGCTCCCCTTAGCAGGAAGTCCAGACGCGGCAACAGAAACGTCGCGACTGTCTCGGCTTTCTGCCAAGGGGTGAGGAGTGATTCGTCGACGGCCCGAAGATCCCGGAGAAGCTCGTCGATCGTCAGAATAGGAGTTTGTTTAATTTGGAAGCCGGTGGGGACTCCGAGATGCTGATAAGACTCACCGGCTGCCAGGGCTTTCATCTCTACTTCTTGAATTCGAAATCGTGTCGGAGCCACCCTGCGCGTCCCTCTACAGTCCTGATGTAGTGTTGCACACTTCGCAGGGTTAAAGCGGAGCCCGATGCCGTTTGCTGCTCTCTCTACTTTTCTCAATAAATCCTCCATTCCCTCTGCAGCGTCGGCTATTAGAACGAGGTCGTCCGCGTATGCTAATATATTGTGCCGATGGCCATGTAGCGTGTAACCCGCATCACTGGAAGCGGCCGCCCGAAGGACCGGCTCCTCAGCAAGGTTAAACACCACAGGGCTCATCGGACACCCTTGCTTTACCCCCGCATTCATTACTATCGGTTCGGTGAGTCCGTCGACGGTGCGCACCCGGGTGGAGCAGCCATCGTACATGCTCTCCACTATGTTGCGTATGGCGAGTGGGAGTCCAGCCTCCTCCAGAGCACGGTGGATGGACGGGTGGGGGACCGAGCCGAACGCGTTCGTCAGGTCCAACCACGCCACCACCACCTGACGGCCCCTCCTGCGAGCGTCGTTCAGGACCTCCTGCAGTACAAAGTTGTGTTCATAACACCCCTCGCACGGCAGGAAGCCCTTCTGAGCCGGACTAAGCCGCTGGTTCCGGATCGACCACTTGAGCAGGCGATCAGCTAGAACAGCAGCAAAAAGCTTCGGAGTCGTGTCACCTAGGGCCAGCGGACGCCAGTTCGAGAGATCGTCCCGATCGCCTTTCTTATGTATAAGGACCGTGTTGGACGTCTTCCAGATAGTGGGAATCGCCTCCAGACGTCTGCAGGCGTTAAACAGAGCGGTGAGTAGCCGGCAGTCTGCGTCAGCCTTCCTCAGATCATTGTAGGTCAAACCGTCCGGTCCCGGCGCTGTATTAGACATGCGCCGTAACCGGACGTCGACCTCCGTCACCGAGAAAGGCCTCAGCAGACTGGCGGTGCTTTCCTCGTCTGGAGCCCCATGACGGGGAGGTGGAGGCCGCACTCCCGGGTTCGCCACCGGAGCGTACATTGCCACGAAGTGCTCCATGATCCGTTCCCTTGGCACCTGGCAGTGCTGGGACGGACCCTGGAGCACCTCCTGGACGGCACGCCGGCGGTTCGCCCTAAAGAGTTTTTGAATTCTTGTGGCCTCCACCACGCGATTTCCACCATCCGGAAGGGCCCTCTCCGGTCCCTCTTGTTGTGGCTGTTGTTGTTGCCGTTGTTGTTGCTGGCGATCGGGGCGATCCCTCGAACCACGCCCGGGTCCAGCTCCACGACCCCTCCGCTCTTCACCACTACTCCCACCTCTCGGTCTGCCCCCCTCGCCGCGCACCCGTTCTGCTCCAAGGCCTTGGAGGAAGCCAGCAGTTAGCACTGCAGCCTCCTCCAGTTCTTCTATACAAACAACCGCCTCCACCGTACCAATCAGTAGCTCCCGCTCGTCCGGCAGCTCTTCCGTATTTTGCCGGTTGGCAGGCTGCCGGGGGCGGGACTGATCGGCAGGTGTCAGCAGTTGCTGCCCTGGAGTCGGTGATCGGCGAAGGACAGGAGTCGATCCGTGACTACTCACAGGCCGGGTCGCCCGCTCCGTGGTGGCAAGGCTCCCCCTCCCCACAGCGTTTCCGGGTTCACTCCGTCGAGTTCCTCTGCCTCCCCTGTTTCCCCTCCCTCGCAAGTTGAAGAATCCCACCCTTGAGTTATTCCCGGTCGTTGATTGACGACGTCGTTCTCCTGTAGAACTCGCTTCAGGTGTATCTGAAATTATATCTGTATTTAGCGAGCCGTCTAAGGTTAAAATACTAAATCTATTATCGGTAATTAAGCTATTGTTATTATTATTATCATTGATATTACTTTGGCCGTTGTCATCAAATAAAAATCTACTCCCCGCATACGACCCTGAGCTTCTCCGCGACGTTGTGGGTGACTCTCTACTTTTATTTAGATTGTTACTCCTGCGGAGCGCCCGGGCGGTGTCGGGAGACAGTCGAGGCCTCGTTGGTGCTGGTGGTGGTGGCGGCGGTGTCCTGTCGTCATCCGAGTCCTCTGCCGGCGACACGGGCCCGCTGGGATGTCGTCTGCGGACCCGTCCATTTACCTCCTGCCACGGCGTGCTGCTGGTGTTGTTGCTGTTTTGTTGTTGATGCTGTTGCTGTTGCTGTTGCTGGGGGACCGTCCTGGATGGCCCCGCTACTCCGACGACCGCTGGTGGGGGGAGAACTCGCGCCGCTGGTGGTGGTGATGGTGCGGCGCTCTCTTCCTTGTCTCCCCCCTGGACCCTGGTGGTGGTAATTGGCCCTCTGGAGATGGTGGTGGTGACGGTCGTCGTTGTGAGAGTCGCAGGCAAAGTTGAAGAGCCGAGCAGTCCGCTTACCGGGACCCTTAGCTCCTCGCTGATGGTAGACAGGATGGCTGGGCCCCGGTTTTCCCTCGCTGGAGGGCTGCGGAGGCCTCCCGCCATCCCAGGCGGGAGCGAAGTGGCTCTGGTGTTGGGCCGCAGCCCTCTGCGTGCTGCTGCGGCATCTCCGTCGGCCTGCGACGGCCTGGTGGCACCCATCGTGACGGCGGCATAAGATGGTGGGTCCGCCGTCTCTTCTGACCCCGGCACTGGCCTCTGGCTGGTGGTAGTAGGACCCACCGCCGCTGGTGACGTGTTGGCGGTGGGTACGATGCTCTTCGTTGCTGCCGGGGTCTCCCTCGCTGTTGTGGAGCCGGATTTTGGCACCGCTGTCCCTCTGGTGGTCGTTGTCCGGCGGGTGGTCGGCCGGACATCCACCGGCACGCTGGATGCTCTCCTGCTGCGTGTGGTGGGCCCCGTGTAGGTATTATTGGGGCCCTCTTCCTGGGGGGGACGGTCTGCTCCCCCCCTTGCCGGTGGATCGGGATTCCTGGTGGCGGTGCACGTCGATCCGGCTGCTGAGGTGGTGGTGGTGGGTGCCACTGTAGCGGGTGCTGCTGGTGTCGTTGCTGCTGCCCGTGGTAGGACGGTCCTCCTTGGCCGTGGCAGGATGTCCTCCGTCGCTGATGGTGGTGGTTGCGACGGAGTTGTCGCCGGCGTCGTCGTCGGGGTTGCTGTCATCGGCGCGGGACTGGAGGTGGTGGTCGCCCCGCGCCTGGCTGCTGCTGATGTCGATGGTGGGTTGGCAGCAGCCCTTCTCCTGGTGACCGCCGCCACTGTCGCTCTGCTGGTGGTCGGCTGGCTTTCCTCTCCTTGCTGCTCGGCTGCCTCTCGACCTCGCCCCTTCGTCGCCCTAGAATTAATAAAATTATCGAGCCTCCCTCGGCTCGAAGTATTAGACCCAGCCACTTGAGACCCCATTGTTCTCCTCGCACCCGGACCTGCTCCTGTTCCCGGGGCGCCTTGAGGGACATTATTTTCGTGGCTGGCGGCGTGATGCGTCTTCACCGCCTTTGGAGGGTATCTTCCATCGCCGGTGAAGCCGCACACGCCGCACTGATGTTTAACTGAATGCCCCGGGTGGTGTTTCTTTGCATGTTTAATTAGGTCCGAGTGCGATTTGAACACTCCGCCCGTTCTTCTACCTTGATTATTTGCGAAGCATTCCGGGCACCTAAACTCCTGCGGGAAGGGAAATTCAATAATTATTTCAATTGTCATTTTGTTTGTTTTGTTTTTGGCAGGGACCCACTGGATCTGGTCTAATACCTAGTCTGATTAAAATTAATGAATAAATAAATAAATAAATACCTAATACTAGAGGGTGTAAAAAGCCCTATGATTATCAATGAATAAAAAGGGTGTAAAAAAAAGCCCTATGATTGTCAATAAATAGATAAAAAGGGTGTAAATAGCCCAGTCAATGATATTACTTATCCTACGCCTTATTAACTAAAATAAATAGTAAAATAAGGGTGTATAAAGCCCAGTCAAGAAATTAATTAATAAAATGAAGGTGTATAAAGCCTACTAAATTATCACTTAATAAAACTTATAAACTAGACTAAAGCCAGGTACTGGTGGATAGTAAAATAAATAGAAGAATAAATAAGTCAATAAATAAATAAATAAATAAATAAATAAATGCTCAATTAAATATATCTCAATAAGGCTGTCGAGACTGGCATCGAATCAGCATGTGGACGGCGTTAGAGTAAAAGAGAAGAAAAGAGAATAGAGAGAAAGGGGAGATAGAGATAGCGGGCATTTAAAGTGGGTATTTAAAGAAGTGAGAGAGAAAGAGAAAAGAGAAAGCGATAGTAGGTGTTACCTCTGTCGATCGGGCTTCGACAGAGGGGGCGGATAGCTCGCGAGCTGCCGCACCGACGTCCATGGCTCGCGCCACTTTTTTCGGCCGCAGCCCGCGAGGGGACGCATCGAGTCCGCCGCTCCGGACAGCTGTAAATCACGCATATGATCGCGAGCCGCCATTGCGGACGGACGCGCTGACGGATGGATCCCGCGGCATCGAGTCGAAACCGTCAAACCGCGAGACTTACGATCCCTCAGCTCCTCGATCCACACGCGCTATGTAGAGCAGTCCCCCTCAATCAAAGAAATATATTGCAATTTAATTGACTGAAGAAGACCGCTCCGGTTCACGCGGCTTCACGAGTCGCCAAGGTCACGCGTTCGGGATGGGAGACGTGACTGCTATTTCTAACAGGCACGCCGCTGGGTGAGGATCATGAGCATTTCCTTTGACAGGTGTAACGTGACGTCACCGAAAGAAGATGGCGACGCACGCTCACCTGCCGCCGGCGGTGACAGCGCGAGGGGAAGAGAGAAAGATGCGCCGACTCACCGCTTTATCTCCGCGCAGTCTCCTATCCTGTTACCAGTCCGTGGGTCCCTCTGTCAGAAATTTGCCGTGTTTGTTGGGGTCTCTGTTGTATTGTCTAGTATATGTTGTGTGTTGTGTGTGTGGCTGGGTCGTCGTCGGTAAAGTATCGCTCCTCGGTCCAATTTTTATCGCTCGGTTAAAATTTTCCGATTTTTGGAAGGCGGGTTGTCTCTGTAAAATTTTAAAAGATTAATATAAATTAATGAATTAGTTTTAAATTGTTTTATTGGGCCGTACACGGCGGCACTGCAATGCCGAGACAACCCGCGACAGAGCCGGAGCAAGCCCCTGACACTCCGTCACCTTCCAAAAATCAGATTAATATTCTGGCTCCCCAATGGGGAGCGTATCAGATATTAAGCTGATAAGAACAGATAAAAGGCGTTTATTCTCTCAACACATGTTCCCCCGGGCTTACACTGTTTGCCCGGGGGTATCAGTACAAATTATGTCGCCTTTTCGGCGAGGGCTAATATTTTTAATTTAGTTATATTTTCGGGGAGCAGAGTCCGGTGGTTAAAAAGATGAAGAAGTCGTATATAAGTAGAGTAAAATATTCAGTCACATAATAAAAACCGGCTCTGGTCCCTCGCCTAATTTTAGGTAGATTTTGAAATAATAATGTAGGGCCAAACTGGCCCTAAGTCAGATCCTAATAGGTTGTCATGATTATAAAATCGATGTATAAATAAATAAATAAATGAATAAGTTAAAATCAATATTTAAAATAAGAGTATTAATTTAAGGTTGTGCCGAGGGAGGTAAATGCTGCTCAGGTGCGGCTGCAGGGGCTTCGTCATTAATTGTGTATTGCCGGACACCTGAAACATGCTCTACGTATATGTCGCGACTCCACTTTATTGTCTCCGACACGATTAATCTTCTCATTAGACCCGCATATTTCTTACTTATTCTTAACATATTTAAAACTGGCTCATTTTTTGGATCCCACGAGCCGAGAGCGCCGACGACGATCGCAGAGACCGCCACCTTGTATCCGTCACCGTGCAACGCGTCGGCGAGGGGTTTATATTTTTCAATTTTCCTTCCCCTCGCCTCCTCAAAAGCGCGATAGGTGTTTTCAAATGGCACGGTGACGTCTACGATGACGATGCTCTTTGAGGGCTCGTGCCTGACCACAATGTCAGGGCGGAGAGCCCCCAGATCGCCGTCAACCCCCTCGACTCTCTTGTTGACTCTAATATTTCCTGGGAGACGGCAAGCCTTAGCTACTCGTTCAACAACGGCATCGTGTCTAAGTTGCCAAGCCGCCGAATGCGGCCGGCAGTGGCAAAGGACGTGGGGAAGTGATTCCAGGCCCTCCCCGCATCGCCGGCAACGCTTATCACCGTCCCCCCAGCGTCTCGCCCCATTGAGAGGGAGAACATCCAGGCGGGCGCGGTGGATGAAGCGCCAGTCAGCGAAGCGGGTAAAGTTGCCGCCGCGGAGAAAGTGATTTGACTCCTTCGCCAACGACGACACCCGGAATACCTTCCCCTGGTCAGGTTTTCGTTTAATTTTCAAATGATAATATTCTACCGCTGCCAGCCGCAGACGGCGGATGACTTGATTTCTAGAATCCGGAGATACCGTTGTCTCCCTTTCGCGCGAGCCTCTCATCGTCACCACCAGCTCTTGTCGCGTTTCTAAAAATTGCCATTTCACGGCGAGCTTGTCCCCAGATCTCCGGGCCGCGTTCCGAGCTCTTGTCCATAACGAGGCGATGTCCCCCCCGTCCCTGGCGAACTCGCCCTCCAGCGAGCCGGAAAGATAGCTCGCCAGGTCCGCGGGCGAAGGGTTTCTACCTATTTTCCTGGCCACGGCCGCCTCGAGAGACGACCATGCCAAACCCCGCACCACCTCGTCGTCCACAGTCAGGAGGCGATAGGCATGTCCAATAGTTAAAATATCTGCCATATCGGCGAGCGGGAGAAGTCCACATCCCCCCCGGCTGGGAGGGAGGAAGACTACCTCCGCGCTCGCCCTCTGGGGTAAGTGCATCCATGATTTTACGAGTTTTTTAATTAGCCTATCAGCCTCCTTTAGTGGACCTTTCTCCACGTGTGCTCCCCTTAGCAGGAAGTCCAGACGCGGCAACAAGAACGTCGCGACTGTCTCGGCTTTCTGCCAAGGGGTGAGGAGACATTCGTCGACGGCCCGAAGATCCCGGAGAAGCTCGTCGATCGTCAAGAGAGGTGTTTGTTTAATTTGGAAGCCGGTGGGGACTCCGAGATGCTGATAAGACTCACCGGCTGCCAGGGCTTTTATTTCTACATCTTGAATTCGGAATCGTGTCGGAGCCACCCTGCGCGTCCCTCTACAGTCCTGATGTAGTGTTGCACACTTCGCAGGGTTAAAGCGGAGCCCGATGCCGTTTGCTGCTCTCTCTACTCTTGTCAATAAATCTTCCATCCCATCTGCAGCATCGGCTATGAGAACGAGGTCGTCCGCGTAAGCTAATATATTGTGCCGATGGCCATGCAGCGTGTAACCCGCATCACTGGAAGCGGCCGCCCGAAGGACCGGCTCCTCAGCAAGGTTAAACACCACAGGGCTCATCGGACACCCTTGCTTTACCCCCGCATTCATTACTATCGGTTCGGTGAGTCCGTCGACGGTGCGCACCCGGGTGGAGCAGCCATCATACATGCTCTCCACTATGTTGCGTATGGCGAGTGGGAGTCCAGCCTCCTCCAGAGCACGGTGGATGGACGGGTGGGGGACCGAGCCAAACGCATTTGACAGGTCCAACCACGCCACCACCACCTGACGGCCCCTCCTGCGAGCGTCGTTCAGGACCTCCTGCAGTACAAAGTTGTGTTCATAACACCCCTCGCACGGCAGGAAGCCCTTCTGAGCCGGACTAAGCCGCTGGTTCCGGATCGACCACTTGAGCAGGCGATCAGCTAGAACAGCAGCAAAAAGCTTCGGAGTCGTGTCACCTAGGGCCAGCGGACGCCAGTTCGAGAGATCGTCCCGATCGCCTTTCTTATGTATCAGGACCGTGTTGGACGTCTTCCAGATAGTGGGAATCGCCTCCAGACGTCTGCAGGCGTTAAACAAGGCGGTGAGTAGCCGGCAGTCTGCGTCAGCCTTCCTCAGATCATTGTAGGTCAAACCGTCCGGTCCCGGCGCTGTATTGGACATGCGCCGTAACCGGACGTCGACCTCCGTCACCGAGAAAGGCCTCAGCAGACTGGCGGTGCTTTCCTCGTCTGGAGCCCCATGACGGGGAGGTGGAGGCCGCACTCCCGGGTTCGCCACCGGAGCGTACATTGCCACGAAGTGCTCCATGATCCGTTCCTTTGGCACCTGACAGTGCTGGGACGGACCCTGGAGCACCTCCTGGACGGCACGCCGGCGGTTCGCCCTGAAGAGTTTTTGGATCCTTGTGGCCTCCACCACGCGATTTCCACCATCCGGAAGGGCCCTCTCCGGTCCCTCTTGTTGTAGCTGTTGTTGTTGCTGTTGTTGTTGCTGGCGATCGGGGCGATCCCTCGAACCACGCCCGGGTCCAGCTCCACGATCCCTCCGCTCTCTACCACTATTCCCACCTCTCGGTCTGCCATCCTCGCCGCGCACCCGTTCTGCTCCAAGGCCTTGGAGGAAGCCAGCAGTTAGCACTGCAGCCTCCTCCAGTTCTTCTATACAAACAACCGCCTCCACCGTACCAATCAGTAGCTCCCGCTCATCCGGCAGCTCTTCCGTATTTTGCCGGTTGGCAGGCTGCCGGAGGCGGGACTGATCAGCAGGTGTCAGCAGTTGCTGGCCTGGAGCCGGTGAACGGCGAAGGACAGGAGTCGATCCGTGACTACTCACAGGCTGGGTCGCCCGCTCCGTGGTGGCAAGGCTCCCCCTCCCCACAGCGTTTCCGGGTTCACTCCGTCGAGTTCCTCTGCCTCCCCTGTTTCCCCTCCCTCGCAAGTTGAAGAATCCCGCCCTTGAGTTATTCCCGGTCGTTGATTGACGACGTCGTTCTCCTGTAGAACTCGCTTCAGGTGTATCTGTAATAATATCTGTATTTAGCGAGCCGTCTAAAGTTAAAATACTAAATCTATTATTGTTAATTAAGCTATTATTATTATTGTCATTGATATTACTTTGGCCGTTGTCATCAAATAAAAATCTACTCCCCGCATACGACCCTGAGCTTCTCCGCGACGTTGTGGGTGACTCTCTACTTTTATTTAGATTGTTGCTTCTGCGGAGCGCCCGGGCGGTGTCGGGAGACAGTCGAGGCCTCGTTGGTGCTGGTGGTGGTGGCGGCGGTGTCCTGTCGTCATCCGATTCCTCTGCCGGCGACACGGGCCCGCTGGGATGTCGTCTGCGGACCCGTCCATTTACCTCCTGCCACGGCGTGCTGCTGGTGTTGTTGCTGTTTTGTTGTTGATGCTGTTGCTGTTGTTGTTGCTGGGGGACCGTCCTGGATGGCCCCGCTACTCCGACGACCGCTGGTGGGGGGAGAACTCGCGCCGCTGGTGGTGGTGATGGTGCGGCGCTCCCTTCTTTGTCTCCCCCCTGGACCCTGGTGGTGGTAATTGGCCCTCTGGAGATGGTGGTGGTGACGGTCGTCGTTGTTAAAGTCGCAGGCAAAGTTGAAGAGCCGAGCAGACCGCTTACCGGGACCCTTAGCTCCTCGCTGATAGTAGACAGGATGGCTGGGCCCCGGTTTTCCCTCGCTGGAGGGCTGCGGAGGCCTCCCGCCATCCCAGGCGGGAGCGAAGTGGCTCTGGTGTTGGGCCGCAGCCCTCTGCGTGCTGCTGCGGCATCTCCGTCGGCCTGCGACGGCCTGGTGGCACCCATCGTGACGGCGGCGTAGGATGGTGGGTCCGCCGTCTCTTCTGACCCCGGCGTTGAAGCTCTGGTGGTGTTGCTGAGACCCACCGCCGTTAGTGACGTGTTGGCGGTGGGTGTAAGTCTCCTCGTCGTTGCCGGGGTCTCCCTCGCTGTTGTGGAGCCGGATTTTGGCACCGCTGTCCCTCTGGTGGTCGTTGTCCGGCGGGTGGTCGGCCGGACATCCACCGGCACGCTGGATGCTCTTCTGCTGCGTGTTGTGGGCCCCGTGTAGATGTTATTGGGGCCCTCTTCTTGGGGGGGACGGTCTGCTCCCCCCCTTGCCGGTGGATCGGGATTTCTCCTGGCGGTGCACGTCGATCCGGCTGCTGAGGTGGTGGTGGTGGGTGCCACTGTAGCGGGTGCTGCTGATGTTGTTGCTGCTGCCCGTGGTAGGACGGCCCTCCTTGGCCGTGGCAGGATGTCCTCCGTCGCTGGTGGTGTCGGTTGCGACGGAGTTGTCGCCGGCGTCGTCGTCGGGGTGCTGGTCATCTGCGCGGGACTGGAGGTGGTGGTCGCCCCGCGCCTGGCTGCTGCTGCTGGTGTTGGGATTGCAGCAGCCCTTCTCCTGGTAACCGCCGCCACTGGAGCCCTGGTGTTGTTTGGCTGCTGCTCTTCTCCTCGCTGGTCGGCTGCCTCTCGACCTCGCCCCTGCGTCGCCCTAGAATTAATAAAATTATCGAGCCTCCCTCGGCTCGAAGTATTAGACGCAGCCACACACGACCCCGTTGCTCTCCTCGCACCCGGACCTGTTCCTATTCCCAGGGCGCCTTGTGAGATATTGTTCTCATGCTCGGCGGCGTGATGTGTCTTCACCGCCTTCAGAGGATATCTTCCGTCGCCGGTGAAGCCACACACGCCGCACTGGTGTTTAACTGAATGCCCCGGGTGGTGTTTCTTCGCATGTTTAATTAGGTCCGAGTGCGATTTGAACACTCCGCCCGTCCTTCTTCCTTGATTATTTGCAAAGCATTCCGGGCACTTAAAATCCTGCGGAAAGGGAAATTCAATTATGATTTCGATATTCATTTTGGTGTTTTGTTTTTGGCAGGGACCCACTGGATCTAGTCTAATACCTATCCTTAGTTAAAATCAATAAGTAAATAAATAAATACCTAATACTAGAGGGTGTAAAAAGCCCTATGATTATCAATGAATAAAAAGGGTGTAAAAAGCCCTATGATTGTCAATAAATAAATAAAAAGGGTGTAAATAGCCCAGTCAATGATATTACTTATCCTACGCCTTATTAACTAAAATAAATAGTAAAATAAGGGTGTATAAAGCCCAGTCAAGAAATTAATTAATAAAATGAAGGTGTAAAGAACCTGCTAAATTATCAATTAATAAAACTTATAAACTAGACTAAAGCCAGGTACTGGTGGATAGAATAAATAAATAAATAAATAAATAAATAAATAAATGCTCAAATAAATATATCTCAATAAAACTGTCGAGACTGGCATCGAATCAGCATGTGGACGGCGTTGGAGTAAGAGAGAAGAGAAGAAAATAGAGAGAAAGGGGAGATAGAAATAGCGGGCATTTAAAGTGGGTATTTAAAGAAGTGAGAGCGAAAGAGAAGAGAGAAAGCGATAGTAGGTGTTACCTCTGTCGATCGGGCTCCGACAGAGGGGGCGGATAGCTCGCGAGCTGCCGCACCGACGTCCATGGCTCGCGCCACTTTTTCCGGCCGCAGCCCGCGAGGGGACGCATCGAGTCCGCCGCTCCGGACAGCTGTAAATCATGCATATGATCGCGAGCCGCCATTGCGGACGGACGCGCTGACGGATGGATCCCGCGGCATCGAGTCGAAACCGTCAAACCGCGAGACTTACGATCCCTCAGCTCCTCGATCCACACGCGCTATGTAGAGCAGTCCCCCCCAATCAAAGAAATATGTTGCAATTTAATTGACTGAAGAAGACTGCTCCGGTTCACGCGGCTTCACGAGTCGCCAAGGTCACGCGTTCGGGATGGGAGACGTGACTGCTATTTCTAGCAGACACGCCGCTGGGTGAGGATCATGAGCATTTCCTTTGACAGGTGTAACGTGACGTCACCGAAAGAAGATGGCGACGCACGCTCACCTGCCGCCGGCGGCGACAGCACGAGGGGAAGAGAGAAAGATGCGCCGACTCACCGCTTCATCTCCGCGCAGTCTCCTATCCTGTTACCAGTCCGTGGGTCCCTCTGTCAGAAATTTGCCGCGTTTGTTGGGGTCTCTGTTGTATTTGTCTAGTGTTTGTGTGTTGTGTGTGTGGCTGGGTCGTCGTCGGTAAAGTATCGCTCCTCGGTCCAATTTTTATCGCTCGGTTAAAATTTTTCCGATTTTTGGAAGGCGGGTTGTCTCTGTAATTTAAAGTTTAGAATTAGATAAATATATATTGTTTTTAATTAGTTTATTGGGCCGTACACGGCGGCACTGCAATGCCGAGACAACCCGCGACAGAGCCGGAGCAAGCCCCTGACACTCCGTCACCTTCCAAAAATCAGATTAATATTCTGGCTCCCCAATGGGGAGCGTATCAGATATTAAGCTGATAAGAACAGATAAAAGGCGTTTATTTTCTCAACACATGTTCCCCCGGGCTTACACTGTTTGCCCGGGGGTATCAGTACAAATTATGTCGCCTTTTCGGCGAGGGCTAATATTTTTTAATTTAGTTATATTTTCGGGGAACAGAGTCCGGTGGTAAAAAGGATTAAAAAAAAATGTATATAGGTAAAATAGAAAATTCAGTCAAATAATAAAAAGCCGGCTCTGGTCCCTCGCCTAATTTCAAATAGATTCTAAAATAGGAATGTAGGGCCAAACTGGCCCTAAGTCAGATGCTAATAGGTTGTTGTGATTATAAAAACGATGTATGAATAAATAAATAAATAAATAAGTTAAAATCGATGTTTAAAATAAGAGTATTAATTTAAGGTTGTGCCGAGGGAGGTTCACGCTGCTCAGGTGCGGCTGCAGGGGCTTCGTCGTTAATTCGATATTGCCGGACACCTGAAACATGTTCTACATATATGTCGCGACTCCACTTTATTGTCTCCGACACGATTAGTCTTCTCATTAAACCCGCGTATCTTTTCCCTATTCTTAACATATTTAAAACTGGTTCATTCTTTGGATCCCATGAGCCGAGGGCGCCGACGACGATCGCAGAGACCGCCACCTTGTAGCCGTCACCGTGCAGCGCGTCGGCGAGGGGTTTATATTTTTCAATTTTCCTTCCCCTCGCCTCTGCAAATGCGCTGTAGGTGTTTTCAAAAGGCACGGTGACGTCTACGATGACGATGCTCTTTGAGGGCTCGTGCCTGACCACAATGTCAGGGCGGAGAGCCCCCAGATCGCCGTCAACCCCCTCGACTCGCTTATTTACTCTGATATTTCCTGGGAGACGGCAAGCCTTAGCTACTCGTTCGACAACGGCATCGTGTCTAAGTTGCCAAGCCGCCGAATGCGGCTGGCAGTGGCAAAGGACGTGGGGAAGTGATTCCAGGCCCTCCCCACAGCGCCGGCAACGCTTATCACCGTCCCCCCAGCGTCTCGCCCCATTGAGAGGGAGAACATCCAGGCGGGCGCGGTGGATGAAGCGCCAATCAGCAAAGCGGGTGAAGTTGCCGCCGCGGAGAAAGTGATTGGATTCCTTCGCCAACGACGACACCCGGAATACCTTCCCCTGGTCTGGTTTTCGTTTAAGTTTCAAGTGATAATATTCTACCGCTGCCAGCCGCAGACGGCGGATGACTTGGTTTCTAGAGTCCGGAGATACCGTTGTCTCCCTTTCGCGCGAGCCTCTCATCGTCACCACCAGCTCTTGTCGCGTTTCTAAAAATTGCCATTTCACGGCGAGCTTGTCCTCGGATCTCCGGGCCGCGTTCCGAGCTCTTGTCCATAACGAGGCGATGTCCCCCCCGTCCCTGGCGAACTCGCCCTCCAGCGAGCCGGAAAGATAGCTCGCCAGGTCCGCGGGCGAAGGGTTTCTACCTATTTTTCTGGCCACGGCCGCCTCGAGAGACGACCATGCCAAACCCCGCACCACCTCGTCGTCCACAGTCAGGAGGCGATAGGCATGTCCAATGGTTAAAATATCTGTCATATCGGCGAGCGGGAGGAGTCCACATCCCCCCCGGCTGGGAGGAAGAAAGACTACCTCCGCGCTCGCCCTCTGGGGTAAATTCATCCAAGTCTTAGCGAGTTTTTTAATTAGCCTATCCGCCTCCTTTAGTGGACCTTTCTCCACGTGTGCTCCCCTTAGCAGGAAGTCCAGACGCGGCAACAAGAACGTCGCGACTGTCTCGGCCTTCTGCCAAGGGGTGAGGAGTGATCCGTCGACGGCCCGAAGATCCCGGAGAAGCTCGTCGATCGTCAAGAGGGGTGTTTGTTTAATTTGGAAGCCGGTGGGGACTCCGAGATGCTGATAAGACTCACCGGCTGCCAGGGCTTTTATTTCTACATCTTGAATTCGGAATCGTGTCGGGGCCACCCTGCGCGTCCCTCTGCAGTCCTGATGTAATGTCGCACATTTCGCAGGGTTAAAGCGGAGCCCGATGCCGTTTGCTGCTCTCTCTACTCTTGTCAATAAATCTTCCATCCCATCTGCAGCGTCGGCTATTAGAACGAGGTCGTCCGCGTATGCTAATATATTGTGCCGGCGGCCATGCAGCGTGTAACCCGCATCACTGGAAGCGGCCGCCCGAAGGACCGGCTCCTCAGCAAGGTTAAACACTACAGGGCTCATCGGGCACCCTTGCTTAACCCCTGCATTCATGATTATCGGTTCGGTGAGTCCGTCGACGGTGCGCACCCGGGTGGAGCAGCCATCATACATGCTCTCCACTATGTTGCGTATGGCGAGTGGGAGTCCAGCCTCCTCCAGAGCACGGTGGATGGACGGGTGGGGGACCGAGCCAAACGCATTTGACAGGTCCAACCACGCCACCACCACCTGACGGCCCCTCCTGCGAGCGTCGTTCAGGACCTCCTGCAGTACAAAGTTGTGTTCATAACACCCCTCGCACGGCAGGAAGCCCTTCTGAGCCGGACTAAGCCGCTGGTTCCGGATCGACCACTTGAGCAGGCGATCAGCTAGAACAGCAGCAAAAAGTTTCGGCGTCGTGTCACCTAGGGCCAGCGGACGCCAGTTCGAGAGATCGTCCCGATCGCCTTTCTTATGTATTAGGACCGTGTTGGACGTCTTCCAGATAGTGGGAATCGCCTCCAGACGTCTGCAGGCGTTAAACAAGGCGGTGAGTAGCCGGCAGTCTGCGTCAGCCTTTCTCAGATCATTGTAGGTCAACCCGTCCGGTCCCGGCGCTGTATTAGACATGCGCCGTAACCGGACGTCGACCTCCGTCACCGAGAAAGGCCTCAGCAGACTGGCGGTGCTTTCCTCGTCTGGAGCCCCATGACGGGGAGGTGGAGGCCGCACTCCCGGGTTCGCCACCGGAGCGTACATTGCCACGAAGTGCTCCATGATCCGTTCCTTTGGCACCTGGCAGTGCTGGGACGGACCCTGGAGCACCTCCTGGACGGCACGCCGGCGGTTCGCCCTGAAGAGTTTTTGGATCCTTGTGGCCTCCACCACGCGATTTCCACCATCCGGAAGGGCCCTCTCCGGTCCCTCTTGTTGTAGCTGTTGTTGTTGCTGTTGTTGTTGCTGGCGATCGGGGCGATCCCTCGAACCACGCCCGGGTCCAGCTCCACGACCCCTCCGCTCTCTACCACTATTCCCACCTCTCGGTCTGCCCCCCTCGCCGCGCACCCGTTCTGCTCCAAGGCCTTGGAGGAAGCCAGCAGTTAGCACTGCAGCCTCCTCCAGTTCTTCTATGCAAACAACCGCCTCCACCGTACCAATCAGTAGCTCCCGCTCGTCCGGCAGCTCTTCCGTATTTTGCCGGTTGGCAGGCTGCCGGAGGCGGGACTGATCAGCAGGTGTCAGCAGTTGCTGGCCTGGAGCCGGTGAACGGCGAAGGACAGGAGTCGATCCGTGACTACTCACAGGCTGGGTCGCCCGCTCCGTGGTGGCAAGGCTCCCCCTCCCCACAGCGTTTCCGGGTTCACTCCGTCGAGTTCCTCTGCCTCCCCTGCTTCCCCTCCCTCGCAAGTTGAAGAATCCCGCCCTTGAATTGTTGTTGTTTCCCCCTGTCGAAGATGGACGACGTCGTTCTCCCGTAGAACTCGCTTCAGGTGTATCTGTAAAATTATCTGTATTTAGCGAGCCGTCAAGAGTCAAAATACTAAATCTATTATTATCATTAAAGCTATTATTGTTAGTTATATTTTGGCTATTGTCATTAAATAAAAATCTGCTCCCTGCATACGCTCCTGAGCTTCGACGCGACGTTGTGGGAGACTCTCTACTCGTATTGTTGTTGCTGCTCCTGCGTAGCGCCCGGGCGGTGTCGGGAGACAGTCGAGGCCTCGTTGGTGCTGGTGGTGGTGGCGGCGGTGTCCTGTCATCGTCCGAGTCTTCTGCCGGCGACACGGGCCCGCTGGGATGTCGTCTGCGGACCCGTCCATTTACCTCCTGCCACGGTGTGCTGCTGGTGTTGTTGCTGCTTTGTTGTTGATGCTGTTGCTGTTGTTGTTGCTGGGGGACCGTCCTGGATGGCCCCGCTACTCCGACGACCGCTGGGGGGGGGAGAACTCGCGCCGCTGGTGGTGGTGATGGTGCGGCGCTCCCTTCTTTGTCTCCCCCCTGGACCCTGGTGGTGGTAATTGGTCCCCTGGATGTGGTGGTGGTGACGGTCGTCGTTGTTAATGTCGCAGGCAAAGTTGAAGAGCCGAGCAGTCCGCTTACCGGGACCCTTAGCTCCTCGCTGATGGTAGACAGGATGGCTGGGCCCCGGTTTTCCCTCGCTGGAGGGCTGCGGAGGCCTCCCGCCATCCCAGGCGGGAGCGAAGTGGCTCTGGTGTTGGGCCGCAGCCCTCTGCGTGCTGCTGCGGCATCTCCGTCGGCCTGCGACGGCCTGGTGGCACCCATCGTGACGGCGGCGTAGGATGGTGGGTCCGCCGTCTCTTCTGACCCCGGCAATGGCCTCTGGCTGGTGGTAGTAGGACCCACCGCCGCTGGTGACGTGTTGGCGGTGGGTACGATGCTCTTCGTTGCTGCCGGGGTCTCCCTCGCTGTTGTGGAGCCGGATTTTGGCACCGCTGTCCCTCTGGTGGTCGTTGTCCGGCGGGTGGTCGGCCGGACATCCACCGGCACGCTGGATGCTCTCCTGCTGCGTGTGGTGGGCCCCGTGTAGATGTTAATGGGGCCCTTTTCCTGGGGGGGACGGTCTGCTCCCCCCCTTGCCGGTGGATCGGGATTTCTGGTGGCGGTGCACGTCGATCCGGCTGCTGAGGTGGTGGTGGTGGGTGCCACTGTAGCGGGTGCTGCTGATGTCGTTGCTGCTGCCCGTGGTAGGACGGCCCTCCTTGGCCGTGGCAGGATGTCCTCCGTCGCTGGTGGTGTCGGTTGCGACGGAGTTGTCGCCGGCGTCGTCGTCGGGTCGCTGGTCATCTGCGCGGGACTGGAGGTGGTGGTCGCCCCGCGCCTGGCTGCTGCTGATGTCGATGGTGGGTTGGCAGCAGCCCTTCTCCTGGTAACCGCCGCCACTGGAGCCCTGGTGTTGCTTGGCTGCTGGTCTTCTCCTCGCTGCTCGGCTGCATCCCGACCTCGCCCCTGCGTCGCCCTAGAATTAATAAAATCATCGAGCCTCCCTCGGCTCGAAGTATTAGACCCAGCCACTTGAGACCCCATTGCTCTCCTCGCACCCGGACCTGTTCCTATTCCCGGGGCGCCTTGAGGGACGTTATTTTCATGGCTGGCGGCGTGATGTGTCTTCACCGCCTTCAGAGGGTATCTTCCGTCGCCGGTGAAGCCACACACGCCGCACTGGTGTTTAACTGAATGCCCCGGGTGGTGTTTCTTTGCATGTTTAATTAGGTCCGAGTGCGACTTGAACACTCCGCCCGTTCTTCTACCTTGATTATTTGCGAAGCATTCCGGGCACCTAAACTCCTGCGGGAAGGGAAATTCAATAATTATTTCAATTGTCATTTTGGTCTTTTGTTTTTGGCAGGGACCCACTGGATCTGGTCTAATACCTATTGTCAATTAAAGTAAATAAATAATAAATAAATAAATACCTAATACTAAAGGGTGTAAAAAGCCCTATGATTATCAATGAATAAAAAGGGTGTAAAAAGCCCTATGATTGTCAATAAATAAATAAAAAGGGTGTAAATAGCCCAGTCAATGATATTACTTATCCTACGCCTTATTAACTAAAATAAATAGTAAAATAAGGGTGTATAAAGCCCAGTCAAGAAATTAATTAATAAAATGAAGGTGTAAAGAACCTGCTAAATTATCAATTAATAAAACTTATAAACTAGACTAAAGCCAGGTACTGGTGGATAGAATGAATAAATAAATAAATAAATAAATAAATGCTCAATTAAATATATCTCAATAAAACTGTCGAGACTGGCATCGAATCAGCATGTGGACGGCGTTAGAGTGAGAGAGAAAAGAAGAAAATAGAGAGAAAGGGGAGATAGTAGTAGCGGGCATTTAAAGTTGGTATTTAAAGAAGTGAGAGCGAAAGAGAAGAGAGAAAGCGATAGTAGGTGTTACCTCTGTCGATCGGGCTTCGACAGAGGGGGCGGATAGCTCGCGAGCTGCCGCACCGACGTCCATGGCTCGCGCCACTTTTTTCGGCCGCAGCCCGCGAGGGGACGCATCGAGTCCGCCGCTCCGGACAGCTGTAAATCACGCATATGATCGCGAGCCGCCATTGCGGACGGACGCGCTGACGGATGGATCCCGCGGCATCGAGTCGAAACCGTCAAACCGCGAGACTTACGATCCCTCAGCTCCTCGATCCACACGCGCTATGTAGAGCAGTCCCCCCCAATCAAAGAAATATATTGCAATTTAATTGATTGAAGAAGACTGCTCCGGTTCACGCGGCTTCACGAGTCGCCAAGGTCACGCGTTCGGGATGGGAGACGTGACTGCTATTTCTAACAGACACGCCGCTGGGTGAGGATCATGAGCATTTCCTTTGACAGGTGTAACGTGACGTCACCGAAAGAAGATGGCGACGCACGCTCACCTGCCGCCGGCGGTGACAGCGCGAGGGGAAGAGAGAAAGATGCGCCGACTCACCGCTTCATCTCCGCGCAGTCTCCTATCCTGTTACCAGTCCGTGGGTCCCTCTGTCAGAAATTTGCAGTGTTTGTGGGGTCTCTGTTGTATTGTCTAGTATATGTTGTGTGTTGTGTGTGTGGCTGGGTCGTCGTCTGTAGTGTATCGCTCCTCGGTCCGTAATTGTCGCTCGCTTAAAATTTTTCTGATTTTTGGAAGGCGGGTTGTCTCTGTAAAATGTTAAAATATATATAAGTAAATAGTTAATTAGTTTTAAATTGTTTTATTGGGCCGTACACGGCGGCACTGCAATGCCGAGACAACCCGCGACAGAGCCGGAGCAAGCCCCTGACACTCCGTCACCTTCCAAAAATCAGATTAATATTCTGGCTCCCCAATGGGGAGCGTATCAGATATTAAGCTGATAAGAACAGATAAAAGGCGTTTATTTCTTCAACACATGTTCCCCCGGGCTTACACTGCTCGCCCGGGGGTATCAGTACAAAATTTGTCGCCTTTTTGGCGAGGGCTAATTACTTATAGTTCATTGATATTTTCGGGGGCCAGAGTCCGGTGGTTAAAAAGATAAAAAAAGTCGTATATAGGTAGAATAAAATATTCAGTCATATAATAAAAACCGGCTCTGGTCCCTCGCCTGATTTCAAGTAGATTGTAAAATAGAAATGTAGGGCCAAACTGGCCCTAAGTCAGATACTAATAGATTGTCAAAGTTATTATAAAATCGATGTATAAATAAATAAATAAGCTAAAATCGATGTTTAAAACAAGAGTAATAATTTAAGGTTGTGCCGAGGGAGGTGAGTGCTGCTCAGGTGCGGCTGCAGGGGCTTCGTCATTAATCCGGTATTGCCGGACACCTGAAACATGCTCTACGTATATGTCGCGACTCCACTTTATTGTCTCCGACACGATTAATCTTCTCATGAGTCCCGCGTATCTTTTACCTATTCTTAACATATTTAGCACTGGCTCATTTTTTGGATCCCACGAGCCGAGAGCGCCGACGACGATCGCAGAGACCGCCACCTTGTATCCGTCACCGTGCAACGCGTCGGCGAGGGGTTTATATTTTTCAATTTTCCTTCCCCTCGCCTCCTCAAAAGCGCGATAGGTGTTCTCAAATGGCACGGTGACGTCTACGATGACGATGCTCTTTGAGGGCTCGTGCCTGACCACAATGTCAGGGCGGAGAGCCCCCAGATCGCCGTCAACCCCCTCGACTCTCTTATTGACTCTAATATTTCCTGGGAGACGGCAAGCCTTAGCTACTCGTTCGACAACGGCATCGTGTCTAAGTTGCCAAGCCGCCGAATGCGGCCGGCAGTGGCAAAGGACGTGGGGAAGTGATTCCAGGCCCTCCCCGCATCGCCGGCAACGCTTATCACCGTCCCCCCAGCGTCTCGCCCCGTTGAGAGGGAGAACATCCAGGCGGGCGCGGTGGATGAAGCGCCAATCAGCAAAGCGGGTGAAGTTGCCGCCGCGGAGAAAGTGATTGGATTCCTTCGCCAACGACGACACCCGGAATACCTTCCCCTGGTCAGGTTTTCGTTTAAGTTTCAGATGATAGTATTCTACCGCTGCCAGCCGCAGACGGCGGATGACTTGATTCCTAGAATCCGGAGATACCGTTGTCTCCCTTTCGCGCGAGCCTCTCATCGTCACCACCAGCTCTTGTCTAGTTTCTAAAAATTGCCATTTCACGGCGAGCTTGTCCTCAGATCTCCGGGCCGCATTCCGAGCTCTTGTCCATAACGAGGCGATGTCCCCCCCGTCCCTGGCGAACTCGCCCTCCAGCGAGCCGGAAAGATAGCTCGCCAGGTCCGCGGGCGAAGGGTTTCTACCTATTTTTCTGGCCACGGCCGCCTCGAGAGACGACCATGCCAAACCCCGCACCACCCCGTCGTCCACAGTCAGGAGGCGATAGGCATGTCCAATAGTTAAAATATCTGCCATATCGGCGAGCGGGAGGAGTCCACATCCCCCCCGGCTGGGAGGAAGGAAGACTACCTCCGCGCTCGCCCTCTGGGGTAAATTCATCCAAGATTTCGCTAGTCTTTTAATTAGCCTATCTGCCTCCTTCAGTGGACCTTTCTCCACGTGTGCTCCCCTTAGCAGGAAGTCCAGACGCGGCAACAAGAACGTCGCGACTGTCTCGGCTTTCTGCCAAGGGGTGAGGAGTGATTCGTCGACGGCCCGAAGATCTCGGAGAAGCTCGTCGATCGTCAAGAGGGGTGTTTGTTTAATTTGGAAGCCGGTGGGGACTCCGAGATGCTGATAAGACTCACCGGCTGCCAGGGCTTTTATCTCTACTTCTTGAATTCGGAATCGTGTCGGAGCCACCCTGCGCGTCCCTCTACAGTCCTGATGTAGTGTTGCACACTTCGCAGGGTTAAAGCGGAGCCCGATGCCGTTTGCTGCTCTCTCTACTTTTCTCAATAAGTCCTCCATTCCCTCTGCAGCGTCGGCTATAAGAACGAGGTCGTCGGCGTATGCTAATATATTGTGCCGATGGCCATGTAGCGTGTAACCCGCATCACTGGAAGCGGCCGCCCGAAGGACCGGCTCCTCAGCAAGGTTAAACACCACAGGGCTCATCGGACACCCTTGCTTTACCCCCGCATTCATTACTATCGGTTCGGTGAGTCCGTCGACGGTGCGCACCCGGGTGGAGCAGCCATCATACATGCTCTCCACTATGTTGCGTATGGCGAGTGGGAGTCCGGCCTCCTCCAGAGCACGGTGGATGGACGGGTGGGGGACCGAGCCAAACGCATTTGACAGGTCCAACCACGCCACCACCACCTGACGGCCCCTCCTGCGAGCGTCGTTCAGGACCTCCTGCAGTACAAAGTTGTGTTCATAACACCCCTCGCACGGCAGGAAGCCCTTCTGAGCCGGACTAAGCCGCTGGTTCCGGATCGACCACTTGAGCAGGCGATCAGCTAGAACAGCAGCAAAAAGCTTCGGAGTCGTGTCACCTAGGGCCAGCGGACGCCAGTTCGAGAGATCGTCCCGATCGCCTTTCTTATGTATCAGGACCGTGTTGGACGTCTTCCAGATAGTGGGAATCGCCTCCAGACGTCTGCAGGCGTTAAACAAGGCGGTGAGTAGCCGGCAGTCTGCGTCAGCCTTCCTCAGATCATTGTAGGTCAAACCGTCCGGTCCCGGCGCTGTATTGGACATGCGCCGTAACCGGACGTCGACCTCCGTCACCGAGAAAGGCCTCAGCAGACTGGCGGTGCTTTCCTCGTCTGGAGCCCCATGACGGGGAGGTGGAGGCCGCACTCCCGGGTTCGCCACCGGAGCGTACATTGCCACGAAGCGCTCCATGATCCGCTCCTTTGGCACCTGACAGTGCTGGGACGGACCCTGGAGCACCTCCTGGACGGCACGCCGGCGGTTCGCCCTGAAGAGTTTTTGGATTCTTGTGGCCTCCACCACGCGATTTCCACCATCCGGAAGGGCCCTCTCCGGTCCCTCTTGTTGTGGCTGTTGTTGTTGCCGTTGTTGTTGCTGGCGATCGGGGCGATCCCTCGAACCACGCCCGGGTCCAGCTCCACGACCCCTCCGCTCTCCACCACTATTCCCACCTCTCGGTCTGCCCCCCTCGACGCGCACCCGTTCTGCTCCAAGGCCTTGGAGGAAGCCAGCAGTTAGCACTGCAGCCTCCTCCAGTTCTTCTATGCAAACAACCGCCTCCACCGTACCAATCAGTAGCTCCCGCTCGTCCGGCAGCTCTTCCGTATTTTGCCGGTTGGCAGGCTGCCGGGGGCGGGACTGATCAGCAGGTGTCAGCAGTTGCTGACCTGGAGCCGGTGAACGGCGAAGGACAGGAGTCGATCCGTGACTACTCACAGGCCGGGTCGCCCGCTCCGTGGTGGCAAGGCTCCCCCTCCCCACAGCGTTTCCGGGTTCACTCCGTCGAGTTCCTCTGCCTCCCCTGCTTCCCCTCCCTCGCAAGTTGAAGAATCCCACCCTTGAGTTATTCCCGGTCGTTGATTGACGACGTCGTTCTCCTGTAGAACTCGCTTCAGGTGTATCTGTAATAATATCTGTATTTAGCGAGCCGTCTAAAGTTAAAATACTAAATCTATTATTGTTAATTAAGCTATTATCATTATCATTGATATTACTTTGGCCGTTGTCATCAAATAAAAATCTACTCCCCGCATACGACCCTGAGCTTCTCCGCGACGTTGTGGGTGACTCTCTACTTTTATTTAGATTGTTACTTCTGCGGAGCGCCCGGGCGGTGTCGGGAGACAGTCGAGGCCTCATTGGTGCTGGTGGTGGTGGCGGCGGTGTCCTGTCGTCATCCGAGTCATCTGCCGGCGACACGGGCCCGCTGGGATGTCGTCTGCGGACCCGTCCATTTACCTCCTGCCACGGCGTGCTGCTGGTGTTGTTCCTGTTTTGTTGTTGATGCTGCTGCTGTTGTTGTTGCTGGGGGACCGTCCTGGATGGCCCCGCTACTCCGACGACCGCTGGTGGGGGGAGAACTCGCGCCGCTGGTGGTGGTGACGGTGCGGCGCTCCCTTCTTTGTCTCCCCCCTGGACCCTGGTGGTGGTAATTGGCCCTCTGGAGATGGTGGTGGTGACGGTCGTCGTTGTCAATGTCGCAGGCAAAGTTGAAGAGCCGAGCAGTCCGCTTACCGGGACCCTTAGCTCCTCGCTGATGGTAGACAGGATGGCTGGGCCCCGGTTTTCCCTCGCTGGAGGGCTGCGGAGGCCTCCCGCCATCCCAGGCGGGAGCGAAGTGGCTCTGGTGTTGGGCCGCAGCCCTCTGCGTGCTGCTGCGGCATCTCCGTCGGCCTGCGACGGCCTGGTGGCACCCATCGTGACGGCGGCGTAGGTTGGTGGTTCCGCCGTCTCTTCTGACCCCGGCACTGGCCTCTCAATGGTGGTGGTTGGCCCCACCGCCCTTAGTGACGTGTTGGCGGTGGGTATAAATCTCCTCGTCGTTGCCGGGGTCTCCCTCGCTGATGTGAGGCCGGATTCTGGCACCGCTGTCCCTCTGGTGTTGTTGGTCCGGCAGGTGGTCGGCCGGACATCCACCGGCACGCTAGACGCTCGCCTGCTCCTTGTCATGGGCCCCTCGTAGTTGATATTGGGGCCCAGGGGGGGACGGTCTGCTCCCCCCCTTGCCGGTGGATCGGGATTTCTCCTGGCTCTGGTGTTGGGCCGCAGCCCTCTGCGTGCTGCTGCGGCATCTCCGTCGGCCTGCGACGGCCTGGTGGCACCCATCGTGACGGCGGCGTAGGATGGTGGGTCCGCCGTCTCTTCTGACCCCGGCAATGGCCTCTGGCTGGTGGTAGTAGGACCCACCGCCGCTGGTGACGTGTTGGCGGTGGGTACGATGCTCTTCGTTGCTGCCGGGGTCTCCCTCGCTGTTGTGGAGCCGGATTTTGGCACCGCTGTCCCTCTGGTGGTCGTTGTCCGGCGGGTGGTCGGCCGGACATCCACCGGCACGCTGGATGCTCTCCTGCTGCGTGTGGTGGGCCCCGTGTAGATGTTAATGGGGCCCTCTTCCTGGGGGGGACGGTCTGCTCCCCCCCTTGCCGGTGGATCGGGATTTCTGGTGGCGGTGCACGTCGATCCGGCTGCTGAGGTGGTGGTGGTGGGTGCCACTGTAGCGGGTGCTGCTGATGTCGTTGCTGCTGCCCGTGGTAGGACGGCCCTCCTTGGCCGTGGCAGGATGTCCTCCGTCGCTGGTGGTGTCGGTTGCGACGGAGTTGTCGCCGGCGTCGTCGTCGGGTCGCTGGTCATCTGCGCGGGACTGGAGGTGGTGGTCGCCCCGCGCCTGGCTGCTGCTGATGTCGATGGTGGGTTGGCAGCAGCCCTTCTCCTGGTAACCGCCGCCACTGGAGCCCTGGTGTTGCTTGGCTGCTGGTCTTCTCCTCGCTGCTCGGCTGCATCCCGACCTCGCCCCTGCGTCGCCCTAGAATTAATAAAATCATCGAGCCTCCCTCGGCTCGAAGTATTAGACCCAGCCACTTGAGACCCCATTGCTCTCCTCGCACCCGGACCTGTTCCTATTCCCGGGGCGCCTTGAGGGACGTTATTTTCATGGCTGGCGGCGTGATGTGTCTTCACCGCCTTCAGAGGGTATCTTCCGTCGCCGGTGAAGCCACACACGCCGCACTGGTGTTTAACTGAATGCCCCGGGTGGTGTTTCTTTGCATGTTTAATTAGGTCCGAGTGCGACTTGAACACTCCGCCCGTTCTTCTACCTTGATTATTTGCGAAGCATTCCGGGCACCTAAACTCCTGCGGGAAGGGAAATTCAATAATTATTTCAATTGTCATTTTGGTCTTTTGTTTTTGGCAGGGACCCACTGGATCTGGTCTAATACCTATTGTCAATTAAAGTAAATAAATAATAAATAAATAAATACCTAATACTAAAGGGTGTAAAAAGCCCTATGATTATCAATGAATAAAAAGGGTGTAAAAAGCCCTATGATTGTCAATAAATAAATAAAAAGGGTGTAAATAGCCCAGTCAATGATATTACTTATCCTACGCCTTATTAACTAAAATAAATAGTAAAATAAGGGTGTATAAAGCCCAGTCAAGAAATTAATTAATAAAATGAAGGTGTAAAGAACCTGCTAAATTATCAATTAATAAAACTTATAAACTAGACTAAAGCCAGGTACTGGTGGATAGAATGAATAAATGAATAAATAAATAAATAAATGCTCAATTAAATATATCTCAATAAAACTGTCGAGACTGGCATCGAATCAGCATGTGGACGGCGTTAGAGTGAGAGAGAAAAGAAGAAAATAGAGAGAAAGGGGAGATAGTAGTAGCGGGCATTTAAAGTTGGTATTTAAAGAAGTGAGAGCGAAAGAGAAGAGAGAAAGCGATAGTAGGTGTTACCTCTGTCGATCGGGCTTCGACAGAGGGGGCGGATAGCTCGCGAGCTGCCGCACCGACGTCCATGGCTCGCGCCACTTTTTTCGGCCGCAGCCCGCGAGGGGACGCATCGAGTCCGCCGCTCCGGACAGCTGTAAATCACGCATATGATCGCGAGCCGCCATTGCGGACGGACGCGCTGACGGATGGATCCCGCGGCATCGAGTCGAAACCGTCAAACCGCGAGACTTACGATCCCTCAGCTCCTCGATCCACACGCGCTATGTAGAGCAGTCCCCCCCAATCAAAGAAATATATTGCAATTTAATTGATTGAAGAAGACTGCTCCGGTTCACGCGGCTTCACGAGTCGCCAAGGTCACGCGTTCGGGATGGGAGACGTGACTGCTATTTCTAACAGACACGCCGCTGGGTGAGGATCATGAGCATTTCCTTTGACAGGTGTAACGTGACGTCACCGAAAGAAGATGGCGACGCACGCTCACCTGCCGCCGGCGGTGACAGCGCGAGGGGAAGAGAGAAAGATGCGCCGACTCACCGCTTCATCTCCGCGCAGTCTCCTATCCTGTTACCAGTCCGTGGGTCCCTCTGTCAGAAATTTGCAGTGTTTGTGGGGTCTCTGTTGTATTGTCTAGTATATGTTGTGTGTTGTGTGTGTGGCTGGGTCGTCGTCTGTAGTGTATCGCTCCTCGGTCCGTAATTGTCGCTCGCTTAAAATTTTTCTGATTTTTGGAAGGCGGGTTGTCTCTGTAAAATGTTAAAATATATATAAGTAAATAGTTAATTAGTTTTAAATTGTTTTATTGGGCCGTACACGGCGGCACTGCAATGCCGAGACAACCCGCGACAGAGCCGGAGCAAGCCCCTGACACTCCGTCACCTTCCAAAAATCAGATTAATATTCTGGCTCCCCAATGGGGAGCGTATCAGATATTAAGCTGATAAGAACAGATAAAAGGCGTTTATTTCTTCAACACATGTTCCCCCGGGCTTACACTGCTCGCCCGGGGGTATCAGTACAAAATTTGTCGCCTTTTTGGCGAGGGCTAATTACTTATAGTTCATTGATATTTTCGGGGGCCAGAGTCCGGTGGTTAAAAAGATAAAAAAAGTCGTATATAGGTAGAATAAAATATTCAGTCATATAATAAAAACCGGCTCTGGTCCCTCGCCTGATTTCAAGTAGATTGTAAAATAGAAATGTAGGGCCAAACTGGCCCTAAGTCAGATACTAATAGATTGTCAAAGTTATTATAAAATCGATGTATAAATAAATAAATAAGCTAAAATCGATGTTTAAAACAAGAGTAATAATTTAAGGTTGTGCCGAGGGAGGTGAGTGCTGCTCAGGTGCGGCTGCAGGGGCTTCGTCATTAATCCGGTATTGCCGGACACCTGAAACATGCTCTACGTATATGTCGCGACTCCACTTTATTGTCTCCGACACGATTAATCTTCTCATGAGTCCCGCGTATCTTTTACCTATTCTTAACATATTTAGCACTGGCTCATTTTTTGGATCCCACGAGCCGAGAGCGCCGACGACGATCGCAGAGACCGCCACCTTGTATCCGTCACCGTGCAACGCGTCGGCGAGGGGTTTATATTTTTCAATTTTCCTTCCCCTCGCCTCCTCAAAAGCGCGATAGGTGTTCTCAAATGGCACGGTGACGTCTACGATGACGATGCTCTTTGAGGGCTCGTGCCTGACCACAATGTCAGGGCGGAGAGCCCCCAGATCGCCGTCAACCCCCTCGACTCTCTTATTGACTCTAATATTTCCTGGGAGACGGCAAGCCTTAGCTACTCGTTCGACAACGGCATCGTGTCTAAGTTGCCAAGCCGCCGAATGCGGCCGGCAGTGGCAAAGGACGTGGGGAAGTGATTCCAGGCCCTCCCCGCATCGCCGGCAACGCTTATCACCGTCCCCCCAGCGTCTCGCCCCGTTGAGAGGGAGAACATCCAGGCGGGCGCGGTGGATGAAGCGCCAATCAGCAAAGCGGGTGAAGTTGCCGCCGCGGAGAAAGTGATTGGATTCCTTCGCCAACGACGACACCCGGAATACCTTCCCCTGGTCAGGTTTTCGTTTAAGTTTCAGATGATAGTATTCTACCGCTGCCAGCCGCAGACGGCGGATGACTTGATTCCTAGAATCCGGAGATACCGTTGTCTCCCTTTCGCGCGAGCCTCTCATCGTCACCACCAGCTCTTGTCTAGTTTCTAAAAATTGCCATTTCACGGCGAGCTTGTCCTCAGATCTCCGGGCCGCATTCCGAGCTCTTGTCCATAACGAGGCGATGTCCCCCCCGTCCCTGGCGAACTCGCCCTCCAGCGAGCCGGAAAGATAGCTCGCCAGGTCCGCGGGCGAAGGGTTTCTACCTATTTTTCTGGCCACGGCCGCCTCGAGAGACGACCATGCCAAACCCCGCACCACCCCGTCGTCCACAGTCAGGAGGCGATAGGCATGTCCAATAGTTAAAATATCTGCCATATCGGCGAGCGGGAGGAGTCCACATCCCCCCCGGCTGGGAGGAAGGAAGACTACCTCCGCGCTCGCCCTCTGGGGTAAATTCATCCAAGATTTCGCTAGTCTTTTAATTAGCCTATCTGCCTCCTTCAGTGGACCTTTCTCCACGTGTGCTCCCCTTAGCAGGAAGTCCAGACGCGGCAACAAGAACGTCGCGACTGTCTCGGCTTTCTGCCAAGGGGTGAGGAGTGATTCGTCGACGGCCCGAAGATCTCGGAGAAGCTCGTCGATCGTCAAGAGGGGTGTTTGTTTAATTTGGAAGCCGGTGGGGACTCCGAGATGCTGATAAGACTCACCGGCTGCCAGGGCTTTTATCTCTACTTCTTGAATTCGGAATCGTGTCGGAGCCACCCTGCGCGTCCCTCTACAGTCCTGATGTAGTGTTGCACACTTCGCAGGGTTAAAGCGGAGCCCGATGCCGTTTGCTGCTCTCTCTACTTTTCTCAATAAGTCCTCCATTCCCTCTGCAGCGTCGGCTATAAGAACGAGGTCGTCGGCGTATGCTAATATATTGTGCCGATGGCCATGTAGCGTGTAACCCGCATCACTGGAAGCGGCCGCCCGAAGGACCGGCTCCTCAGCAAGGTTAAACACCACAGGGCTCATCGGACACCCTTGCTTTACCCCCGCATTCATTACTATCGGTTCGGTGAGTCCGTCGACGGTGCGCACCCGGGTGGAGCAGCCATCATACATGCTCTCCACTATGTTGCGTATGGCGAGTGGGAGTCCGGCCTCCTCCAGAGCACGGTGGATGGACGGGTGGGGGACCGAGCCAAACGCATTTGACAGGTCCAACCACGCCACCACCACCTGACGGCCCCTCCTGCGAGCGTCGTTCAGGACCTCCTGCAGTACAAAGTTGTGTTCATAACACCCCTCGCACGGCAGGAAGCCCTTCTGAGCCGGACTAAGCCGCTGGTTCCGGATCGACCACTTGAGCAGGCGATCAGCTAGAACAGCAGCAAAAAGCTTCGGAGTCGTGTCACCTAGGGCCAGCGGACGCCAGTTCGAGAGATCGTCCCGATCGCCTTTCTTATGTATCAGGACCGTGTTGGACGTCTTCCAGATAGTGGGAATCGCCTCCAGACGTCTGCAGGCGTTAAACAAGGCGGTGAGTAGCCGGCAGTCTGCGTCAGCCTTCCTCAGATCATTGTAGGTCAAACCGTCCGGTCCCGGCGCTGTATTGGACATGCGCCGTAACCGGACGTCGACCTCCGTCACCGAGAAAGGCCTCAGCAGACTGGCGGTGCTTTCCTCGTCTGGAGCCCCATGACGGGGAGGTGGAGGCCGCACTCCCGGGTTCGCCACCGGAGCGTACATTGCCACGAAGCGCTCCATGATCCGCTCCTTTGGCACCTGACAGTGCTGGGACGGACCCTGGAGCACCTCCTGGACGGCACGCCGGCGGTTCGCCCTGAAGAGTTTTTGGATTCTTGTGGCCTCCACCACGCGATTTCCACCATCCGGAAGGGCCCTCTCCGGTCCCTCTTGTTGTGGCTGTTGTTGTTGCCGTTGTTGTTGCTGGCGATCGGGGCGATCCCTCGAACCACGCCCGGGTCCAGCTCCACGACCCCTCCGCTCTCCACCACTATTCCCACCTCTCGGTCTGCCCCCCTCGACGCGCACCCGTTCTGCTCCAAGGCCTTGGAGGAAGCCAGCAGTTAGCACTGCAGCCTCCTCCAGTTCTTCTATGCAAACAACCGCCTCCACCGTACCAATCAGTAGCTCCCGCTCGTCCGGCAGCTCTTCCGTATTTTGCCGGTTGGCAGGCTGCCGGGGGCGGGACTGATCAGCAGGTGTCAGCAGTTGCTGACCTGGAGCCGGTGAACGGCGAAGGACAGGAGTCGATCCGTGACTACTCACAGGCCGGGTCGCCCGCTCCGTGGTGGCAAGGCTCCCCCTCCCCACAGCGTTTCCGGGTTCACTCCGTCGAGTTCCTCTGCCTCCCCTGCTTCCCCTCCCTCGCAAGTTGAAGAATCCCACCCTTGAGTTATTCCCGGTCGTTGATTGACGACGTCGTTCTCCTGTAGAACTCGCTTCAGGTGTATCTGTAATAATATCTGTATTTAGCGAGCCGTCTAAAGTTAAAATACTAAATCTATTATTGTTAATTAAGCTATTATCATTATCATTGATATTACTTTGGCCGTTGTCATCAAATAAAAATCTACTCCCCGCATACGACCCTGAGCTTCTCCGCGACGTTGTGGGTGACTCTCTACTTTTATTTAGATTGTTACTTCTGCGGAGCGCCCGGGCGGTGTCGGGAGACAGTCGAGGCCTCATTGGTGCTGGTGGTGGTGGCGGCGGTGTCCTGTCGTCATCCGAGTCATCTGCCGGCGACACGGGCCCGCTGGGATGTCGTCTGCGGACCCGTCCATTTACCTCCTGCCACGGCGTGCTGCTGGTGTTGTTCCTGTTTTGTTGTTGATGCTGCTGCTGTTGTTGTTGCTGGGGGACCGTCCTGGATGGCCCCGCTACTCCGACGACCGCTGGTGGGGGGAGAACTCGCGCCGCTGGTGGTGGTGACGGTGCGGCGCTCCCTTCTTTGTCTCCCCCCTGGACCCTGGTGGTGGTAATTGGCCCTCTGGAGATGGTGGTGGTGACGGTCGTCGTTGTCAATGTCGCAGGCAAAGTTGAAGAGCCGAGCAGTCCGCTTACCGGGACCCTTAGCTCCTCGCTGATGGTAGACAGGATGGCTGGGCCCCGGTTTTCCCTCGCTGGAGGGCTGCGGAGGCCTCCCGCCATCCCAGGCGGGAGCGAAGTGGCTCTGGTGTTGGGCCGCAGCCCTCTGCGTGCTGCTGCGGCATCTCCGTCGGCCTGCGACGGCCTGGTGGCACCCATCGTGACGGCGGCGTAGGTTGGTGGTTCCGCCGTCTCTTCTGACCCCGGCACTGGCCTCTCAATGGTGGTGGTTGGCCCCACCGCCCTTAGTGACGTGTTGGCGGTGGGTATAAATCTCCTCGTCGTTGCCGGGGTCTCCCTCGCTGATGTGAGGCCGGATTCTGGCACTGCTGTCCCTCTGGTGTTGTTGGTCCGGCAGGTGGTCGGCCGGACATCCACCGGCACGCTAGACGCTCGCCTGCTCCTTGTCATGGGCCCCTCGTAGTTGATATTGGGGCCCAGGGGGGGACGGTCTGCTCCCCCCCTTGCCGGTGGATCGGGATTTCTCCTGGCTCTGGTGTTGGGCCGCAGCCCTCTGCGTGCTGCTGCGGCATCTCCGTCGGCCTGCGACGGCCTGGTGGCACCCATCGTGACGGCGGCGTAGGATGGTGGGTCCGCCGTCTCTTCTGACCCCGGCAATGGCCTCTGGCTGGTGGTAGTAGGACCCACCGCCGCTGGTGACGTGTTGGCGGTGGGTACGATGCTCTTCGTTGCTGCCGGGGTCTCCCTCGCTGTTGTGGAGCCGGATTTTGGCACCGCTGTCCCTCTGGTGGTCGTTGTCCGGCGGGTGGTCGGCCGGACATCCACCGGCACGCTGGATGCTCTCCTGCTGCGTGTGGTGGGCCCCGTGTAGATGTTAATGGGGCCCTCTTCCTGGGGGGGACGGTCTGCTCCCCCCCTTGCCGGTGGATCGGGATTTCTGGTGGCGGTGCACGTCGATCCGGCTGCTGAGGTGGTGGTGGTGGGTGCCACTGTAGCGGGTGCTGCTGATGTCGTTGCTGCTGCCCGTGGTAGGACGGCCCTCCTTGGCCGTGGCAGGATGTCCTCCGTCGCTGGTGGTGTCGGTTGCGACGGAGTTGTCGCCGGCGTCGTCGTCGGGTCGCTGGTCATCTGCGCGGGACTGGAGGTGGTGGTCGCCCCGCGCCTGGCTGCTGCTGATGTCGATGGTGGGTTGGCAGCAGCCCTTCTCCTGGTAACCGCCGCCACTGGAGCCCTGGTGTTGCTTGGCTGCTGGTCTTCTCCTCGCTGCTCGGCTGCATCCCGACCTCGCCCCTGCGTCGCCCTAGAATTAATAAAATCATCGAGCCTCCCTCGGCTCGAAGTATTAGACCCAGCCACTTGAGACCCCATTGCTCTCCTCGCACCCGGACCTGTTCCTATTCCCGGGGCGCCTTGAGGGACGTTATTTTCATGGCTGGCGGCGTGATGTGTCTTCACCGCCTTCAGAGGGTATCTTCCGTCGCCGGTGAAGCCACACACGCCGCACTGGTGTTTAACTGAATGCCCCGGGTGGTGTTTCTTTGCATGTTTAATTAGGTCCGAGTGCGACTTGAACACTCCGCCCGTTCTTCTACCTTGATTATTTGCGAAGCATTCCGGGCACCTAAACTCCTGCGGGAAGGGAAATTCAATAATTATTTCAATTGTCATTTTGGTCTTTTGTTTTTGGCAGGGACCCACTGGATCTGGTCTAATACCTATTGTCAATTAAAGTAAATAAATAATAAATAAATAAATACCTAATACTAAAGGGTGTAAAAAGCCCTATGATTATCAATGAATAAAAAGGGTGTAAAAAGCCCTATGATTGTCAATAAATAAATAAAAAGGGTGTAAATAGCCCAGTCAATGATATTACTTATCCTACGCCTTATTAACTAAAATAAATAGTAAAATAAGGGTGTATAAAGCCCAGTCAAGAAATTAATTAATAAAATGAAGGTGTAAAGAACCTGCTAAATTATCAATTAATAAAACTTATAAACTAGACTAAAGCCAGGTACTGGTGGATAGAATGAATAAATGAATAAATAAATAAATAAATGCTCAATTAAATATATCTCAATAAAACTGTCGAGACTGGCATCGAATCAGCATGTGGACGGCGTTAGAGTGAGAGAGAAAAGAAGAAAATAGAGAGAAAGGGGAGATAGTAGTAGCGGGCATTTAAAGTTGGTATTTAAAGAAGTGAGAGCGAAAGAGAAGAGAGAAAGCGATAGTAGGTGTTACCTCTGTCGATCGGGCTTCGACAGAGGGGGCGGATAGCTCGCGAGCTGCCGCACCGACGTCCATGGCTCGCGCCACTTTTTTCGGCCGCAGCCCGCGAGGGGACGCATCGAGTCCGCCGCTCCGGACAGCTGTAAATCACGCATATGATCGCGAGCCGCCATTGCGGACGGACGCGCTGACGGATGGATCCCGCGGCATCGAGTCGAAACCGTCAAACCGCGAGACTTACGATCCCTCAGCTCCTCGATCCACACGCGCTATGTAGAGCAGTCCCCCCCAATCAAAGAAATATATTGCAATTTAATTGATTGAAGAAGACTGCTCCGGTTCACGCGGCTTCACGAGTCGCCAAGGTCACGCGTTCGGGATGGGAGACGTGACTGCTATTTCTAACAGACACGCCGCTGGGTGAGGATCATGAGCATTTCCTTTGACAGGTGTAACGTGACGTCACCGAAAGAAGATGGCGACGCACGCTCACCTGCCGCCGGCGGTGACAGCGCGAGGGGAAGAGAGAAAGATGCGCCGACTCACCGCTTCATCTCCGCGCAGTCTCCTATCCTGTTACCAGTCCGTGGGTCCCTCTGTCAGAAATTTGCAGTGTTTGTGGGGTCTCTGTTGTATTGTCTAGTATATGTTGTGTGTTGTGTGTGTGGCTGGGTCGTCGTCTGTAGTGTATCGCTCCTCGGTCCGTAATTGTCGCTCGCTTAAAATTTTTCTGATTTTTGGAAGGCGGGTTGTCTCTGTAAAATGTTAAAATATATATAAGTAAATAGTTAATTAGTTTTAAATTGTTTTATTGGGCCGTACACGGCGGCACGGCAATGCCGAGACAACCCGCGACAGAGCCGGAGCAAGCCCCTGACACTCCGTCACCTTCCAAAAATCAGATTAATATTCTGGCTCCCCAATGGGGAGCGTATCAGATATTAAGCTGATAAGAACAGATAAAAGGCGTTTATTCTCTCAACACATGTTCCCCCGGGCTTACACTGTTTGCCCGGGGGTATCAGTACAAATTATGTCGCCTTTTCGGCGAGGGCTAATATTTTTAATTTAGTTATATTTTCGGGGAGCAGAGTCCGGTGGTTAAAAAGATGAAAAAGTCGTATATAAGTAAAGTAAAATATTCAGTCACATAATAAAAACCGGCTCTGGTCCCTCGCCTAATTTTAGGTAGATTTTAAAATAATAATGTAGGGCCAAACTGGCCCTAAGTCAGATCCTAATAGGTTGTCATGATTATAAAATCGATGTATAAATAAATAAATAAATAAATAAGTTAAAATCGATATTTAAAATAAGAGTATTAATTTAAGGTTGTGCCGAGGGAGGTAAATGCTGCTCAGGTGCGGCTGCAGGGGCTTCGTCATTAATTGTGTATTGCCGGACACCTGAAACATGCTCTACGTATATGTCGCGACTCCACTTTATTGTCTCCGACACGATTAATCTTCTCATTAGTCCCGCATATTTCTTACTTATTCTTAACATATTTATAACTGGCTCATTTTTTGGATCCCACGAGCCGAGAGCGCCGACGACGATCGCAGAGACCGCCACCTTGTATCCGTCACCGTGCAACGCGTCGGCGAGGGGTTTATATTTTTCAATTTTCCTTCCCCTCGCCTCCTCAAAAGCGCGATAGGTGTTTTCAAATGGCACGGTGACGTCTACGATGACGATGCTCTTTGAGGGCTCGTGCCTGACCACAATGTCAGGGCGGAGAGCCCCCAGATCGCCGTCAACCCCCTCGACTCTCTTGTTGACTCTAATATTTCCTGGGAGACGGCAAGCCTTAGCTACTCGTTCAACAACGGCATCGTGTCTAAGTTGCCAAGCCGCCGAATGCGGCCGGCAGTGGCAAAGGACGTGGGGAAGTGATTCCAGGCCCTCCCCGCATCGCCGGCAACGCTTATCACCGTCCCCCCAGCGTCTCGCCCCATTGAGGGGGAGAACATCCAGGCGGGCGCGGTGGATGAAGCGCCAATCAGCGAAGCGGGTAAAGTTGCCGCCGCGGAGAAAGTGATTTGACTCCTTCGCCAACGACGACACCCGGAATACCTTCCCCTGGTCAGGTTTTCGTTTAATTTTCAAATGATAATATTCTACCGCTGCCAGCCGCAGACGGCGGATGACTTGATTTCTAGAATCCGGAGATACCGTTGTCTCCCTTTCGCGCGAGCCTCTCATCGTCACCACCAGCTCTTGTCTAGTTTCTAAAAATTGCCATTTCACGGCGAGCTTGTCCTCGGATCTCCGGGCCGCGTTCCGAGCTCTTGTCCATAACGAGGCGATGTCCCCCCCGTCCCTGGCGAACTCGCCCTCCAGCGAGCCGGAAAGATAGCTCGCCAGGTCCGCGGGCGAAGGGTTTCTACCTATTTTTCTGGCCACGGCCGCCTCGAGAGACGACCATGCCAAACCCCGCACCACCTCGTCGTCCACAGTCAGGAGGCGATAGGCATGTCCAATAGTTAAAATATCTGCCATATCGGCGAGCGGGAGGAGTCCACATCCCCCCCGGCTAGGAGGAAGGAAGACTACCTCCGCGCTCGCCCTCTGGGGTAAATTCATCCAAGATTTTGCTAGTTTTTTAATTAGCCTATCTGCCTCCTTTAGTGGACCTTTCTCCACGTGTGCTCCCCTTAGCAGGAAGTCCAGACGCGGCAACAAGAACGTCGCGACTGTCTCGGCTTTCTGCCAAGGGGTGAGGAGACATTCGTCGACGGCCCGAAGATCCCGGAGAAGCTCGTCGATCGTCAAGAGAGGTGTTTGTTTAATTTGGAAGCCGGTGGGGACTCCGAGATGCTGATAAGACTCACCGGCTGCCAGGGCTTTTATTTCTACATCTTGTACTCGGAATCGTGTCGGAGCCACCCTGCGCGTCCCTCTACAGTCCTGATGTAGTGTTGCACACTTCGCAGGGTTAAAGCGGAGCCCGATGCCGTTTGCTGCTCTCTCTACTCTTGCCAATAAATCTTCCATCCCATCTGCAGCATCGGCTATGAGAACGAGGTCGTCCGCGTATGCTAATATATTGTGCCGATGGCCATGCAGCGTGTAACCCGCATCACTGGAAGCGGCCGCCCGAAGGACCGGCTCCTCAGCAAGGTTAAACACTACAGGGCTCATCGGACACCCTTGCTTAACCCCTGCATTCATGATTATCGGTTCGGTGAGTCCGTCGACGGTGCGCACCCGGGTGGAGCAGCCATCATACATGCTCTCCACTATGTTGCGTATGGCGAGTGGGAGTCCGGCCTCCTCCAGAGCACGGTGGATGGACGGGTGGGGGACCGAGCCAAACGCATTTGACAGGTCCAACCACGCCACCACCACCTGACGGCCCCTCCTGCGAGCGTCGTTCAGGACTTCCTGCAGTACAAAGTTGTGTTCATAACACCCCTCGCACGGCAGGAAGCCCTTCTGAGCCGGACTAAGCCGCTGGTTCCGGATCGACCACTTGAGCAGGCGATCAGCTAGAACAGCAGCAAAAAGCTTCGGCGTCGTGTCACCTAGGGCCAGCGGACGCCAGTTCGAGAGATCGTCCCGATCGCCTTTCTTATGTATTAGGACCGTGTTGGACGTCTTCCAGATAGTGGGAATCGCCTCCAGACGTCTGCAGGCGTTAAACAGAGCGGTGAGTAGCCGGCAGTCTGCGTCAGCCTTCCTCAGATCATTGTAGGTCAAACCGTCCGGTCCCGGCGCTGTATTAGACATGCGCCGTAACCGGACGTCGACCTCCGTCACCGAGAAAGGCCTCAGCAGACTGGCGGTGCTTTCCTCGTCTGGAGCCCCATGCCGGGGAGGTGGAGGCCGCACTCCCGGGTTCGCCACCGGAGCGTACATTGCCACGAAGTGCTCCATGATCCGTTCCCTTGGCACCTGACAGTGCTGGGACGGACCCTGGAGCACCTCCTGGACGGCACGCCGGCGGTTCGCCCTAAAAAGTTTTTGGATTCTTGTGGCCTCCACCACGCGATTTCCACCATCCGGAAGGGCCCTCTCCGGTCCCTCTTGTTGTAGCTGTTGTTGTTGCTGTTGTTGTTGCTGGCGATCGGGGCGATCCCTCGAACCACGCCCGGGTCCAGCTCCACGACCCCTCCGCTCTCTACCACTATTCCCACCTCTCGGTCTGCCCCCCTCGCCGCGCACCCGTTCTGCTCCAAGGCCTTGGAGGAAGCCAGCAGTTAGCACTGCAGCCTCCTCCAGTTCTTCTATGCAAACAACCGCCTCCACCGTACCAATCAGTAGCTCCCGCTCGTCCGGCAGCTCTTCCGTATTTTGCCGGTTGGCAGGCTGCCGGAGGCGGGACTGATCAGCAGGTGTCAGCAGTTGCTGGCCTGGAGCCGGTGAACGGCGAAGGACAGGAGTCGATCCGTGACTACTCACAGGCCGGGTCGCCCGCTCCGTGGTGGCAAGGCTCCCCCTCCCCACAGCGTTTCCGGGTTCACTCCGTCGAGTTCCTCTGCCTCCCCTGCTTCCCCTCCCTCGCAAGTTGAAGAATCCCGCCCTTGAATTGTTGTTGTTTCCCCCTGTCGAAGATGGACGACGTCGTTCTCCCGTAGAACTCGCTTCAGGTGTATCTGAAAAATTATTTACGTTTAGCGAGCCGTCTAAAGTTAAAATACTAAATCTATTGTTGTCATTAAAGCTGTTATTGTTAGTTATATTTTGGCTATTGTCATTAAATAAAAATCTGCTCCCTGCATACGCTCCTGAGCTTCGACGCGACGTTGTGGGAGACTCTCTGTTGCTATTGTTATTGCTGCTTCTGCGTAGCGCCCGGGCGGTGTCGGGAGACAGTCGAGGCCTCGTTGGTGCTGGTGGTGGTGGCGGCGGTGTCCTGTCATCGTCCGAGTCCTCTGCCGGCGACACGGGCCCGCTGGGATGTCGTCTGCGGACCCGTCCATTTACCTCCTGCCACGGTGTGCTGCTGGTGTTGTTGCTGTATTGCTGTTGTTGCTGTTGCTGTTGCTGTTGCTGGGGGACCGTCCTGGATGGCCCCGCTACTCCGACGACCGCTGGTGGGGGGAGAACTCGCGCCGCTGGTGGTGGTGATGGTGCGGCGCTCCCTTCCTTGTCTCCCCCCTGGACCCTGGTGGTGGTAATTGGTCCCCTGGATGTGGTGGTGGTGACGGTCGTCGTTGTTAATGTCGCAGGCAAAGTTGAAGAGCCGAGCAGTCCGCTTACCGGGACCCTTAGCTCCTCGCTGATGGTAGACAGGATGGCTGGGCCCCGGTTTTCCCTCGCTGGAGGGCTGCGGAGGCCTCCCGCCATCCCAGGCGGGAGCGAAGTGGCTCTGGTGTTAGGCCGCAGCCCTCTGCGTGCTGCTGCGGCATCTCCGTCGGCCTGCGACGGCCTGGTGGCACCCATCGTGACGGCGGCGTAGGATGGTGGGTCCGCCGTCTCTTCTGACCCCGGCGCTGAAGCTCTGGTGGTGTTGCTGAGACCCACCGCCGTTAGTGACGTGTTGGCGGTGGGTATAAATCTCCTCGTCGTTGCCGGGGTCTCCCTCGCTGATGTGAGGCCGGATTCTGGCACCGCTGTCCCTCTGATGTTGTTGGTCCGGCAGGTGGTCGGCCGGACATCCACCGGCACGCTAGACGCTCGCCTGCTCCTTGTCATGGGCCCCTCGTAGTTGATATTGGGGCCCAGGGGGGGACGGTCTGCTCCCCCCCTTGCCGGTGGATCGGGATTCCTTCTGGCGGTGCACGTTGATCCGGCTGCTGAGGTGGTGGCGGTGGGTGCCACTGTAGCGGGTGCTGCTGATGTCGTTGCTGCTGCCCGTGGTAGGACGGCCCTCCTTGGCCGTGGCAGGATGTCCTCCGTCGCTGATGGTGGTGGTTGCGACGGAGTTGTCGCCGGCGTCGTCGTCGGGGTTGCTGTCATCGGCGCGGGACTGGAGGTGGTGGTCGCCCCGCGCCTGGCTGCTGCTGATGTCGATGGTGGGTTGGCAGCAGCCCTTCTCCTGGTGACCGCCGCCACTGTCGCTCTGCTGGTGGTCGGCTGGCTTTCCTCTCCTTGCTGCTCGGCTGCCTCTCGACCTCGCCCCTGCGTCGCCCTAGAATTAATAAAATTATCGAGCCTCCCTCGGCTCGAAGTATTAGACGCAGCCACACACGACCCCGTTGCTCTCCTCGCACCCGGACCTGTTCCTATTCCCGGGGCGCCTTGTGAGATATTGTTCTCATGCTCGGCGGCGTGATGTGTCTTCACCGCCTTCAGAGGATATCTTCCGTCGCCGGTGAAGCCACACACGCCGCACTGGTGTTTAACTGAATGCCCCGGGTGGTGTTTCTTCGCATGTTTAATTAGGTCCGAGTGCGATTTGAACACTCCGCCCGTCCTTCTTCCTTGATTATTTGCAAAGCATTCCGGGCACTTAAAATCCTGCGGAAAGGGAAATTCAATAATTATTTCAATTGTCATTTTGGTCTTTTGTTTTTGGCAGGGACCCACTGGATCTGGTCTAATACCTATTGTCAATTAAAATAAATAAATAATAAATAAATACCTAATACTAGAGGGTGTAAAAAGCCCTATGATTATCAATGAATAAAAAGGGTGTAAAAAGCCCTATGATTGTCAATAAATAGATAAAAAGGGTGTAAATAGCCCAGTCAATGATATTACTTATCCTACGCCTTATTAACTAAAATAAATAGTAAAATAAGGGTGTATAAAGCCCAGTCAAGAAATTAATTAATAAAATGAAGGTGTAAAGAACCTGCTAAATTATCAATTAATAAAACTTATAAACTAGACTAAAGCCAGGTACTGGTGGATAGAATAAATAAATAAATAAATAAATAAATAAATAAATAAATGCTCAAATAAATATATCTCAATAAAACTGTCGAGACTGGCATTGAATCAGCATGTGGACGGCGTTGGAGTAAGAGAGAAGAAAAGAAAATAGAGAGAAAGGGGAGATAGAAATAGCAGGCATTTAAAGTGGGTATTTAAAGAAGTGAGAGCGAAAGAGAAGAGAGAAAGCGATAGTAGGTGTTACCTCTGTCGATCGGGCTCCGACAGAGGGGGCGGATAGCTCGCGAGCTGCCGCACCGACGTCCATGGCTCGCGCCACTTTTTTCGGCCGCAGCCCGCGAGGGGACGCATCGAGTCCGCCGCTCCGGACAGCTGTAAATCATGCATATGATCGCGAGCCGCCATTGCGGACGGACGCGCTGACGGATGGATCCCGCGGCATCGAGTCGAAACCGTCAAACCGCGAGACTTACGATCCCTCAGCTCCTCGATCCACACGCGCTATGTAGAGCAGTCCCCCTCAATCAAAGAAATATGTTGCAATTTAATTGATTGAAGAAGACTGCTCCGGTTCACGCGGCTTCACGAGTCGCCAAGGTCACGCGTTCGGGATGGGAGACGTGACTGCTATTTCTAACAGACACGCCGCTGGGTGAGGATCATGATTATTTCCTTTGACAGGTGTAACGTGACGTCACCGAAAGAAGATGGCGACGCACGCTCACCTGCCGCCGGCGGTGACAGCGCGAGGGGAAGAGAGAAAGATGCGCCGACTCACCGCTTCATCTCCGCGCAGTCTCCTATCCTGTTACCAGTCCGTGGGTCCCTCTGTCAGAAATTCGCAGTGTTTTGTTGGGGTCTCTGTTGTATTGTCTAGTATGTGTTGTGTGTGTGGCTGGGTCGTCGTCTGTAGTGTATCGCTCCTCGGTCCAATTTTTATCGCTCGCTTTAAAATTTTTTTTTTCCGATTTTTGGAAGGCGGGTTGTCTCTGTAATTTAAAGTTTATAATTAGTTAAATAAATATTGTTTTTAATTAGTTTATTGGGCCGTACACGGCGGCACTGCAATGCCGAGACAACCCGCGACAGAGCCGGAGCAAGCCCCTGACACTCCGTCACCTTCCAAAAATCAGATTAATATTCTGGCTCCCCAATGGGGAGCGTATCAGATATTAAGCTGATAAGAACAGATACTACACTTTGATCTTAGCCAAAAGGCCGAGAAGCGATGCCTAACGTCGACTTCAGTGTAGTACTCATGGTCTCAAAGATTCTAAATCTACTGTGAGAAATTCGCTCCGCGTAGCGGTGAAAATCAGGACTCGGGTGATCCGACCTCACGCTACTCAGTGCATCATCACGTTCAGATTCTTCAGCATTCTCTCTAAACTTGTTAACGTTGCATTAGTGAATGCTCTAACCATGAAACTGCAATGCATCTAATTTCAATTCTAACTTCACGCTAAGTATTTTTTCTGCATCGCTGCACAATCTGCAGTATTCCGTTCGAATACCTGCATTTTTTTCTTTCTGGTGGTTCTCAGTTGTATTTTAAATCATAAAATTATTAATCATATCCACTCTATAACGTATTCTTCAAATATAAGTGGGCATATTTCTTTTGTATCAAGATAATTTAGAAATGAAAAAAAAAGTTACATGAAATTCTTAATATTATCCATGATCGTAGTTACATAAAATCAAAGTTTAATTCGGAAAAATATATTTACTGTCTTAATTAAAACTTTCGTTGCGTAGGAGATCGTGTTAATGTTAATACTAACAATCAGAGCAACTTGGCAGGTATTTTTTTATGTATACGGAAGGCTCCGACGGTCCAGTATTGTGCTGGAAGCCTGGCACTTCTCTGTTGCTGATCTTTGTCGTAAAATTGTGTAGGGACTTCAAAAAATCGACAGAGGTAATTTAAAATTCCGTTAGCATTACTATGGTCAGTGTTTCACCTTCCAAATTGCATATAACTATAAGTACTGTCGTATCATAAAATTCTACAGCCAAATTTGTGGATATGAAAATATGAAATACTGGTATTTACAACCAAAACAAATCATTTTTTTTTTTTTGGTTCCACATATCTGAGTACAAACGAACATAATTATATCTGAATGTCAACCCTGCATGCATTCAATCTATTGCGTTGTGTATGTTTGTTCAACAGCTATTAGTCAGTAAGATGTAGTCTACTTGATCCATTCCTGACTGGATTTCAAGAGGGCTTAGGTACACAAACTACTTTGCCTTGTCTGTGTGATGACATTCGTTTGGGCATTAACAATCGACTGGTCACAAGATTTTTTCTCATCGTGGGCATTTGTACACAGTGGTGTTCCACAGGAAAGTGTACTTGGTCCGCTATTGTATGCTTTATTTGTATCAAAACTGGGTTAACTGATTGATTGCAAGCATCTATTGTATGCTGATGTGTTGGTGATTTACTTGGCCTGCACATACAGAGGGAAGTCATACTGCACCTAAACTCAATAGCATCGTCAAGGAAAGCAAAAACTGGTGTACGGTTAAGTTTCTTAATCTAATTTCGAATAAAACTCAAGCTATTATCTTTGGCGGTCCCCAGCATGCAAGTTGTTCTGCTTGTGTTAACGTACTGAAGCTTACAAATAATGTTTCTATTGACTACGTTAAATCGCTGAAGTATCTTGGTATCATAATAGATGGTACATTATCTTGGCATTGACAGATTATTGCTGTTAGTAATCGTGCCATGAGAAATCTAGCACGTCCTCAAGTCAATAGCGGAATACTAAACACTATTATACGTAGAAGATTTGTTGTTGCTTTAATCTTGCCTATTTTCGACTATTGTAGTGCTGTTTTCCCGAATATCTCAGGTGGTTTTCGGGGTGAGCTGCAAAGAAAATTCAATGCTTGCATTCGATTCATTTATCGTTTACAAGATGCTGCTTCGAAATCATGATAGAGAAAACTTCCGTATACTTCTGGCTGTTCGCGATCATGCCTTACGACACAATGATGTATTTTTTCAATCAACGCGTAGAACAGTGACTAATGAAAGGTCTTTTCTGTTAACAGCTATTCGAGGCTGGAATCAATTACCGTCAGATGTTGTTGCGTTGCATACTTATTAAGAATTTAGGACATTCTGTTACTCTTTATTTATGGAAAAAGATCAGATGTGAAATAGAGTCAATATTAGCTACTTATTGTTTTTGTAATTTGTAATTTTCATATTATTATCTTGTATGTGCACTAGGTGTATATGTATATTTAATGTATTTACAGCCCTTAGGAAACTATGTTTTTGGGTCGACAATATTTATTAAATGAATTCAGTTAACCATACATTTATATGAATATGTATTTTTTTGTACTTGTCTTGGCGTATTCTTCAGATGTTGCTCCTTTCAATTATTACTTACTCCGGTCAATGGCTCATAGCCTGTATGAGCAGAAGTTGACTCTTTATGAAGATTGCCAAAAATGGGTTGATTCGTGGATTGACTCACAAGGCAAGGTGTTCTTTCGACGCGGCATTCGTCTCCTGCCCGAAAGATGGAAAAAGGTTGTAGATAGCGATGGGCCATATTTTGAATATTGTATTTTCTGATTTTCATCCAAAATAAAAAATTGTTTTTTATTGAAAAACGCTACGAATTAATTCCAACCACTAATATAGTATAGTATACTATATTCTAATTTAAGCAATGTATTATTTAAATAGAAAATTCTCGTACCTTTATATAATGGAAGATTTAAAAACCAAGAAACTGCATTGCGGCTTGATAAAATCATAGGCTGGTTAGTAAAATTTAGACAACAGTTACTAAATATGAGTTCAATTTAGTCAAAGTTACCATCCGCAAATCATGAAATATTTCAACCTTATTAGATGGATATACCCTCCATGCATTTGAAGACTATAGTTTTGCCAAAATTTGCTTTTGCTACTCCTTTCAGCATGCGTCCACACTCATTGTAGTATAATTGTACTTGTTTCGACATCAGGTTAGATAATGTTCTACCAATGGCATCACCTAATGTTTCAGTTCTTCGGCTTTTAGATAACATGAATTTTATCTGTAATGTAAATATAATAATTAAATTTATTTTGAACAGGGATAACGCTGATGGAAACGAAATCTTGAAAAAGATTGTCTAAAAATGATATACAAGTATGGAAGAAAAAACATGGTATTCTATAGATGAAACCTCACTAATCATATACCTAATTACTGAGCTGCTTATATGTTGAATTCTTTCTATGTGCAGATGACCTTCAGGTAGTATCGATCATTTCATGATTTAATAGCCTTCTGACCGAAATGATACAATCCAAAACCTGGTTATCTAAGTTGAAACAGAAACAGTGATTTGAAAAGGAAAACTCCTTTGTTTCAATTATCATCTCAGATTGGCATACAAAAATTGAAAGCACAGAAACTAAAAACAAAACGAAGGTAAAAAATTGGTGATATTTTCACCGAATTCCGTAAATTAGAAGTTTTTTGTTTGAGCTAATTCAGCAAATCAGACCAATCTTTCAGTCATCAAACGCGGTAATTTTTCATCCATATAGTGTTTGGCAAAGCAAAGACTGAACAATTAGAATAGAGAACTTTGATTGTTTTGACGTCAACTTTGATTATTAGGTTTCATCCAAAAGTATTCAAATCTAATTGTCATCATGTGTTTGATATTAAATAAAAAATCTTGTACATACCAGAGCAGGTTTCTTTTGTTTGTTTTCATCCTCCAAGACTGACATATCAAAGTCCACAAACTCTTTGTATGTTTCGATTGGTAGTTTAGTTACTCCAAGAGCAGCGGCGGTTGTTCAACAGATCCTCTGCAGTTTTCCCGTCGTTGTGCATTGCCAAAGTATCAATAACACTGGTGTATTTTTACCTCATATCATACATCAAACTCATTTCTTTGACTAGAAAAAAAAATCAAATGTATATTTTTCTACATACTATACTGAGTATCTGTGGTGAAACTGAGCAGTCCAAGGAAACCACACGAGCAGGCACCTGTGCATGAGCCTGCTTGTGCTGGTTTTGCAGACAATTCGTTTCACCGCAAACGCTTAGTATGAATTAGACCAGACCACTAACAAAGCATGTTGAGTGGTTACTAGCTGATTATAGTAAAATTTCATTACTTACTCCTGTTTGGATCATTATTTATTTTCACTGTTGTAGCACTGTCATCGATTGCACTATTTGGAGTTAATAGTTGCAATTCGCCTGCAAAAAGAGCATATTCTACATCGCACGTACATTGAAGTAAAATTCACATGCTCTCTGCCAATTGTGTGGGCCAAAAAATCGTAGAATTTTAGATTTAGCATGGGATACTGGGGTGTCGCCCAAGTTCTTTGATGCTCTGGTAGTGCATTTTTTGTCTTTTTTCAGTAGAGATGATTCATGCGACAAACTGACTTTACCTGCTGTAAATTGTACAATGCATTACTGCTTAATGCAAGTTTGGGCCACAGAAAGTGAGAATAACGACAAAGTCGGTAATTTATACAACTCTTAACCAAGTAAACGCGTATAATTCTATTATCGAAAATCGTTTGACTTTTGTGTGAAAAAAAAATGGAGACTTACATCGTGATTTTTTGAACTCAGCTTTAGAAATTGGGAATTTTCAGTACTCTTCCCTGCTCAACGAGAGTCTCTTTTGTATTTATGGGTGCAGGTGATTCATCTGAGGAGCTAATTACTTCGTCTGATGTAAATGAAAGTTACAGAAAATGAGAATAAGAAGAAAAACTGGGATAATTAAAACCACACCCAACGAAGTGAAAGCGTATAGGTATATCATCAGAAAACAAATCTATCGACTTTCATGCAACCAAGGAATAGAAACTTACATTGTGATATTTCAGACTGTGCATTGGACATCAAGGAACCATCAGCAGTCTTTCCTGCTGTACGAGAGTCTTGTTTGTATTTTTTGGGAGGAGGTGAATCATCCAAGTGATTACGTTATTTGCTGTGAATTAATCAAAGCATCACCACTAAATGAAAATTAGGAGCTCTAGGTAGCAAGTGTATATGAGCAGGAAAAACTATTAGATAAATTTCAGCAAAAACATGAGTGATGTTGAAAAGAAAAGCGAATTAATTTTCGTAGGTGGAGATTCAATTAGATCAGCTTCGTAAGTTCCCATTTCATGATCCTTGCAGAGGGAAAAATAGCTTCCAACGCACCTTTTGGGGCAGCTGCACTGGTACCTTTGGTTTCACTGTGTTTTAATTTTAGTATTTCAGCATCCGAGTAAGACTCCATCTCTGTGCTGCTTTCGACAGATTCAACGTCATTGTAAGACCCTAGGTAAGACCTCTTGAGTCGGCAAAGTCCTTGTTCGTAACTTGCTGAAGTCTGAGTATAAATAATTTTAGAATAGATTTATTTGTACAAATATCTTCATCAGTAATGATTGGAAAATTAAACATATACCCGCCTGTTTGAGGATTTTAACGCCTGACCTGCTCCATGTGGACATAGTTGACATAGAGTTTTTTACCCAATCATTTATTCCTGCATAATGGGATTCTTTTGGATACAGACACAAATAAGTACCGTCCTGTTTAAGGAGCCAGGACTTTGGCACCAGATCGATCTGTTTTTTCCCTTCAATCCCCTCTGTGACAGTAAACAAGACGACCACATGGATCGTTGTCTCAGGTGAACCCATGCTGGAAATAAAAAACTATGCAATTTGCCGTATAGTGCAACGAATTCAATTCGTTGGTGTAGTGTATATTCCAAATGATTATGATCGGTGGAAACTTGACACTAAATTATAATTAAAATTGAACTAAAAGTGCAAATTGGGTCGAAGTGAATTGGTTTAATGACGGCTATTTTTTATTTGCAGTACAAACCACTACACTTTTGCAAAGAAAAAACAAAATTTTCAACGAAACATTTCGAAAATTTCGGGTATTCACAATTTTTTGGTTATCTACTGTCATTTATCCAAATTAAAACGATTCGTAAAAGCACGGACCAAATATATCGAAAGTCATGTGGATAAATATTCAACAGGTCCGTACAGTATACACCACATACCAATATCTATATAAACATATAAATATGATAAAAGCGTGCGAAGCTACTGAGAATTTATATAAAATATTTGCTACCAAACAATATATTAGAAGCAAAGCCAAGTGAGTAAGCATGAACGGGCATGGAAGTGCATCCACACACTGATTTAAAGCAGTCGGTGAAACCGAAGAGAAAAATGTATAGATTGGTTGCTCATGATAGAAAAATGCAAATCTCATGTTTTGTAATTTGCGGTTAGGTTTTGAAACTTGTCAGATAGAGCTTTGAGATGTCCCAAGTTGGTCTCGTCTCGTCGAATGTATACGCCGGTATACTGTAGGATTTCCGAAATATTGAGGTCAGTAGTTTGTTCAAGATCTTGGTTGACTTTTGTGAGATCGAATGATTATAAATCGATTCTCTAACGCGTCTTGATTCGAATGTGCAGTGAGCGAGTGAAGGGAGCCGTCATCGCACATCATCTGCCAAAGCTGGAGAATGCTGTTGACAGTTAATCTAAATCCACTAAAATAGGGTGATGATACTCCTGTTGAAGTTTCCAATCCTTCAACCATGCTACAGCACCTGGTAAGAAGTTTTCTACTCGGAGCTGCTTAGAAGATATAACACGCTTTAAAGGGTTGGCATCATAAGAACTACGACTATTGTGGCAATCGAACAAATCGGTAATACTTTTTATAGATCGAGCAGTAGCTGGGCCTGCTGGATGTTTCAGATCCCCTGTGAACATGGCTGTGGTAATTGCTGCAGATACAGAACCACTAAAGACTTGTGTTGCTAAGCTAACCTTTATTGTGGTTGGAAGTCGTTTGGATGCACATACCTATCCGTCGGTTTTGGGGCAGCCCTATTTGGCTCCGATTTCATGTAGCTCCCAAATCGGTTCCCAGGAAACTACTTCGCCATCTATGACAAAGTGTTCATTATGAAAATTATTTCCAATACTCTTGATTAAATGAGGTACATCATAAGTGGAGAAAATTCTATGTCCCATCACTTCAAGAAAAGGAGAATCTTCTGTGACACCTAGGTTTGCGACTGCTCTATGGTTAGTAGGTCCTTGAGCACAAGTCATATATTTTGGTAATAGTCCGGCTTGAATTACCGCAGTAATAACATCTGTGATGAATAAAGTCAAGTCATTTGAAGAAATGCTAGCATGCGAAGTAACATAAGCAATCGGCTGATTCCATGGGTACTTCAACCTACGCAACATGAATACTAGAGCATAACTGGCCCAATCTCTAGTGCGACCTATAGATCCAAGATCTTGATAACCCTCTGCCACGTCCACTTTCGAGTTATACTCTAGCAGAGTTCTAATACTCATTTTGTCCCACAGTAGTACGCATTGCCGTTCGTATTTGGTCATCGTCAATGTCTTTTTCTGGAGTCTATCAAAATACCCTAGTTAACTCCAGTTGTCAGTTGCAATTCGTTGATCTATCGTGGTACAAGGGTCACACAAGGTAATAAAAATTTCTTAAGATCTCTGAGACTTGTAATGAAGCGACAAAGCAAATTGCTTCTCCGCCTATGTCCACTTGGATCTTTTGGTGTGCCTGAGCTGCATCTCGAAAAATGAAAAAACTTCACCCTCCAAATAGTGAAAAGCAGATTCCAAAATATTAGGCCTTGGAGGACATTTTTGTCGGTTAGTCTCAGTCTGTCGTGCACTTTTAGATTTAAATCGTCGAATTGTGTCAGACTGTACCTTCAGTTTGCGAGTCTAGAGTCTAGATTTTAGTTAGCAGTCGGTTTTTTTCCAGGCGACACTGTAAGCCTACAAGATGTTTGTGGATCCTGTATATGAGTCTAGGCAAGGAGCTTAGGCTGATAAGAAATCTGGTCAAGTTGACTGTCTGGCTCAGGCATAAGCGAATCAAGCGTATGGTCTACTTGTAAAGTATGCTTGGGAATAGTGGATACTTTTAATTGCTTTTTGTTACCATTCATCACGATTTCTGGCGTCTTGAAGTGCTCCGAACACAATCTCTTTTCAATTAATTGTTTTGTACGCAGCTCAAGGCAATTATCGTTCCCTGAATGAAATATCCAATCCAACTGACTGAAATTACGAAAAATAAATTGCCAAATGTGTTGTATTGAAATCATTTGTCTTGCCTTATTTTTTTTATCCATAATTAGTTATGACAGCAGATATTTGATTTTGTACTGCAAGATATCAAGTGTTCGATCTTGTGAAAAGTTCAATGTTTGATAGAATGATGTATAAAAGGTATGGACTGAATTAATGATTAATTATGCCAGCTTCTTGACCTAATAAGTGTGCTGATCCCTGCTCTACCAAAAGGGAAAACTAGGTGAATTTTCCATTCGTCTGGGAAATTCTTATGTGACTGTGAACCATCAGCAAGACAAAATTAGGTATTATAATTTTTTCTCAGCAATTATTCATGCGATTTATTTGTTTTTAGGATTAAAATAAAGATAGAGGATCGATCTATATTTTTCCAAGGCTCAAGATTTGAATGAAATGTAATTTTTGTTGTATAATGTTATAACGAATTAATATTTCAAGCACTTTTCACAAAATTGAAGAATTTCAAACATAATCCGCATTGTCAAAGCGCATAGGTACCTGGAAAAGGGTTTTCATTGCCTGAAATGATATACAACCTCGGGAAATTGAGTCGCATATTTTTCATTTCGCCAGCCCAAGTCTTGAAATGGGTCAAATAGATACCGGAGATAGCCAGATGATCAAAAGAACGTATTTGTAATGCTATCATACGCAACCTGTTAGGCTGAATTTGTTGTTTATTGAAAGAAATAATGTGGATAACGAATGATAGATAAATTCCGAGTAAATTCTCAATTCCTTCATCCCGCCAAGACCGACCCATTACAGGAAGATGCTGATTCTCTCCCAACGACGGTGAATTCCCGGCAGAAAACTATTTTCAAGGAATCACCCGCAATCACACGAGAAACGACTTCAACATTTACAAAAAATAAGGCCTGCGTCAAGATTGCTATACAAATGTATAACTGATAATCAGAAAGGTCGCTGAGAGATTTTAGGTGGTAGAATGGAGAAGGATTGATGGAAGTGAATATCTTACATGGATTCATCCCGAGGAAAACGGTGGAAGGATAGGTCTGGTCGTTTCTTCTTAGAGTTTGAGCATCCTTTATAGGCACACAAATTCCGCGGGATGACTGCAGGACTGTAGAAATCAGGGTGAGGAGATAGGAAAAGGAATTGATATAGCAAAAAGTACGTAGTGCTAAACTTGGCAGAATCAGAGTAGATCTTTCCAGAACAATGTTCCCGCCAAGCGTAATAAAATTGCAATCGGTCCCCTCCGTTGATGACAATAGTACATACATTGTACAACGAGGGGGGGAAATGGGCTATTTCTAGCGAGGACTAGATGATGGTGCCCAAAAATGCTCAAAATCATCATAATGTTCGAAACACATGATACATAATGATGATTTTAAGCAGTTTCTGGCAGCTTCATGTTCAGTTTTGGATTACGATTGTTTTTGTACGACAATTCCTATGCAGTGTGAGAAAAATTCGAACTTGAATATCTAAAAAAATGTGAACCCTACGGAAAAACTGTTCGAACAAAAGTTATTCGTTTTTCCGCCCAAATTGCGAAATTGATAAAAAAATATAGGGTTCCATTTGAAAAACCAACGCTGACCTTTAAATAACCTTGAACCCGTCCACCAAATGAAAAACAAGCAATGCTATCTTATTTCCCCCTCGAAACTCGATAACTTTTGTATGAACTATTTTCTTGAAAAACGTTTTGCTGGCGAGATATTCGGTTGTCTCAAGATAAATGGCGCACCCTGTATAATATATTATATATATGGGGTATTCCACGTCGTAACAACGGGTCATCGGCCTGACCCTGGGATTTTGATCCGGTAAAAGATGGCAGCCATAATTTTTCGAAATTTTTTCGCCACTTTGACAGGTTCTGGCAGCTTCACATATCTTTTTCACGAAGATGAACATTCGTATATTTCTGAATTTTTTCAGTCAAATCGAAGACTCGAAAAAACATATTTTCGTCATGATTCAAAAATGGGACGAAAATACAAAATTTTTTGTTTTGTCAATTTTGGTTTTTCAGAAAAAAAATTGCTGTCCATCTATTTGCAATGATTGTTTCTTGTAGTAAAAAATAAAAGAAGAAGAAACTTCGTCTTGGTACAATATGATTTTCTTCATAATTCAAGAGTAAAACGAAAAAAACGATGGTCAATTCGAAGAAAAACATCGTTTTCCGCGTTTTACTCTTGAACTAAGAAGAAAGTTGAATTTTATTCACACGAAGTTTCTTGTTCTTTATTTTTTTACTATAAGAAACCACCGTTTAACCCTTGGAGGGCATATTTTTTTTAGCAATATTTTTCAAAAAGAAGTATTATTCTTTATGTTTCCGGAGTCGCTGATAACGAAAATGGCATCAGCATTGAAATTTCATAGCTGTAAATTGTCAACTTAACTGTCAAAACTGATGAATAGAAAAAAAAACTGATATTTGTATAGTTATGGGATTATTGACTTTGTCACAATTTCCAGATCTTGGCAGTCAGTTTGGCAGCTGTCAACTACCAAAATATAGTTCTCAATCAAACTCACCATCTAAACATTCTCAAATACGATGTTTAGTTGAGTAATTGGTAGTTTTTTGGAGTATTTATTGAGCGATTTGACAGTTGGTTATGACAGCTTGCAGTCGTCAAAATGCATTCTTTACCTCAAAGTCGTAATCAGTAACCTCATGAAACATACATAATTACGTACTAAAATCATATTGTCATTTACCGAAATTTCATGTAAGAGATTTTTTTTTTCGTTAAAAGTTACTTTTTCATTAATAATCGCTTACAACTAATTTTGAGACTACTGTAAAAGTCGACTGCCCCGAACCGCTCGTTCCGAGAGACTTTTGGTGAGGGTCACCTCGGAGGAACGATCCGCGACGTCGCTCACAATGACTCCCGATCTTCAAAAACTATAAAATCTATTGAGGCTGATTACGGCAGCTCGTGTCGAAACCTAGCCCCTGAAAATGGACGCCACTAAGAGAAAATTATATGCAGCTCTTAGTCTGCTATCCGACTAGCCAGTAGTGCGACGAGAGTACGAGAGGTGAAACTAAAAACGCACAGGGCGTTGGTCCTTGCTGAGTACTGGACCCTCACAATCCTGAGTGCTGAGTACCACGTGAAATGATCAGGTTAGACATGCGGCGTACCTGGGCCAGGTAATGGAAAATAAATTAACAAATTAGCCGTCTTTCCACGATAGAAACTATAAAAGCGAATACTTTATTTTAAGCGACGTTATCGGTGATGAGCATGGACGTAATACAAAGTTCTGACAATTTTAATACAAGAATGTGACGTGTTCTGAACGTTGGAACAATTCTTGGACACAAACACGGATCTTCCTCACTTACGTGACTCCAATTTTGACGGGAGAATTCGGGAGCGAAGATCAATTATCCTAACGGTGACGTGCAGCAGGACGTTGCGCAATGCGGTAGACGATGACGAAGGCGGGAACGAAGACGTAGACGATGACGATGACGATGGCGGTAGCTGCGGTCTCCACGACGAAGAGGTTCACCTCCTCACAAGGATTTCGGCGGGAGCGTCGGCTACGACGAAGACTTCAGCTTCTTCTCTCTAATCCTTCACGTCACCCTCCGGACAAGCCACCGGGTGCGTGAAGATCAGATGGGAAAAGAACGGCAGATGTACTTCTTTCTATTCTTCCTCCTTACGGGAAATTTTTCTTTACTCGTCCTCTTTAACGGGAGATTGTTCGCCGACGGTAGGGCAACGGAAGTATTTCTTCTTCGGGGTTACGATAGATCCTACGGTCTTTTCGCCTTGTCCCTCAACCCTTGGTTGACGCTTACTTGCCGGTCACTTTCTTTCTTCGCGGTCAATTTCCTACTGTCCCATCGATCCCAGGATCATGTTCGTAATTTATGACGCATGCGTACCGCCGAATTTCGTGTCGATCCTCCGACGCATATGAAAAGAGATAGTCGGTACGCAAGGTGAGAGATCGCTATATTTACTTTTCTGGCTGCTCGATGAGTTTGTGTCCGAATTATGGAGATGTCAACATTTTGTTATAGTGTAAACCCACTGTGGCGTTCAGTTTTACTGTCACACTACAATAAATTAAAAAATTCGATAGAAATGGTTGCAGGAACACCTTACGATTAGTGATATGAAACAACCACATTCACCCACAATTTTTTTTTTCAAACACAAAACTTAAAAAAAAAATATTCAGCATTCTCATCCCATTTTCGAATCATGACGAAAATATGTGTTTTCGAGCCCCCGATTCTACAGAGAAAATTCAGCGATTTTAAAAATGTCCATCTTTGTGCCAAAGGTATTTGAAGTCGTCACAGTGGCGGAAGAATTTCGAAAAATTAGAGGTATCATTTTTGATCGGAACAAACCAAAAGATCCATGGGATATCAATACCCCAGAGAGTCAGGCTGATGATCCGTTGGTTTGACGTGAAATGTCTGATTAATTATATATGAATAAGTATAATAAATAAACAACAAATTCAAAATACTGTATAAATGAAACGTCAAATATTTATAGTGATGAAGATGATGATTCGAAGACGATGAAAATAATTCAGGACACAATTGTGGTCCTTCTGTTAGTTGCGCAGTTAGCGTCGATTTTATAGGGAGAAAAAATGGTTTTATAGCAGGAAATTATAATATATACGTTGACTAATGGGACATAAGGGCGTATGTAACCTGTCCCGCATTATCTTGGATTATTTTCACTTACGATTAAATAAAGAAATCTCGAACGTGCTCCTTTTGGATAACGATGAATCTTCATATTTAAAAAATATTCAGTGTAAAGAAAGAATTAGTGCTTACGAGGTTACGAGCACTAAATTTTTTAATTCTCAGATTTTTTTAAAATCAACGAAATTCGAAAAAAAAAACTGCTATGGACATGTTTTTGAGTTTCATTAGCTCGTATAATAATTCGAGAAATATTGATTTCCATGGGTAAGAATTCGAACATAAATCCTATTCTAAATTCTGTTGTCCGTATATGGCGATTTCGCAATAATAGTACCGAGAGTGTTAATTCGTGTTTGGTACATATCCAATTTTTGTTGAAACTTTTCTTTTCACCTTCTGATACATGAAGTGCGTTGCTTTGTCCATGCGTAAAAGGTTGAAACATTTGAAGGGTGCAGGTCTTACGGAGCGGCTCGTTTCACGTCAAAGTCATGTGTTTGTTTCTTCATCGTATGCGCCAGACATTACAGCTTTTACTGAATTTTTAGCCGATGGAAAAACATATCTTTCACGATGGGAGAGACTACGCGTTGTTGTTGTTGTAAATTATCTTGCTTCGATACGGTGCACCTGCAACGGTGACGTTTGCAGATTTCCGTTATATTTCGGGCGTTTAATCGAATCGTGAATTAATTAAGAGCGAAAAAGGCTTATAAACCTACTGCCGAATATCATTTAGCAAAAGAAAAACGGAGAAGAATAACATCTCGAGCTAAAAAATTCTTAGACTAGTATTCACTCGGCTCAGAAATAGAGGGAGATTGTCAAAAGCTCGATCGCTGCAGCTGGTGTAAATATGAGCGCGGCAAAACGACCGCGCGTCGTGTCATCCACGAGTTACAACCGTCAACCGAACCTAAGGAGAACTCAAACCCTGGACACGCTGCCTCCGGAAGTCCTTGAAATGATACTACGATTGCTGCCACTTTGCGAGGTTGCCCAATCGGTCAGGTTGGTCTCGAGAAGGTGCTCAATTGTCTCCACATCCGTTTTAAACGCGGCCTTTTCAACTGCCGGTGTCCGCCTAGAAGAAACGATGAGTTACGTGGAGGCCAATATGCCCCGTGTTACGACAGAGTCAGAACTACTAGCTTGTAGCAGGGCCTTCAACGCCCTTGAACTAGTTCGAGCCCAATACCGAATGCTACGTGCGGTAACATGGCGTTACACGCACCCTTCGCGACGAGAAAACCCCCCGAAACTTTGTTTCTATGCAGGAACTCTTCTCGATGAGTTAGATCGTCTGCTGAGAATTGCGAGAGCCCGGCCATTGGCTCTTGGAGGAGCGGGTCAAAATTCAGAATTCGGAGTCGGTCGCTTCGTCTCACTCTGCAAACGTTTTATGAACTATTTCGAAAAAGTCTCTGAGAGACGAGTTAACAAATCAGCTTTGGTCTCGGGCTGTAAGGCTGTCGATGTTCTGGACTGTCTCGCCGAAGGCCGGCATGTTCTGGCATTTCGAGTTTCTTCGGAACGCGGAGGTTGCGGTAACGGTGCTGTCTGTATGCGTTTGAGGTACGTCATGCGTCGCGCGTGGTTCACTTGTTTAGAGGTTCTGACAGCTCCCGACGAGAATAGTTGGCGTGATGAACAACGTTTTATGTATCTTCGGCTCCGTCGTCTGGTGGGAAGTGTCAACGATCATCTCTTTGAAAAATCGCACTACGACAGGGAAAGACTTCTACGTTCACCTGCGCTTCCTTCTCCAAGGGCACCACCTGCATCGACTTATTCCGGATACGGCGAATACGGTGGCCAGTTTTTTTACTACGGTAACATGAACAAATACGCGTTCGAAAGCAAATTTAAAACTACAGCTACTGGTGACTGGGAGGATCCCGAGAATCCTGAAGACCCTGAAAATTCTGATGACGCAGATGACGCCGATGACGAACGGGGAGGAGGTAGCCCTTGCTTCGATCTTGTCATTGGAGTCGAACTCCGATGTTCACCGGAACTCGCACCCTTAGCAGTAAGACCGGCTCTCAGATTAGATGACCTTGAAAATTCAACCGCCACAAACTCAAAGCAGGAACTTTACCTGAGACTTAACGTTGCCTGTCCGGCTTCCGTAACAAACAGATTGCCGGGAAATTTTACGTGGGAGTTAAAGGCGCCTCGTCGGGGTCGAATGCGTTCTAGTTAGCATATAGTTAAAGGCGCTAGAGTTTTACCAGTATTGTTGACAATCTTTTTTTCTCTTTTTTTTTAACGGGCATCTTCTTGTCCGCGTCTATATGTATATTGATTTTAATATTACTGTTGTTGAAAATTTACGAGATTGTTTATTGACAAGAGGAGATATGATAAGAATTATAATAAAAGGGTTTTGTGGATGTTTTAAGATTATCCCTCATAAGATTTGATAAATGCTTCTTATTTTTCCATTTCTGCGAAGAAAAAAAAACAAAATAAAACCAATTTACATGATGATATTTATGATCTACTTAAAGCGTCTGTATATTTCTAATGTAGATATCATACCTATATATATATATATATATATAGGTCTAGCGCCGGACGACTAGTATTACCCCTAGTCGCTCATGGAGTTAGATTACCTTTGGCCAAGACTGTATCTAGGCGCCCAAATAGAAAGCGTCACCGAAGTGTCCAATATACATATCTATACCCCTCCACTCATCAGAGCTCCGACCAAAAATTGTGAAAAAAAAAAGTTTATTCTGAAAAAATTCTAGCCACTCCAGTGTAGACTCATGCAACTTTTTACCCCCTTGACATTTTCTATTAAATTCTATGGTTCTTGAGTTACGTCGCATTTTCTAAAACTTGTCTTTTTTTGTTAAAAATGCAATAACGGTGCAAGAAAGAATCGCAGAAAAATTAAAAAAATGAAAATGAAGCTCTTGACAACTTCTCTTAGTTTTTCATAGAAAAATCTCAGGAAGATTTTTTCCCCGAGCTATGCAAATGATTAACGACGACTAAAAAATATCAACAAAACGACCATTTTCAAAAATCCGTACCGAGTCCAAAAAAACTAAGATTAAAAAAGCAAAATAAGATTAAAAAATAAGATTAAACAAGCAAAATAAAGCTGAAACTGTCCCCTTCAAAACGCCGCTTAGGGAGTTTAATTATCTTTTTTTTTGAGTCCGCTATTTAAGTGCGGCAAGAAATTTCGACAAGTGTACCCAAACCTTCTGCCGGTAGTGTATATATATATATGTGTGTACATATATTATGCACACACACAGGTATATATACATATACCAAAATGTATGTATATTTTGATTGTTTTTAACTAATTTTTATTAGTGAAAAAGCTTTGATGAAACAATTTATTACATTCAGTTTATCATGGTTACACAAATAAAAAAAATGTGGTATAATTATAATTATCATATCAATTTCTCGGGGCCTATGTATAATTTATATGAGAAAAAATGCACGCTATTATCTTTCTTATAATTTGTTGCATCTTCAAACATTGCATGTCCTACCATAATTATGCAAATAAACTTTTCCCTTTTTTTTATTTTCTCTTTTTTTCTTTTTCAGTGCAGGCGATAAATTATGATACATAATATAATAACAAGAAAATATTTCATAGACATATATATATATATATATATATATATTAGTTCGTTGCGCGATAATTATGTAATCGAAATAAAAATAATGAATGAAAAAAAATTCTGATGTGATATCCGAATAATAATTTAAACTAGCAAAGCACTGAATTTTACTTTTTTATAAACCACAATAATTGAAATACACAAATCATAATAATATTGCTGAAAACAAAACAAACAAATAAGGTGAACAATAAAAATAAACTGCATTGAAATATATATTATATACCATATGAAGCATATACATACATATCGTGTATTAAATTATTTATTCATTTTTTATATTCCCAAATAGAATTCGTATATAATTTCAACCCATTTAAATAATCACTATTTTTTGTTTATTTTAAAAAATTTCTCTTCAATTTTCCATCATATCTTGGTTATTATAATGACTGCATAAAAAACTGTTAACGTTTTTTTATATAATTAATATTTCATGTTTTTATAGGTATAGTTATAGTTTCATAAAATTTTTTGCAGTTTCATAATTCCATAATTGACTAACGTTATGTCATTTACCATTGAAGAGGCTTAAACCTCGGCTTAAACTGTACGTATATAATCCCTAGAATATTTATATCCGATTTTTGTTTATTTATTTAGTATTTACTAGATTTTTTACCACACATAGAGCTGCATATATTTACAAAATTTGTCGTCTGTGCGACAATGGGTTTCTTTTTTTTCAAAATTTTACCACCAAAAATTGATGTTTTGTAAAAAAAAAATCTTTCGTCAGTCACACGGTGGATGTACGTACGTGTACATACCTATACGTTTATATATAAACAAATTTCAACAAAAAGTTTCGTCCGTATTACTTTTTTTGTTGTTGTTCTGTTTCGTCTTTTCATATATAATTCTTCGACATCACGAATAATTATTGATGATATAACAACTGTTTAATAGTACGTAATTTTTTATACCTTAAATAAAACAACTTTACCTGACTCACGACCTGACTCGTCTACATTTTCGCATAATCGTTCGACCCATTAATCAATAACACAATTTTTTCCCTCTTTTTTATTTTATTTTTTTATCTTTTTTGTTTTCTCTACATATTTCTAATTAGGCAAAAATAACAGATTCTCTCATTCTTACTTTAATCGTATTAGACTTTCAGTTTTTTTAATCGAAAACATTCGAGACCGCATTTAAACAAGCCTAACGATTCAATGAACATTATCTACAACGTATAATCTTTTTAAATTTAAATTGACGTGGATTTTATAATTCTAAAATACCCCGCACGTATATAGTAAAGACTTATTACTTCAGCGTTTCATATGCTGGCGCAAATGATATCGTGATATTTAGATAATAATTGTCAGCGCGCGTCTTGTTCAAAGTTTCTTTTATTCACTCTTTTTTGTCAATAACACACGCGTACCCGCTCCAGAAATCTGTCAAATTTTTAAACTGCATTTTTCATTTTTGCACTCGCACAACTGCCTAGAGGTACAATATATCCTTGGATTTTTTTTCACTGTGTTAACTGTAGGAAAACTTTCATGTATATGGGGCATCCCATATAAACTGGACCAACGTTTGACCCTCGCATTTCAATTTTTTTTTCATGCTTTTTCTACGAAACAGTTGGCGTAACAGTAGTACTTGAAAGAAAACCCAGTTTTTTGTTTTTTTCCCTGTCAAATTTTATTATTTCCAGTTTAAATTTTGGAAAAAACTTCAAAGGTTTCTTCCAAGTAATTCGACCATTTTGACAAATCTGAAATACCTGGATACCTATATGTATATGAATTTCAACAATCCTGTGTCAAATTTCAAAATTTTCAAGTTTCATGATTTAAAGAGTCAGCTGCTTATTTTTTCATTTTTCTTTTTATTACATCTGTCCTTACTTTTTTCGATGAAACACATTAAAATCAACAAGTTACTCAGAGATAGGCATCCGCTTGAGAATTTTTATACGTGACACCCGGATTTCTGACCAATATTTTTCAACTTCGAAAATTCGGTTTTATTTCTATACCTCTGGTCCTTGAGAATCCATAGCATATATAAATCAATACATGTACACATGGGGCATTCCATGCCAACTCGCCAAGCTTTCGACCCTGAAATTTTTTTTTCACTAATTTATTATTTTTTTTTTAAACGCTTACCTAACCTACGAAAGTCAATTTCTAAAAAGAAAAAAAGTTAGAAACATTGATTTTTTGTCAGTATTGTTTCGGAAATGACTCCCATTCATCCAAGTGAATTTTCAACGAGTCATATTTAGACCCAATATAAATAGTATCGAGCTTTGGGACCATGCTCAATCTTCAATGCAAAATTTATAGATTTTCACCTAGTTTATCAAAAATCTTTTTCCGAGTCTATAATAGTATTGTACATTGTTTACCGAGCGAGAAAACGGTCACTTTCGCGCCGAGTATGAAGGTGAACTCCGATGCGAAGCCGAGGTGTTTTCAACTTCGTACGAGGCACAGACGACCGTTTTCTCCGAGGTGAGCATACTATTTTTTACAACAGCGCGGCAGCGGAGGGAAACCAGCGAGTTTCCATCCGCAAAGAAGGAGGATGGCAATCGAATGGTTTCCATCCTCGTTTGCGGATGAAAACTCGCTGGTTTCCCTTCGCTGTTATAAAAAAAATATTTCTCCGGAAATGAAAATATCCGCCGCAGAGTCAAAACGAACAAAATGACCCGTATTCGAATTTCTATACTTTATGTGGGTCTGGATGTGGCCCGTTGCCATATCAGTCGCATCATAAAACGAAACATTTTCAAAAAATTATCTAAACAAATTGGGTGCTTTCTAAATTTTTTTACAGATATTGTTTTTTTCTTTTACTTTTCCCAGGTTGGGTCAATGTTAAACAAGAAATAAAACTTTCATAGGAAACAGAAATAGAAAAAACAAAACGGCATGGAGGGTCGAACGCTCTTCGGTTTGGCATGGATATGGAAAGCCACATATAATATTCATTATAGGTACATACCTAATTGTAAGTAATATTCTCCAACGGCTACTTTAAGACTCGAAATACAAAATTATCTCAGATTCTTGTGATGCAATTTATTGACGTATTCACTAAGTTCGTTTGCATTTAAAGTGATTTTTTAAAAGGGCACTGGGGTTGACTTGCCCGCCCTTGATTATTCTTTCAATGAGCCTACAACTATAGGTCGTGTTCGTGTACATATTATGCCTGTTCGGAATAATTGGGGGTAAAAAAGTTAGGGCAGAACCCAACAGGTATCGAATGTTTAAGTCTGAAAAGGCGTGTCCCACAAAATTGAGTAAAAAAAAAAAATCATCGATGCAACGATTGGGTAAATGGTATGTGATGTGGAAAAAATTGTTAGTATATTTTCATTTTTAAACTTTTGTATTTTCGCGCTCTTCTGGCAAATGGAGCTTCGCGTGATTTACATGTAATTTAAATTTTATACATGCTATAAAAAATTTCAAAAAAACGAAATGTTCAAAAAAATTGTCCTATTACATCATTGCATCATATTTTATTTTCACAACCTTCGTTTGGAATTATTTTTTTATTTTGATCACTTTAGTGGAACACGCCGTTATTATACACGCAGACAAATTGAAAATTCGAAATAGTGGTAAGACTTGATCGTACATCGCCAAAATCGGAGTCATTTTGCGAATAAAGTAGCTGTTAGAGAGTTTCGTAGACTAGCGATATACTTATACGTGTATGAAATATAAAAAGAACAAATTCATTCCATGTTATGTTTGATTTATAAAATATAAAAAGCATTATTATACATCTAGTATAGTTCGAATGGTGATTCAATAATCGTAACATAAATAATTATAATATTCATTTACCTATTACATCTTGCGTTTATATTATTATATCATATCCCAATTTATCACTGGCATACGCACACACACCGGCAGCATACATACCGTGCTTTCACGAGAAAGGTCCTCATAGGAGCTAGAATGAACATTTTTAGCTATTTTAATAGCATCAGACTATTCTTCTCTACTTTCGGCCTAGGTACCTGGGTTCATATACCCAAGTGCATCGTTTGTCCCGAGGTTCTCTCACTAAAAACTCGGTGCTTTTATAAACAAATAATTTCCACAATAAGTTGGCAAATTTTGATAAAAATTGCGAAGACTGGTGAAAAAAATGTGAATGATCAAAATCGGAGTATAATTTAGATACCGCTACGTCAAATGATTTCGAAAATCACACATCCGGCAAAATTACACATCGATTTCACACACCGAAATTATGGTCTGATTTTGAAGATTCAAATTTTGTTCACAAGCCTTCGCTATTTCACATCAAGATGTGCCAACGAGTTTTGGAGATTGTTTGTTTATAACGACACCCCGGGTTTCAGTGGAAAACCCTCGGAAAAAACAATGAACTTGGGTGTGTGTGAACCCTCGTAATGTGACTAGGCCTGCCGACGTAGCCTAGACCGACAGTAAATGACAGTCCGCAGCTATTTAAATGACCGAAAATATTCTCAATCCAACTCACTGAATCCCCTATGAGGACCTTCCACACGAAAGTACGGTATAAACGTGGACACAGCCAACTCTCGGCTATCTAATACACCCTTCATAATTAAATTTAAATTAAATTACGTGTCAATTTTAAATACATAATTGATATTATCTACACCTAGTTTATATTACGATTGCTCTAAATCTCCACTAAAAGCAATAATTATAATAATAACATTAAATAACATTCGTGTATCGTTATAACCTATGAATTTCTGTTATAATTTCTTTATTTATATCGTCAGTGATAATGAACTCGTTATTATTATTATTAATGGACAAACATATAATTTATGCTGTGTATAATTCTCAACATTTCCATGTATTTCACATACTAAATGTGTGTGTCCCCCCACCCCCCGCCGTTTTATAAAAAGTAATAATGTATTACACAAATCGAAAATATTAATTATATCTTCGCGAAGATGGATGATGATGATAATGGTGGTGGTGATGATAGCCAATTCTGCTATAGTACGAATTTATATAACTACAATATATCATAACGATCACTACAGCAAGAAAACAAAAAAGTATTCACAACAAAGTACAAGCGTTGGCCAAAAATAATAATAGTATTATTGATATTATTATTATTATTATTATTATTATTCAATCTACATGCGTGCAATATTAACGAAAATAACATCAACTCTTCGAGTGCAAACACTTATTGAATGGCAATAATGAATCATGTTTTATCTCGTGTTTTATGATATTGGAGTAATTGTCTTTCGTAAATAAAAACAAATAAGAAAGAGGGCATAGCCAAGTGAGATTACTGAAACTGCCCCCTGCAGCAAGTTTTTGAATGACATTCAGCCCATAGTATCCTTACTAAACAAAACAATTTTGCTAAAAATTTCTGCTCTCTGACCCAATCATTTTGCGAAGAATCGAAAGAATTTGGATTTCCAGTTTTTATTTTTTGTCAACTGGGATATTTAAGATTGACTCTTGTGATTTTTTGATTGCTTATCAACAAAACGCATCAATCGAATAGCTTTTCAAATATTTCAGAGCTAAACTTGAATTTTTATAAACAAAAAGAGGTTGAAAATGGCTATTTCAATGTGTTCCCTCCGAAGTACAGTTATGAAATTCTCGAAAAGTAATGTTTTTTTTAGGTATCTTCACTTTCTATTTTTTTCAATTTCATCGGTTTAACGCAATATTGTAAAAAAAATTAAGACCGTTTTTTTCTTTTTAATTTTTTTCACTTTATTTACGAGAATAAATAATCAATTTTATTATGAAACGAAATCGAAAAGAATATTATTACTTGATACAATTGAATTTCATTAACGTCATTAAATTTATTCGCTTTTACTTTTTTCACAATGTTGCACCCTCGGTTGCACCAAATCGATGAAATTGAAAAAAATTGAGAGTGAAGGTACCTAGAAAACCAGGACTTTGCGAGAATTTCATAATTGTACCTTGGAAGGAACACATTGAAATAGCATTTTTCAATTTTCTTTTCTTTGTAAAAATTCAAGTTCAGCTCTAAAATATTTGAAAAGTTATGTGATTGATGTGTTTTATCGATATGTGATAAAAAAAAAAAATCATCAATCGTCTGTCATTGTCACGATCACTGCGTGCTAATAAAGATACAATAGGTTCAACCATAAGAACTCTATAAGCGTAGAAGAGAACTTACACCTACACCAAATGGGTTGTGACATGCGTGTGACATCTGTATGGGCTGAAACAGGCTGAACCGTATCGGGCCGAGAGTGGCATCCTAAGTAACGTGAAAAACTGAGCGATATCGAGTTGACTGTTGTGGACTACGTTACATCAAATCAGAACATTGCAGATGTGTTATCCAAGCCTTTGGTGAAAGAGAAACATTTGAATTGTGTTACTCTATTGTATTTAAATAAGTAGCTAATTCGTGTTAAGGTGTGCGATGATAGAGAGGGTGTTGAGAATACGAAAAATCGCCGCACTCTATAGAAAATGCCCTCTAACAATAAGATAAACTGATTCTATTATGTTGTATTGTGTATGTTAGGTTTTTTCGCTTATTTGGCGTGTGACGATTACTGCATGTTAATCGAGATACAATGATCATAAATATTCAAGTTGAAAAAAAAATAAAGACTAGAAATATAATTTTTTTCGATTGCTCGGAAAATTTAAATCAGAGTTGAAATTTCCGGAATTTTTTTTTTCTTTTAGTAAGGGCACTATAGGCTGAATGTCTTTCAATAACTCGCTGGGGTAGTTTCAGTTATCTCACTTGGCTATGCCCTTTGGTGATGAAAACTTTTAATGCAATGTGGAAATTTAATAAAAATATATACGGTCAATTACCAGTAGTATCGGCGTCATATTGAACTCGTGTGCACTCGAAGATTTAAAACTAATTAAGATGAATAATAATCTACGTATGAATAGAATCTGTAATAAAAATATCACTCATGAACCTAAGTTGTTTTACACCTATGCTGTTTATGGGACATTCCACCTCAAATCTACCTAGTCGCGATCATCACAATTTTTATTTTTTTTTGTCTGTCAAGTATGTTATAGCAGCGATTATTTATAGGTTGAACTAGAGAATTTAAAAAAATGGAATAATAAACATGGAACGCCCCATATGTATACCTTATACAATAAATAATATATCTAGAAATTAATCCTCTTCGTTTATTTCTTAGCCTATAACATGATTACTGCTACACCATTTTCAATTGAACGATTACCATTTTGAAAATTTCAGTCGAAGCTTTGGACTCAACGATACTGACATAATTATTTTTCTCAATCGTTATATTTTTATTTTCATTAATCTTCTCTCTTTTCATTATTAGTCGAAATTCCCAGATGACCTGGACTAGAATTTCCCATATTGATGGCACCAAAATAATCATCATGTATGTGATGTGCTGTACATAGCATACATTATCATAAAAATTGAATATAGAATTTCTAACACGTATTGTATACGAAATGAATTAAATTCAAAAATTCTTAAACTCATCAAATAAAGAGTGAAATTAATAAATTAAACCAAAAAAATGGTCTTATAATGAACCTATTACCTATATTTATAACAAAAAAACATATTAGAAAATTTCTCTGGGAATTTCAAGAATTGTAAGTTTTTTGGAACTTTGAACGATCATAACTCACAAACCGTTTGAAACACATAAAAGGAGACTGGGGATGCTTTAATGGTGTTACCACCAAAAAATTTTTCGACCGAATTCAAAATGGTAAATAAGTTTAGACTCTGCTAGAATTCACTCTGACCTATGTATAGGTGTATGCGGATTACTATTATTATTGTTGTTGTTGTAGTCGTTGTCGTTGCCGTCGTTCTCGTTGTCGTCGTTGTCGTTGGAGTTGGAGTTGTTAAATTTTCAGAAAGAACCTAAACTCATTGTCAGTTCGACGAAAACTGACGATAATTCAATTGCAATCGGATTAATTATTTATGATCAGTGATGCTGTAGAATTTTATAGATTTTTTTGGTTGTGTCGATAGCATACTGAAGTACCCTGAATTCTCAATTGTTTTTGCAAGATCTTGTTTTGTTTTTTTTCTTCACTTCACTTTACTTTCAATTGATTTCATTCGACGCCGGTATCGCTTACCAGCTTATAATCCTTTCAATTTTCATTCCTATGATTATGATTGATTATTACTATGAACGGCCTCCTTGTAAATATCATCAACATCATCATTACTCTATTTCATAATTATATATATGTGATGTATAAACTATTTTTTGTAAGTATCGTCGATTACTTCCTATGTGCTCTATGGTCCCAAGCTCCGCTCGCGTGACTTTCTAGCAAATTTTATGAAAATTTGACTGATAAACAATGTATCTCCACTGTGATAGCGCACATGCGATCGGTGATCGGAATAGTTTTTTTATGATTATTATTACTATATTAATAATTATTCATATCTAATATTAGCATGACTATTTATCATTTTGACTCATAAAATTGTTATTAACAATTATCATTAAAAATAACATTATCAGTATGATTATTATTTCTATTTTTTCTGTTTCTCCTTCTTATTGGTATAACCTATTATTAGTAAGACTATTATTATTATTGTTAATGTTATCTTGATTATTATTAACATTATTGTTATTGTTATTACATATAGTGCAACTATTTCGTAATTTATTTTCATTTTCATTTGAAACACTAATATTTCGTCCGTATTATTCGCTTCCGTTCACTTCGTCGTAGTGAGAAAATTTTAAAAATACCTGTTCCAAAGTGGTCTGGCTGAAGCTGTACTCCTCGATATCCAATTCGATTTTTGCTATTGCATGAAATAAATTCAAGTTTCAGTGAAAATTGAGAATGATCATTATTAGATAAGAAATTGAGATCTAGAATCGCTAAATATGAACGATTGAAATATGATAATTATATGAAAGATTCTGTCAGAACGACAAAGGACAAGCTAACCAGATGAACTATTCTTGATGTCGACGCATGAGCAATTCATAATTGGGTGGAATCTAGTTGTTTTAATTTGATTTGAATGAATGATGAAGCCAATTTGTAAAAACTGAACGAAATTGATTAGTTATAATCGAATATCTTTTCACCTTTTTCTAGTTGAGTGAAGCATTCGGCCAAAGATCGAACCGCGTGTTGTGGAACGCCGAACACAAGTCGGTCTGCGAAACTTTCCTCGAGAGTAGCATCGGGGAAGAGATCGGCAACAAAATCTTTGAGTCCCGAAATACGGTCACCGGAAGGAGTTGTTGGTGTGCAATCACCTCCGAGAAGTTTCATTTCCAAGGTGTAACCAGCGCCATAGAGATTCTTTAGGTGCTGGGTTGATCCTATGCAACGAAGTTCACCCTTCACCATTATACCCACTCGAGAACATAAGGCGTCTGCCTCTTCCATCGAGTGGGTAGTCAAAATTGCCCCTCTACCACCCTGTGCAACCGAAAGCCACAATTCTTGTTGTATGCTTTGAATTCAAAGTTATGTTTGAAATTACATTCTCTATATATCAACCTGGAAGCTCGCTAGAATTGTGTCCCAGAGAAACCTCTTCGAACGTGGATCCATCCCTGTACTCGGTTCATCCATTAGGACAACCTTTGGACCACCAACCATAGCCATTGCAAAACTCAACTTTCTTCTTGTACCACCCGAACACTCCTGTGACTGTTTATCAGCGTGCTCGTGGATTTGAAGACCCGACAAGTAGAGATCCACAATTCTGCACGAAACACACATTTCTAGCACTCTCATGTATGAAAAAAATAAATAAATCTATGACCACTTGATGACTTACCTGCCAATGTCGCTGGATGGTACTCCACGTATCGCAGCGTAACATTCGAGGTGTTCTCTGACAGTGATGTTCTTCCATTGGGCGTCATGTTGCGGACAATAACCCATTTGTCGGAAGGCCTCTGTCATTTGTGACGTTATATTACTACCTCCTATTTGAACCCGTCCTCTGCTCGCCGCTTCTTCAGCGATTATTATTTTCATCGTAGTTGTTTTACCGGCACCATTGTGTCCAAGTAAACCGAATACCTCGCCGGGCTCAACAGCCAATGAAAGATTACGTACTGCCACCTTCTTTTTTGGTGCTGGCTGCTGTTCCTCCCTCTTCGTGCAGCAGTTACAGGAACCAACTTCACGGTTTCGGTACTCTTTGCGCAAATTCTAGAAAATTTGATACAGTGATGTGAACACAAGTCGTAGTTGATCACCCGAATCAGCAGCATTTGAAATCTGACCATTCCCAACTGTAAGGTCAACTCACCTGGACCATTACGACCGGTGGTTCTTGGACGGTAGAAGCCATTAAGTTAAAGACTCTTTGTCTTTCCGTTTTCACGTCAGCATCTTCGTGTTCACCAACGTCCGAATTCTCCATTATTTCCTCACCTATCGAGCCCCCGTTACGCTATAGAAAATAATCTCGAGTAATATAGTCTCGTTGTCTGTAAAGACTCGTGAATGATTTAACAAAAAGTAGGACTCACCAGAAAATACTTGAGGGCGTCACCAACGTTTCCACCGGTCTTTTTAACATCCAATAAAATTAAAACGATGAACCAAATCGGTATGTGGAGTATAACACCGACGGCCATGAGTATGATTTCCGTCGTGAAATAATCTGACATCGTCAGGTGATGACAAGCTGCGTTTATTGAACACATCAGGTGGACACGATCCACGTAATAAACAGCCGCGTACGGAACGTACATCGTGTTCAGGAGAGATAGAACAACGTGCAAAGCGAAAGCCGCTGTTCCACCTTTGGAAATAATGGAAAGAAATATAAAATCATACAGAAACCATGAGAAAAAAAAAAATTAGCCTCTTCGACAGCAGCGTTTAAAAAAACTTACAATTAGCAAGACTTACCCAGGCCCAACATGTCGAGTCCCATGACAAGAAGGAAAGGTACCATTCCAAGGATCGTCACTATGTTAGGTAAGATACTTTGCGCAGAATCCATTTTATCAAAAATATAACTTAGGCAAGAGGAGAAAAGGATGGAAGAGGGGCAGTAAAGCATTAACAAAACAGCTAAGGTTATTAACGCTGGTGGTTCCTGAAGAGACGGGACATTAAATATAAATATTATTCCGAGGATGCAGAGACTGATGAACGCCATCAATCCCACAAGGACGATGAAGTATGTCAGAAAGTACATCGAGAACGATAGCCCGTTCACCCGGAGCTGATTTTTCGCTTTTATCTGAAATTCAAAAAATCGCGGCTTACTTTGAGGACGTAGGTAAATTTTAGAATCACGAAGTAAAGACCATGCGAACGGACAAGAAAGTTTTCATAAAAAAATAAATCATCCAAATTTGACGCATAATATTTTGGACAGTTATCACATGAATGAGATGAGTTGTGAATTTTAAAACTCGGTACCCACCTCTCTGTCGTACACCATATCAACGGCGAGTATTATGGGTATCAGCACAAATATCATTCCAATAAAAAGTGCCGAGCTTCCAGTGCCTATGTTGAACTCTTGAGGTTGAGAAGTCTGTTGAAACGGATGCGTCTTGACCTCGATAGGTCGAGGGTCTTTGTCGTCGGTGAACAATCTAGTTGAAAATACAGAATTTTGATTGGATTCATTCTAAGATAGATGAAGTTCTCGACAGAGAGTGAGAGGGGAAATAGTTAGAAGCTAAGTACTGTCATAGATATTAATTATGACTAGGACAGATACATTGTGAATTAGCTCAGCAAATGAACCAAAGTTTTTCAATTCGCTAGATGATCACTGTTTTAATAATGAACAGTCTTGTTCAATAGCTTGATGAAGACAAACGTGTTTCCTCAGGAAATAGTGTTCCAAGGTTTGGAAAAGGAAGTAAAAGCGTTCAAGATCGCAAAGGAAGTATAAACTAGACAATCAAGAAATAAAACGAGAACAACAAAAGTTGAGCTTTTCTCAAGGTTACAATATGAAAAGTATGAAGATTCAATGAGTATGTATTTTTATAGATATTTATTGAGTACATGTACGTGAAAAAGAAAATCAAAAGCTAGATATTATGATATTACTATAAACTGTTAATTTTGTCTACGGCTACTTCTAAATGCGAGTACAAGAAACTCTTGTGTTGTATTGTTCGGTAAATTTCTCATATAATTTCAATACGGGGAATTATAAAAGTTTTTTGTTTGAAGCTTGCTACTCATGAAAACTGATTCGTACTTTACGATAACTTAAATCTTGCTCACCTGTACATTGCTTTAGAAATTAGGTTGACCAAAATGGGAAGCGAATGTTGCATCGTGTCGTTGTACATCATTGTGAGATTAAGATTTGTAAGGTTGTACGCGTTTACATTGAAGGCTGCCATACTTGGTGCAGCGTGTAGCAGCTCAACAAAATTCCCGTCATACTCGTTGACCTCTACTAGGTCCCTCGTATTTATATAATTCATTAGGGGCGATATATTCTCGTCAGTATTGTTTGTGTAAAGAATCCTCGTTTCCTCGCCATACGTTTCTAAAAAAAAAAAAAAAAAAAATACACTGGTTAGCAGTTCAATGAATCTTCGGACATCACTGAATCCAAATACTTTACTTACCGGGATTTAGCTGAAGAGACTGCATCTTAATATCAACTGTTTGTATACTGTTGATGTAAAGGGCGAGCGCAACGAGAGCCAGCGGGGCAACAATTGTGAAGTAAAGAAGCTGGATATTTCGGAACAACCTGAGAAGCCTCAATCGCAGCATTGCTTTTAATATCTGACAAAAGTTCGGCCGGGTTTTGATGGGATCCAATCCTAACCCCAGTATTACTGGATTTTTATCGTTATGCACCCTGTCCGGAAGGTCGCCTACAGCTGAAAGGAGCAACAGTCATGAATGGGGCTCAGAAACAAATAACAGGCGAGAAAGAGACAAAAAAAAACTGCTCCAGACCTTTGACCTGACCATCAGCTTGGATGGTTGCTCCCTCATTTTGTAAACTTTGGTATGAAGTACTTTTTGACTGTAGAGATAGAGACCTGCTCAAAGCTCGATTCCGGACCATTTTTTTGGACAAATTATCCATCGTGCATTCGGTTTCTTCGTCTTTCTCTAAGTGAAGGAAAACCTCTTCTAACGTTGTCATCGAAACGCCGTAACTGCTGATTCCGAGTCTGCTGCTCTTCGTTTTAATTTCTTGTTCAATGGCTGAAAACAATGGAGCGAAATTTTCAACAGAATTGTGAGGGAGGATGAAGCTAAGCTCGCGGCCATGGCGTCGCGCTTTTTCCGCTTTAGATACGTGGGATGACACAAGACGTGTGATCGCATGCTCCCGAGGATTTCCCTCTAGTACTAGCCTGGAACATTAAAATAATGGCAAACGAATTACGTGGAAATTTAAAATTGATCACAACTCAAGCCAAACTCACGTCAGATGATATCCAATCCCGAATTTGTTCTTCAGGAAGAGTGAACTTCCGCAGCATCGCAACTTTCCTTTGCTAATGACGGCTTTTCTGTCCGCCAGAATGTCGGCTTCGTCCATAAAATGCGTGGTCAGTAGGATTACCTTACCATGGCGTCTTGACTGGAGGAAGGACCACATTTGACGCCGCGAGTAGGGATCGACTCCAGCCGTAGGTTCGTCTAGAATTATTATCTTCGGATCGCCTATAATTGCGATCCCTACGGATAACTTGCGCTTTTGTCCACCACTCAGGTATTTGGCAAAAGCGTCCGCCTTCTCAGTCAAGTCGATGTCCTTGAGCGTCTTTTTTACCTGAAAACAAGGAGCTCTTGCTTAAGCACATAAACTATGAGGTACACAAAAATCTTTTCGAGAGAATGAAATTTTCACCCACCTCAACATCGATCATGGCCCGTGGAATTCCTCGTACAGCTGCAAAAAACTCCAGATGTTCCCTCGGCGTTAATAGGTCGAAAAGAATGTCATGCTGCGGACAGACTCCGGTCATACCACGAATCATCTGCATGTCGTTGTGATCCCTCACGTCATAGCCAAAGATCAAAGCTGTGCCACCGGACGGCGCAGTCAACCCGGTCAGAATGTTGAACAGCGTCGTCTTACCTGCACCGTTGTGACCCAAGATAGCCGTGATCTGACCCTCATAGATTGTCAGGTTTATTCCGTTTACAGCCTTTACCTCAGGCTTTCGACATTTTTGGTAGGACTTGTAGAGGTCAACTATTCTGATAGCCTCCCTCCCCTTCATTTCTCGTACCACGGGTTCCACGTCACGATTTGTTTCTTCTCCGGGAATGAAGGAATTCGATTCCCCGTTCGACGAGGGCACCTTTTAACATCAGACAACCATCGTTTATCACCCGCATCAATTTTTCGATTACCAATATTTTGCCTGTGTTCGATATGTTCACTTACCCGTTGCACCTTTCTTCGGCACCAAAATCCAGGAGTAAAGCAGAAGAAAGGCGTTCTTTTTACGCCATATTCACCTGTGGGGTCGAATAAGTTGTATATGATTCTACGTTTTTTAAGGTTTGGTATCCGTGCGATTAGGGATAAAGATTTTATACGCACTAGGGACAACCGAGTCAAGATAATAGGCCAGCAAACTGTACAGAAATATGTCCAGAGTCATCATGATAAGACTTCCACCGAATGGTATACCTGGACCTGACCAAAGGTTGTCGAAATTCACACCTTGACCTTGAAGATCTAAGACGAGAGCCTATACCGCAAAACAGGAAATGTGATAATGCGAGTTTTTGTTTACACGGTTTAATTTGGAAACGAAAATTGCTCACCTTGTCCATGGCTAAAGCGACCCCCGAAGGACTGATCAACGAAGCTACCCAAAATGCTATTGAGCTTGAGTCGTCCACAAATACTTGTATGAAATACATAAGACTCAATATCGTCACTGCAAAATTTCCAAGTACTCCAGCGGTCTGAAAAGTTATAAATTGTATGAAATAACATCGATAGTGATAACCTAGTTAGCTACTGGACTAGTTATAAGATGTCAATTCGAATAATTCGTTTTGTGCGCCAGCTTCGCATGATGAACTTACCCTTGACTTGTCGAAAAATGGCGTAATCATAAACCCGAACATAATCACGGAAAAACTGTATAAAACAACCAGAAGAAATATCGGTAGAAAATGTGTGTGCTGAAACATCTGCAATGTGAATAATAGGACGACAGCAACCGCGGAAAGTAGCAAAACAAACACTGCGTAGATAATGAACCACGAAAGCCTAGAAAAAAATAAAAAAACATAAATATCTGTCACAGTGTCATCAATGAAGTTATTAAAATTTCAGACGTCGAAAATTTTACCAAAACACGGAGTCCTTCAAGCCCATTATCTTCATTCCTTCTTTGATTTTGTTTTCCTTTTCGCCGACAATCAATATTAACAGGTAAGTGATGAATTGCGAAAGGGCTAGAACCATGTAGAGCGGAATGACGACCCTGAAGTAGAGGATCCAGTCTGGGTGGAAAGGATAAAAATCGATTTTCATTTATCGAAGTTCGTTCTGTTTACGTCATTTAATTATCACGCAGCGACTTACTTGCGGTGTACGCCTCCTTTGGAAACATCTCTAGCTTTATCGTAGGTACTGTGATATCGTTTCTTTCACTCTTGAGCTGAAATTTTTTTTCTCTTATAATTAGCAGGAAACCGACGAAGAAGCGGAAGCAATAATAAATTGTCGTATAAAGTCGTAATAACCGTTCTTACCCTTATCTTCGTCACGTCAAGGAGCATTTGGAGAGCTATAAATCCGGAATAATAATAATTGGTAACTGGACACGAGCCTCCAGTTTCTATAGATAAAACTCCACCCATCCAATGATTCGTATCCTTCCGGCAGGTCACAGGTGATGAGTACATTTCGGTTGGCGAAGGTGTCGATAGGTACGAAGGATTTGTTCTTATTTCGTACCTGAAAAAGTTATTGATCTTTGAATCATTCAATCCCACGCAAGTACAAGCTAGATAAAGAATTTTGAAAATCAAATTTTGAAAGGATTCTAAATTTTATGTTAAAATTGGGAAAAAGGAACCGCTGTCATACGGCCGATATTGAAATGCAAAGAGATGACGTCTTTAATTTCCACTGAAATATTTGTTTTTTGTAGTATATAATGGAATAAATGAAATAAAATAATTCCATTTGTTCGAATTAGATAATACGTGAAAGACAAATTGAGTTTGATGTACCTATATGTTACAGTGTTTCAAAAAAAACTTTAGACTTTTCTGATTTGAGACCGAATATGTAGTCATTGATATGTGTTCATGTTACTGTAAATTAAAACATACGATTCAAGTATATTTGTCAATCAACCGATGTATCAAATCTGAAAAGTCCAAAAATCATGAAATTTGCCATAAATTCAAATTTGACCTTCAATAACTCTCGAACCTGTAGACTCATCAAAAAATGATGAGAAACCTTTTTTGTAGAACGTTCAATTCCCTACAAAAACACGTCTTGATCATATATCTGTATAATAAATTGTTGGCGAGTAATAAAATTCGAAAGCAACAAATAACATTTTTCCCATGTTAATCTTACGGAAAATAGAAAAGTGCGATGATGGTCATGTAAATATTAATATTAAGAGTTGAGAAAAAAGAGAAAACTAAGTTTTTTCTATAACATCCTAGTATATGTACGGGGCATTCTACGTCGAACGGGTCACTTTTTCCAAAATATATTTTGAACTTGGCGGAACTTTTTCGACGTCTTGAGGAGTCCCAGAAACCATGCTTGAATCACCTATTAACGCCAAAAGTAAAAATTTCCAAAAGCTACGATTTATGGTAAAAATTGCAAATTTCGACGTTTTTGCTATTTTCAATATTTCTGCCCCGGTGGAGCCGAAAAACAAAATTGCTAAAATTACGTATTTGATAAGATTTTTTCCGTATAACTTTCACGCGAAATTATCCATTTTGTTAAACAAAATGTATGACCATGAAAACACGTCTTGAAAATTTCAATTTTCTTTTTCTCAATACTCTCCATGTTTAACATTTTTTCTAAATACTCAAAAAGCAGATCATCAAGAGACTCGGTAGAGTCTTGCGCCAAGTACATTCAAAGAACGGGCGTCTACCGTGTATCTTTATTGCTAGGTTCTCTCTACTTTAACCACTGTAAATTTGAAAATGGGCCGAGAATCCGTCCTATGTCAAAATCTAATTGTTATTCCAAAATGTGACGAGAACCCAACTTGATAGGGACATTTTTTTGGCCAAATTTTTGATGATTGAACCGGTGGATATTACTAGGGATAAACATATTTTTATAAATTGTTTAGAGAAGTTTTTTTTCTTTATGAACATTTTTTTCCCCACAAAAAAATCTTGGAAATTGAGAAAAAAAATTTGTATTAAAAAAAAAAAAATCTCCAAATAATTTATAAAAATATGTTTATCCTTATCATTAGTAATATTAACCAGTGCAAAATTTGGCCAAAAAAACGTCCCTCGAGTTCGGTTTTTTCATCACATTTTGGAATAACAAATAGATTTTGACATAGAACGGATTCTCGACCGATTCTGAAAATTACCGATCTGGAACGGAAAGCCACTGTAGTGGCTCTGTCAGTGTCAGGGACTTTGGTCGAGGTATTACTAAAAAATGTATATATGAGTTTTTTCAAGTTTCAAGTCAGTTTCTGGTATTTTAAATCCCGGTACTGTAAGGGTTAAAAACTGCCACCTAATAGTTTCGCTAGGAACAGAAAATTTCTCAAATCTAATGAATAATGCGAATAAATCTGATGCACTAGTTCCTACTCTCTTCATCTTTTTACTGACTAACGAATGAAGTAAAGTCCAGTGCAGAATTGTGAATCCGTTGTCCTAAAGATTTTTTGGAGTAAAGATTTTTCATTTTTCAGTCACAGTGGCGCAGTTTTTCACTTGCCTGTGAAACAGCATATACTTATAAGTAGTCTCGAAAACTTTAAGTTTTGAAAACACCAATCACGACGATGAAAGAACGATTTGCAAAAAAGAGCTCTGGCAGGAGCACAGAAGCTATAAAAACGGAAATATAAGGAATCTGAACAATGGGGTGGTTCGAAGAATTTTGTTTTTCTTAGCTTGGGGGTAGAATTTGTAGCTTATATAAAACAAAATTCTTGATGAAAAAAAATTATTTTTTTTCAATATTTTAAGGTGGCCTTCTCATTTTGAAAATTAGTAATGAATTTAAATTTTCGATTTTTTTCGGAATTGTTTTTTCGACTTATAATCCTTAAAAACATCTAATTGTAAGCATTTCCAAATATGATTGTTTTCGTAGATATATTTTTTTTTATTGTTACTATATCTATGTTACTATTATAATTTAAAGATTTTTTTACAAAATTACATACTCCTTTTTTTGTATTCGAGTGAAAGTTGAGTTGAACACGATCATATTCGGCAATTCTTAGATGTTTTTAACGATTATAAATGAAAAAAAAAAAAATTTCGCTTGAAATCGAAAATTTGAATTTATTATTAATGCTCTAAATTAATGGGCTACCTCAAAATATTGAGAAAAAAAATTCTACCCCCAAGCTGAGAAAAAACAAAAATTTGTTTTTCGACCTACCCTAGACTGAACAAGTCCCCAAAGATCTTTGAATACCTAATACAAAACACTGCGGTCCCTAATGGACTTTGCGTGCTCTGAAGGTATTCTAGGCATGATATAAAGAATCCATAAGATTAGGATGATTATTAATAGAAGGGCGACTATAAAGATAGTTGGGGGTTTGCAGGTGTGAAAAGGAAATTTCACCCGCAATTGTAATAATGTCAAACGTAGTCAGTATCGTCCCAAGGTTAATTAAACCCGCAACTGTAGCCAGGAATGGAATTCGATCGGTCGCCCACGGGCAAGCGAACGGCTTATAGGCTGTATTAATATCGCGGGAGTCATGACACGTCGGGACGTTCCTCGGTTTGCAGGCTGCAGTATTTATAATACCTATGTGGATTTCCCAGCTACCATGAATAGCTTGGAAATTCATTCAACAATATGCACCAGTTTAGACAGACGCGTCACGTGCAATGACATGTGTGCGAAAACGCCAAGAATAGTTTTCATGCCGTCGCACGCGTTAGTCTGACAGAAAACTATAGACAAAGTGAGCCAGGTCTCGCGAGGCCTTGACCCTTGTTTTTACGCCCCTTTCCATCATACGCCATTTCGTCTTTATTCTCTTCGAGTATTCATTCATTTTTCATGAGCTTCTTCTGCTACTCAGATATTGATATAGCCTCGTTTTTAAGTGAGCTATTCCTTTTTTTCTCCCTAAATTCTAAATTTTCAGGGTGCCTTCTTCAAATAGCATAATTCGGAAGACCCGTGAGTGTATAATTGAATGTAACGTAAATTATATATGCAGATTCTAATGCAACGAAATGTTAATAATATACAGATCGCTTACTCGAGACGTTCCGATATTGGCAAAGGATTCTCAAATATTACAGCGAGCGGCACACTATAAGGATCCCGCCAATAAGCCGCCTGCAAATCATCCTTCGTGTCGAAGACCATGAAATTTAAGGGTAGCTTCGACGGAGTATCCCACATCGACAGCCACAGCGTATTCATCGCATACAGAAAATTCTGGAACGAAAATATGATTGACGTTTTTTACGGAAAAGTTATGGGGCATCGTGAATTGGGTGAGAAAGTAAAAGAAACAATTGAATCCCGGGGATCGCTTCACCAGTCATATCGCAGCTGTTAAAATAGGGTTGGTAAGAACCTGGATCTAATTGTAAGTTAAATGACAATATAGAAAATACGGTTGCGTATATGGTTGGGACAGTAAGCCTTGAGCAACCAAGAAGATGCAACTTGTTATTGATCTTTCGACTGATAACTTACCAGAGTCTCGGTAGAGTTGGGCACCACTGCTATCGTGTGGTTTCGCATTGGCCTGAAGTACTCAAACACATCACCGTTCTCCCTCGGCGTCGTCATCGCGGGATAATTTGGATTCGGTATCAAGACTTTCACGATTATAAGAATTCCGAGGGTATAGAGCGGCAATATGACCTCCTGTCAACAAAAAATGAACAACAAAACAATAATAATAAGAATTTAACTCAAAATTGAGAGCACCTGATCATAATTTTGGAAATCAATTGTACGCCCGGTTTTCCGTCACGACACACGACGTTGCTATGGCAGTCAACAAGCGCTATATTTCGATTCTTATGACTGATACTGATTCCTTCTTTTCAGTCTGCCTTCTGATGCTTCGCACTCCAGACATCAAGGAGGTGCCGTGTTCTTGCATACTTTGTACCCTCGGGGTACTCGTGTCTGACGGTTCCCGTTGCGGGTCGAATAACCAGTGGTTGACACGTTGAAGTTGACGGAATATGTCATTTTTTGTAGACATAGTGACAGAGGATTCGTTCTACGAAAATCTTACGCTTGGAATAATCAAAATCCTGGAGAGCACTCCCTGCGTTAAAAATGTCCAGGTTGAGAGGCGCCTAGGGTGCGATAGAAACGCCCTTGCAACCTGGGAACAGAGGCACTGCTGCGTCCTTCCTGACGATCTCAGAAGCTTTTACGCCTCTGTCGATGGATTTCTGCTGACTTGGTCCTTTGAAATATCAGGTAGTATATTCTGGCTGTGACTCAGCTTTCAATAATAGGACATTCTGTGTTATAGACTTTATGTAAAGTTACACGGGATTGCTGAACCCCTAGTTTTGTTGTTCTCCTTTTCAAATAGGGGAGGAGTTTCCTCTGGGACGTTTGGAGGTTGGAAGTTTAGCGGAGCTCAAGCGATTCGTTGGAACAAAGGAACAACAATCTGAGGCGGAGGCCAGTTTTCCAGAGAATTCTGACGTCCCTTCACTGAGTTCAAAATGCAAGCTCTTCGAACTTGGCCAGTGCGGGCCCAGCAAGGTGTATCTTGCCTACATCAGTTCCGAATCAGATCCCGGAGTTTGGCTTCACGACGAAAAGTCCACGCGGTGGTTTCAACTCGCGGATAATTTCACCAAGTACTTTCGGATGCTACTTGTACATCTCGGACTGCCATTTTGGCAATATTGCGCAGTTGGATTGCCTACACCCACCTGGGTAGAGCAGGTTTATCTGCTCGTTGGGCCGCATCTTCTTCCAACAACGGTAAAACCGTTGCATTCCGTTTCTAGGACACTTTGGAACGAAGGTCCGTTAAACTCTGTCGATCCTGCAATTTTCAAGAGCAAAGAGAACAAGCAGAGGAACACCAGGAAGAAGTAAGTGTTGGGCTCGACGCGTTAGATGAAATTTAGACAATAAATATTGTTTTCCATACAAGGGTTGATATTAAATCCTTTTTTCTTCACTCTTTCTATTTAATTTTGTCCGTTTATATCTCGTCATGGTTCATTGAACTCAAATTATGGTCGTTCGTTTTTTTCATTAAAATTGGACAAAGTTCATCGTCAGTTGATTGCCATACTTTTGTACGCCGGTCGATCTAGCCATCCGATATATTTCTTCGGTGACCAGATTCGTTGGCTTGATTGACACGAGATTTTGCGTAAAAACTTCGCACATGAACTGGCGGATTTAAAAAAAAAAATTTTACGAAGATTCGAACGCTTATCACAAAACAAAATAATCACCCGCGGGCACCTCGTTATGGGCCAAGGTAGGTAAAACGACTGATTATCGATGATGCAATTAACTTATTGTTAGTTCGGGACACCCTTGCGTACTCCTATACCTATTAATAAATGTCGGTAAACACATAAAAATCATGTTTACAGAAACCTTGTTGAAAGCAAAAGTCAAACGGGACTTCCAATATTGCAGAAGGTGCAGCGAGCGAACTATACTAACCGCTGAATCGAAGGAAATCGTTACTCGAAGACACAATAAATAAAGAGGTCAATGTCAACCCAGGATTGCGACCAGTCAGTAAATTTCAAACATCTTGTCATCCGAGTTTTATCATACAGAGGCATCGAAATCATGATTGAAAAAAGGCTACAAATACAAAAACATGAGAATAGTTATTCGTATAGCAACAAAATGCCTGCAATCTACCAACATTCACAGTTAAAAGGTCGAGAGAATAGATATTCTTTCTTATACATACCGCCGTTGTCTTCCGCTTGTCTCGTTTCTTGAGGAGAAGGTTTCGTATGAGCATGGCCCGCAACTGGGACATGTACACGCCAAAGGACCCCATCGTCAGACTGTCCTGTTTTCCTCGATTTCTGTAACAAAATTTATAAAAATTTTGAAGTTATTGATGGACAGATCTAGAACTCTGAGTGGAATATAACCTGCCACTGCGTAATAAAATTCTTACTAACTCGCAGGGAGTGACAATTTATATGTAAAAAATACTGCGTCGGTATGGATCCGGTAATTCATAACGACTTTGTATTCTTATGGGACTTGAAATGATGACTAGAAGTGCACTCTCTTGCATATATTTTATCGCAATTGTCGTCAGTTCGATGAGTTGACGAACATATGTGCATCGCAATATGTATTTAGCGTTGCTATACATGTAACGATCGATCGTTCAATGTCAAGTTATAATATATCATTGGTTCTCATCTGGCTAAAAAATTGGAATCCATTTGGATTACGAATCCAAATTTTTTTTACTGAAAGCCTGATGATTATGTCATTAATGACATGGATCAACGAGAAATCCAAATTATTATTAAAAATAACGTCAATGAAAGGGTGACGTTTCGGCAGACCTTGGAGACAATTAAACTATGAGAGTTACAATTTGAAAATTGGTGGAATTTTTGAATTATTTAAGTGGTAGATAAGATTTCTCAAAAATAAGCTATCCTTGTGGGGCATGAAACCCATGAATTATTAGAAAACACCGACTGGCGTATCAACTCGTTTGGCTGGTGTTGGCGGAAATTGACCTGCCAACCGAGTTGCTGCGATGCAAGACACAGTTCAATCACACAAGGATATCTATCTATAGTACGGATAATATACATATACGCCATATATACGGGGTGATTCTAAATTCAGTGCCATCCGTATAAGGGGTAACAGGGTAAACCAAAAGAAGTAATTTGAGATGAGCAACCCATGTTCGGAGGCGTCGCGTTTAGGCGCTACTGGGCATCAAAGATCGCAGGTAAAGAGCATAGTCAACGCCTGGTCGTTGGCAATTCATCGCGCGTCCCCTACTTGGGAGCTGTAATACGCTCACAATTCAGAAGGCGAAGGCTTCGGGTTGTGGTTAATTTGTTTTCCATATTAATCATTAATTTTTTAGCTTTCAATTGATACAGAAAATCAACATAATCGCCAGCGACCAGGCATTTAACCCGCGACCTTCGATGCCCTGTAGCGCCCAAACGCGACGCCTCCGGCCATGGGTTGCTCATCTCAGATTGCTTCTTTTGGTTCACCCTGTCACCCCTTATACGGATGGCACGGAATTTAGAATTACCCTGTATATTTGCCTCGACACCTGCCGTACATGGTTATAGGCCAATATCGGTACACGTGCTCGTCGGATTAGGTACGTGTACTGCGATTATCACGCACCTCTAAACAACAGTGCCGCCGATCACCGACGAACGATGCCTTTCAATGTTTGCGTAGATAATACCCTGTATCGCGAGGAAGCCTTCCGTAAGAGGATCAATGAGTTGGAGTGAGAACACTCGGCCATTTGAATAGCATCGGACTGTTCTTCTCTACTTCTTCTTCTCTACTTCTCTACTTCTGCGGTCGGATCGGCCCAGTTCGGCACGGCTCGGCCCAGGTACCTAAACCGAAAGTAGAGGACAGTCCGATGCTATTCAAATGGCTAAAAGTGTTCTCACTCCAACTCATTGATTTTCCTATGGAAAGCTTCCTCGCGAATACACAATATGTTTGAATGTAGCTGCAACAAACTGTCCATACAAAATATAAACGTGAACGTGAACGTCGTATCAAAAACAGCTGCTGCGACATCTGGATATTATCATGACGTTCGATAATTTAGACGTAATCGAACACAATTGAACGGACGCGGGGGCGCCGTGCGCACGCGTATGCGCGCGTCACGTAGTTTGCGTGAATTTTTGTTACGTGGACGAACGTAATGATGAGATATAAATCCAGAAGGGAAAATGAATTCTCCCTACAGTGAACATTTTCTAACGTCATATGGTACCCGGGTGTTTGATTTCACCACGCCAAGTATTAAGCGGTTGAAGTAAAATTATTGGTCTTATACGTAGGCGGGGTTTAGCACGAATTTTGTAATGTAGCATATATACCAAAAATGTGAGGGAAAAGTAATAGTGAAGTCGAGAAAAACGTTAATCCATATCGATAACCGAATCACGTTGCGTAGTTTGTTTGTTTGTGTGTGATCAGGGGTTTCCATATTAACGTTTACAGGGAATTGCGGGCTGGGAATTCGAGAATAGGTTTTAACGAGATAATCGAAATTTATAATTTAAATGGCCTCTATAAATATACATATGAGGCTTTCCACGTCAAACAGGCCAATTTTTCCAAACTATTTTTTGAACCTGATGGAACTTTTTCGACATCTTGAGGGGCCTCAGAAACCATGCTCGACCACTTATTAACGACGAAAGTCAGAATTTCGAAAAGCTACAATTTATGGTAAAAACGCGGAAAAATGAAAACTATGATTTCAGAACACAAAACGACGTTTTACCCTCGAATTGGTTACGAAATTTCCATTCGATGGTTTCGGATATCATTCGCCGTGATTTGCACGATCGTACGATTCCACCGCTTCAGATTTATCGCTAATTCTTCTTCTGCTGCACCGACAAGAAAACCGGTTCCCTGTTTTTAGCACAATTAGGTCGGTCAAAAGTGAACGACTTTAAAGTTGCATTCTCCAAATCTGCAGTAGCATAACTTTATCTATTTCAACTCAATTATCTTTAGGAGATGTTCATTTCCATATTCGCTCAATCGGCTTCCGAAAGCGTTCGAAAAATCTCATCGCTTCAAATTTCGAAAATCCACAACTTTCGTCAAATGTGTTTGACTAAATTACCCTTGAATTTCATTTGAATATTTGGGGGATGTCGTCATCCCATCATTATATTTGTTAAAAACATTTTCTAAATTTTATCAGTTTTTATCTCCAGAATGAGGAATTGGAGTCGGGCAATAAAGAGATCCCTATATTTTTTCAATTAGAATTTGACATCAGAATATTGGAAAAAAACAATTCTGAAGCTACCCTGCATCACAATCGAAATAATTTGCAGTTACAGCTGAAAAAATTTCAACGATAAGTTGTTTAGTTCTTTTGCCGACAGCAATAATGCTTTCCCAGGAACGACCGTCGCGTTATGAACAACAACAATATCAAGAGACTCGGAACAGTCTCGCGCCAACTACGTGAAAAAAAACGGGACGTCGTCAAGTATATACAACGTGTTAGCGATAACTTTGGCCAAAATGACAGGGTAGGTAAAGGTTCTAAAGACAAGGATTTTGAGCATTGGAACCCATGTCCGGAAATGTCCTGGTATATATAACCATTTTTCCCTCAGGGTTCGCGCGCTGTTGATGACTACTCCAGCCTCGAATTTTACAGGTTTGTCGTGTGTGAAGGAAATGAAGGTGATAAAAATGGCAAATTTCACGTCTACATCGTGAGGTTTTAATAAACTGAAAAACGGAAAACAAAACAAAAAACGTGATGGACAGAACTCTCACCTCTGAAGAGGATTTGATTGCACGAGTGGTCATGGCCGCAGAATTCATTCGGCAGGAGATTGGAGTGTTTGAACGAATGCGAGCATCGTGGAGGGCGCGCATTCAGAAATGCATTGAAGTGAATAGTCAACATTTTGAACAATTTTTGTGAGACCGCTGGCCAACACATTTTTTGTTCTGTTATCCGCTGTTTAGTTTATCAAAACTTCACGACGTAGACTTATACTTTGCCATTTTTATCACCTTCATTTTCTTCACACGCGACAAACCTGTGAAACTCGAGGCTCGAGTATAGTCATCAAGCGCGCGAACCCTAAGCGAAAAACGGCTGTAGCTCCGTACCGGGACATTTTTGGGCATGGGTTCCAATGCTCAAAATCTTGCCTTTGGGGCCTCTACCTACCCTGTCATTTTGGCCAAAGTTATTGCTAACACACTGTATAATTACATATAATTCAGAGATAGGAAAAGCGCTGTAAGGTCAACTGTTTTATTAAGTATCTCCTAAATCATTAGCATCTCAAGAAATTGGGACGCACTTTCGCTATATGAATCAGAGTCAATCTTTCATTTGAGCCTAATTTCAATGACACTGATGTTCGGGGATGACATCTCATAATAGTTACCCACGCTTGAGTCGAGCATTTTTCACCGTCGTCGTCGTCGTCTCCGGACGCTTAAAACATCGTCAAATGCATTAATTCTAATGTCATATTGCCATACAAGAATTCTGGATTTATTTTTTCTAAAAAACCCGCTAAGTCCCACTACCATCAATTTTTTTTGTCATTTTTTTTAAGTTAATTTAATTAATTTTTTTCCCCCAATTTTGCATTTTTTCAATTGGTAATTTGGTTCGTTGTATATATTTATTCCAGTCTTCTCAAGTACACGCATGATGCGAAGTTAGCATACATGTACTTGCCACAATGATTGATATGGATCCTTTTTTCTCCGAAGAATTTAATTTTAAAGTTATTCTTGAGGAACGGCTTTTTGGTGGCGATTGATTCGGAAAAATGAATGTACTTGGTGATGTTTTTTGCACCTGAGGTGCTTTGTTGGGATTTCACCACTTTTTGAAGAAATTTCTTTTTTCTAATTATTGGAACGCATAGATGAAAATATTATAAAACATGTTGAAACACACGATGATTTAATTTATTTTATTTTTATTTCATTATATGAAAACAGTCACTTTTATTCTTGGGTAAAATCGTATTGTAATTATTTAATAAATAGTTACAATACATTCGTTACAAAACGGCCTGACAAAGGTTGAGGTTTTGGTACACCTTTGGTTAATGCTTGCACTTGTAGTATTTCTGCCCGTCGACAATCCTTCTTTCTCGATAACAGATATCACCCCTTGCAGCAGATGAAGCAAGGCCTCACATATTGATCTGAATGACAACTATTGAAATATACATAACTTATTTGAGACACATGGCTATAGCTACAGTAGGGTGGCCTTTAACAGGGGTGTTTTCGAATTTTTATGCTCCCGCAGCGGCTAAGACGCTTCCAAATTAATAAACCGAAATTACCTGGAAATTAAGCTCTTGATATCAACTCTATAAGGTAGTTCGCTTTTCCAGCAAAGTTTCTCATGGAAATAACATGGAAAAAACTTTTTGGTTCTTTGAAATTTTATAAGTCGTTTACGAATATATCAACAATTATGAAAAATACATATTTTTATAGAAAATTTAACGCTCTACAAAAAAGATCTTTTATGATTTTTCACTTCATCTACTGGTTCAAAAGTTATTTGAGGTCGAAGTTTAATTTATATAAAATCATCAATATTAACAAGTATAGTTACAAAATAAACAGTTGTATAATAAAATATATTACCATAGATATGATATTACATATTTCTTGTGGGTCATCTTTAAATTTCAAAACATAATAAACGAAAGTTAAAAATTTTTTTTCACCTCTATTGATTGATATTGATTGATGCAACTCTGGAAGAATTTAAAACATTCTTGTGTCTGTTGATATTGTGACTAATACATATTTTTCATAAATCAAAAAAACTGAAAATCTATTTATGCTCAAGAATGGAAAACTCAAAAGTAAGCGGACTGATGTAGAAGTATTTTGATATAAAGATTGATGAATTTTTATACTTTTGACAATTAAACGCTAAATTTTCTACAATAAGACGTATTTTCATTATCGTTGATGTATTCGTCAACGCCTTATGAAATGTCAGAAAACAAAAAAAAGTTTTTTTCATGTTATTTCCATAAGAAACTTCGGTGAAAAAGCGGACCATCTTACGTGTGTGAACTTGGCCCAGTACTTTTTGAAAATGATAATTATAAAAGTTGTGCTGAATTGTTCTCGACCTGTGCTATAGTTGTGCTCGATTTTTCAACTTGAACGGTTTTCTGGGAAATTCGCGAAAACAAAAATTTGACTGGCCCGGCACTTTTTAGATATCAATATTTTAAAGATTTGCTAAGTTGTGCTCAGCTTGTGCTAACTTGTGCCGTACCCGAATTCAAAAAAAAAATTCATAAATCGGAAAAAAAAAATATTTTTTTTTCAAATCCGCGAGTTCTGCTGAGACGAGCTAGGCGAGCACATCAACTGTTTCTCCCAACAAATCCCGCCTTGACCTACCCTTGCGCTCGTAAATATGGATCTTCCTTTTCCAAAATTTGCAAGTTGCGCTGAGTTGAGCTAGGCGAGCACATCAACTTTCTACCGCAACAAATCTCACATTGCGACCTACCCTTTGCCCTGGCCGACACGCAAATTTCGAAAATTTCCGAAATTTCGAAAATTCGTGTGTTGTGTGAAACAATTTTTTCAATTCGATGAGTACGGTACAAGTTAGCACAAACTGAGCACAACTTAGCACAATCTTCGAAATATTACCTAATATCTAAAAAGTGCTGGGCTAGTCAAATTTTTTGGTTTTTACGAATTTCCCGAAGACCCGTTCAAGTTGAAAAATGGGGCAAGGGTAGGTTAGACCAAGATTTGTCGGAGAAGAAAGTTTATGTGCACAAGCTGAGCACACACAAACTCAGCACAACTCGCAGATTTGAAACAACATTTTGTTTTTTAAACTAACATTTTTTTTTTGTTTTTGAATTGAGAATATTTTTTTTCAATTCAGTCACGGCAAAAGTTAGCACAAACTGAGCACAACCTAGCGCATTTTTTGAATGTTGATATCTAAAAAGTGATGGGCTCGTCAAATTTTCGTTTTTCCAAATTTTCCGGAAAACCGTTCAAGTTGGAAAATTGGATTGGCAAAATATAGCACAAGTCGAAAAGTGCTGGGCTAAGTAAACTCGCGTAACTATTTTGGAGTTGATATTAAGAGCTCAAAAGTTCAGGGATTTTTTTTTCAATCATTTGAAAGGGTTTAAGCCCCTGAGAGCATGAAAATGCGAAAACATCCCCGTTAAAGGCCATCCTACTGTAGCTATAGTCATGTATCTCAAATAAGTTATGCATCTTTCAATAGTTGTGATAGCTCGCTCCATCTGCTGCAAGGAGTGATGCCTGTTATTATATCTATGCTGTTATCGAGAAAGAAGTAGATATTGTTGACATATACTACAAGTGCGAGCCAACCATATAACCATTAACCAAAGGTGTACCAGAACCTTGACCTCTGTCAGGCCGTTTTGTAACGAATCTATTGTAACTATTCGTAATAATCACAATACGATTTTACCCAAGAATAAAAGTGACTGTTTTCATATAATGAAATAAAAATAAAAAAAATTGAATCATCGCGTGTTTCGATATGTGTTATAATATTTACACTTATGCAGCCCAATTAAAATTAGAAAAAAATAAAAATTTCCTCCACAGTGTAGTGAAATCCCAACAAAGCACCACCGGTGCAAAGAACATCCCCAAGTACATTAATTTTCCCTAATCAATCGCCACCAAAAAGCCGTTCCTCAAGAATAACCTTAAAATTAACTTCTTCAGAGAAAAAAGGATTCAAATCAATCATTGTATCAAGTACATGTAACTTCGTATCATGTATAGGAGTACTAAAGAAGACTAAAATAAATATACAGTAAACCAAATTACTAATTGGAAGAATATAAAATTGGGAAAAATTGAAACAAAAAAAAATTCATTAAATTGGAAGAAAAAATAAATAAATAGAATAGGAGGAAGTGGAGGGGGAAAAATGAAGAATTCTTGCACGGCAATATGACATTAGCTCGCCAATGACCACGTACTCTAATTTTATTTTTTTTTCCGATTTTTTGCCAATTTTATATTCTTTCAATTGGTAATTTGGTTTGTTGTACATTTATTTCAGTCTTCTCTAGTACTTCTATGCATGATACGAAGTTACATGTATTTGGCACAATGATTGATTTGGATCTTTTTTTTCTGAAGAATTTAATCTTATGGTTATTCTTGAGGAACGACTTTTATTGTTAGTGGCGATTGATTCCGCAAAATTAATGTTCTTGGCGATGTTTTTTGTACCTGTGGTTGTAGATATACATAGTCAGTTCCGTTTGATACAAAAGTTTGACTTCTACATCTGCCACATATACCGTACTTTCCATATAATAGAAAAATCAATGAGTTAGAGTGCGAGCACTTCATTTTGGCCATTTGAATAGCATTGGACTATCCTTTTCTACTTTTGGTCTAGGTACCTGGGCTGAGCCGGCCGCAGGTGGGACGTCCTAATCCCATTACGAGGGTTCATACCTGAGTGCATTGTTTTTTCTCTAAAATCTCAGTATTGTTACAAACAATTTGCACAATTCGTTTGAAAATCATAATGAAAAAGGGCGAAACTGCGTAAACACAATTTGAATCATAAAAATCAGTCAAGAATTGCCAGATATGTGGCTTCTAAAATCATTTTACCTAGATTTTTATGATTCAAATTTACAAAAAGTACATATTCGGAAAAATTGAAGCGCGATGCTTATCATAATGAGGAATACTCAGACGAAACCCCTGAATGATTGAATGGTTTTCCGATAAGTTTTTCATTTTTGTGATGCTCCATGTGTGACTTGCATACACTCACCGATTACCGACCAAGAGTGTCCCAGCCAGGGGTTCGCTTCTCACTTTCAAAAAGCCTTAAAGTGTTTGCGTTTTTTTATCCTCACACATACAGATATTACTTGAACGTATTTACGATCTTTATAGTCAGTCTAAAAGCCCTGTCAGCGAAAAAAGAGAGAAAAAGAAAATAAAAATGGAAACTAAAACCCAATCCATGCACTCTCTAGCGGCTAGGGAAACGAGTTAGTGATAACCCTCATGCAGCTACGGTCAATATATTCGGCAGGTAATTCGATTGTTTGATCGACTCACGTGAGCCCACATAAGTATGTATTTGTGCAATATAAAATAGGTTTGGAAAACCTCAAGTTACAGAGCCGAGTCGTACTATGAGTAGGAAAATAATAATAATTCCTTATTTGAACGCTTTCAAATTCATCACCATCACTGCCGGCCACTGCAGGGGCTTGAAAATTCCAATACTAGCATATAGGAAATAATTACGGGGTCGATTTTTAATAAACTTCTGGTAATTTTTATAATTTAAAGAAACTCGCGTCGTTACATACATAAAGGGAGTTACATTATAACCGTAGACTAGGTACATTCATAGACAGTGAGGATTCGAGAAAAGTAGTGCAAGCAATAATACATGACAATCACGAATAGCGTGTATGTATAACCCAAAAAAGCACCTCAAGTGCAAAAAACATCGCCAAGTATAATAGTCCTACTACCTCCAACTTTTGTGTAAGATTTTTTTACAAAATTTTTTTTCATCCAATTTTGTCAAATTTATTTTAATTTTTCATTTTTGGCATACGGCTAGGCCGAGGGCTAGGCATAATGCATTTTATATACTTGGTACAATTATTTGGTTTCTTTTTTTTCCAAAGAATGAAATTTACGGTTATTCCTGAGGAACGACTTTTTTGTGGCGATTGATTTAGAACAATTGATCTACTGCGCGACATGTTTTGCAACTGAGGTACTTCTTTGGGATTTCACTACTTTTTGAATGTTATCGACTAATTGTAGGAATGCATAGGAGCGATTATTATGAAATATATCGAAACATGCAATGACTCAAAGTAATTAATTTTTATTTTATTACATAAAAATAGTCACTCTTATTCTTGAGTAAAATCGTCATGTGATTATTAAGTAGTTATAACAGATTCGTTACAAAACGACCTGATAAAGGTCAATGTTCCGGTACATCTTTGGTAATTGGATAAATGGTTGGCTCGCACCTATAGTATTTCTCCCCGTCAATACTTCTTCTTTCTCGATAACAGGTATGGCCACTTGCAGCAGATGAAGCGAGCTATCACATACTGATATGCATGACAACTACTGATATATATACATAACTTATTTAACACACATGACTCAGCTGTATTAACAAGAAATCACCAAAGGAGACTTTGAAACTTGACATTAACATAATTCTTGACGCTAGGTCTTGGATCCAAAAACGAGAATGATATTTTAATCCCATCTTCGCTGAAAATCTCTTTCGTTGTCTCAATCACTTCCCGCTCACCGGTTGACTCGTACTTGGAGTACTTCTGCCCGGCGATATTCCTTATTACTCGATAACAGATACTATCAATTGCAGTAGATGAACCGAAGGTCTCACATATGGATGTATGTGACTTATTTGAGACACATGACTACAGCTATATGTACAAGAACTCACTGGAGGAAACTCTTAAACTTCACGTCAAGATCCAAAGCCACATCATTTACAGAATCGCCCAAATCTGAAGTCTGAACAGTGTCATCGTTGAAATGGAATGCGCCTATCGTCACTGAAATCACAGCTAGTCTCACTCTCGATGCCTATCTCGTACCACATACCAATCATTAATTCTCATTTTTGTTGCATTTCCTTTTCTATAATCTAGCTAAAATGAGTGACTTTTGTCAGAAAAACCGCACATACCCGACCACCAGAGCTGTCAGCCTTCAGATGGGAAATTCCAACTTCAAAAAGCTGAACTGTTTTGCCTGCTGATTGAATGATTGTTATTAAAACACTTGTTGGTCCGATATTTTTTCACGAAACGAAGTAACGGATTTTCTCAGCAAGCTATTATAGCATTTCACCCACTTGTCCAAATTTCTTTAACCGAACTCCATGTCGCACAACCCATAAGCCATTCGATCAAAATTTATTGTCAACAACTCGAACATCGCTCTTGTATTACTTTTCAATCTGCACACTGCATAAATGAAACAATTGATTTTTTCGGAACGCCGGAACGGATTTACCTAATCAGATTTCCTTAATAACTGTTACATCAAATCGACGATAAAATTATCGTTAATGATATCAAATCTTCCGACGCTTTGATACTTGTTATTCGGATACGTACCTATATTCGTGATAATAGTCGCAAGAAAATTCATTTATTGCATAACCTCGTGTAACTGTTTCTTGCGAAGCTATCGAGTCTACCAGTATAACATTAGTTCAGCAAAGGGATTCAGAAGTCTGAATTCGTTGATTTCAATCATCCTAATCGTTTCGTAGTATTTCAAGTGCACCAAAAACTATCCATGTTCAGATCATGTAAAAGCTTGAACGTGGTTTCCATAAATACCGTGAACGTCTGGTCAAAGTGGTTGCTAACCGCGCATGCGTCGAAATATTTGAATTCTCTGGTTTCCGAGCGAGCCCAAGCCTTGTTATTGCTGGAGTCAGCGTAGCCACCGGCGTAGGCGTTTTGTTGTGAGATATCACCGGCGAGGGCTGATCGGCTGCCGAATCATAACAAGACATCTCACAACAAAACGCCTACGCCGGTGGCTGCGCTGACTCCAGCTAGGGATCTTTTAATGAGAGATGAGACAAAGGCGGCCATTTTTAGGCTAAGCGGAAACCAGAGTACTGAACGCGCCATTATTCAAATTGAATCACGGTTTTCGAGTCAAGAGACTATTCCAATAATCAACCTACCAGATCAAGGTTAAGTTAGAATTGTAGTACATGTATGCAAGATTCTTAGCGAAATACATACATTAAACTACTTACAAAGTACATTTATTATTAAGTGACAATATACCTTCATAGATGATATATTTCACGATATATATATCGTTGACTGAAAAATACAACTGTCATCTGAAAACGGAAATACCCCGAAAATGACGGACAACCAATCCGCATCTGGCGTGCTTTTGTCTCATCCCTCATAAAAGGATCCCTAACTCCAGCAAGGCTCGAGCTCGCTCGTAGACCGCGGAATTCGAATATTTCGACGCATGCGCGGTTCGCAACCACTTTGACCAGACGCTCACGGTATATGCGACTCGTATACACGGTATGCCATCATCGAGATTTGCGTATTGTGATCTTGAATAAAAATTCAAACGTCGCAGCCCTCCGTGACGACATTCGGAATGACGACAGGACTCAAGTGATACAGTACAGACGACGATAGCGATGCTCGCGCCCACATATCTGCAGTTTGCACCTTGGCGAGAAGTCGAGTTTACGTTCTACTGCATCTACGTCGCATAGAAATAGAGCGGCGGAAAAGTGTCCGGAGCTGACGAGGACGATAAAAATATTCGATCGTTGAACGGGCTCAAGCGTGGATAACTATTATGAGATGTCATCCCCCGGTCATCAATGTCATTGAAATTAGGCTCAAATGAAAGCTTCACTCTGATTCATACTGCGATGGTGCATTCAATTTTCTCGAAATCCTAATGATTAAGGAGATATTTTTTAAAACAGTTTGCCCTACAGCGCTTTTCCTATCTCCGAACTCTATAGATACTCGGCGACGTCCCATTCTTTTAAATGCACTTGGCGCGAGACTCTACCGAGTCTCTTGATTTACGTAGCCGTGCGCAAGTTCGCATGTGTGTGTGTGTATACGTGTGTGCGTGAAAATGAGCATGTGAAGTGCATTGTGTGTACCTATAGTTAGTTTGGACACTTTGAATTTATTCTACCTTTTGTATAAGTGATTAAAATAGCGACGTAACGATCAAGGACGTTTCCTCCAAATTCAAATATAATTAAATCTTCTTTTTTTTCTTTTATTTTACAATTATGTTAAAACATTTCCCTTTTCGCTCGACTTGTTAAAAAGGGTATTTTGAACAATACCTGCCAACATTTAAGTAGGAAGAACGCAAAAAAAAAATTTTTTAATTTTTGTCCTTATCTGTAATCTAATGTCTCGATTATTAGTGTTCTTCATTTCAATTCATTAAATTCAAGTGAATTTTTTTAAATCATTCATTCGAAATTAATTCAGATTTTCGTTCAATGTATCTAAATTTGAATGTCATTTTTTATTTTTCTACGTAAACTTAATTTTTTCTCTAATCAACATGAGTTCCGCGGTATAAGATAAAGTTAATCTGGAGGTATTGGGGGGGAGGGGGCCGAAAAAGTGCCACGATTCAACTCGTTATAATGGTAATACGACGCCATAATTGCAGTAGGCCTAATATATGTCGCATAAGGGTTTTCAAAATGAAGAATAAATATAAGCATAATTATAAAGTACTGAGAGCAACTTACTTTCTAGTCTGAGTTGAAGTAACGGGGTTGCAGTGGGTGGGTGCAAAGCACCTCTAAATAACTGACGGTGAGCTGCTGCCGGCTGTGGTTGGCGCTAATTAATCATAACTACGCGTTTAAATTGCTGCCACTGTCGTTACCGCTGCTGCACGTTGGGTCACTCACGATGTCACAAAAATTGTTTGCACTACTGTAAGAAATTAGGCTCTTGGAGCGTCCGTTTGATGCAGCAGCTGCTATATTATTGTTATTTATTGCCATCCTCAGTTGCGTTGCAGCGACGTGGTTTGTATCGAATATTTCCTATTTTCGATATCTTCTTTTGTTCTACTCTCTTCCTTTTTCTCACTCTCCTTCCTCTAAAGAATCAAAACAAAAAGTATAAAAAAAATAAAAACGAAAAATACAATTCATTTATACTCTGCCGCAGCTGTAGCTTCGATCGTCAAAAAATCCTCGATCCGAACATGTTAGTCTACCCGAATATCGTATTCATCAAATTAATCATCAATTCTTCCCTTATGTTGTTAGCGGTTTTTATTTCACATATTTCGACATTCATGTAAAAGCTCGTCAACATCGCGAATCGGACAAAATTTGGGGCTCAATAGACGTTGTTATGTTTGCTTAAGCAACACGATTCAACGATTTATCTCACTAGACGCCGCAAAACGGTCATTGGCGCAAGTGATGCACACACATATGTATACGTACGGTTGTACGTTTACCTACAGAAATGTATAATATTTTGTCTTCCGGAATCGCGAGACGATGTATTAATTTACAAGGCGAAAAATTTGCCACGATCGATCCGCCATACGTGATGCTCGAGCTCTGCCGTATTTATGTATATATCGTGAAACGTCTGCAAGCTGAGCTGACAGGGAAATACGTTGGGTTCTTGGCTGTCGTGAAAGAGGAAACTTCAGGTGACGTGGAGAGGGGGGAAGGGACGTGATTTTCAATGTTTTTTTCATCCTAATCATCAACGGGCGTGTGACAGGAGCGCGCGGTTGTCATTGTCCGCGTTGGCGTGTAATTTTCGCGGTTTAAGATATGATCCTTTAAAAACGGTATAGGTAGTACAGGTCAGGGAATTATCGTAGTCGTCGATGTCGACGTCGTACCAGTTGTTAAGCCGTCGACTAAGTTTCGCCGTTACGTCCCGTGCGCCGCGCCACGACGGTATCGACCGACCGAACGATGCCCGTGCCTCGACCCACAGCACCGAACCACGCCGCCCTCTCGTTCTTCTGATCTACCCCCGCCGACTACGACGCCCACGCGGACCGCTCGGCTCACGCCGCGACGTGACGAACACCCGACGCGGTCTACTGGCAACCAGGTAGCCTTTCAGGAATCCTAGATGTCCTTAGAATATTACCCTACGCCCACGTGATCGCGAGTCGATGATCTTCGTAATTTAAATTCCACCGTTTCAGCTGTGATTTTTAGTCGCGAACTCACACTCGAATCTGGATCGACAAAAATTCTTCAAATCTTATGGGAATCCCTCGCCTTTGGGGACGTATATCATGGCTGCGAAACGAGATTGAATGTCTGTGTTCATCGGACCCCTACTCGCCCCGCAGGTGGCTTGAAATAGAAATTTGAGGAAAATAGAATCGTTGGATCGCTTGGGCCCGTCTCGACAACCCCCTTGCCGTCACACTGTCTAGCAAAACGCAACTATTCGGATATCCGAATGATCATTGAAGAGAACGAAGAAAACGAAGTACGAAAGGTCCAAACCGTCAACCGAAAATTCAACGGGAGTAAATTTCAATTGAGTCAAGATTTCGAGTTGATCTAGAAAAAATGTTATGATTACGGAAAGCTCACCCTCCTTAGTCGATACCGACTGAGTTGGTTTATAGAGGATTTTAAGTATGGCAAAGAATTGCGCGCACCGTTTGTTTAACGACGAGAGAGAGGGAGAAATAATAGTGTAGAAATTTTTTAACAACTCGAAAAAACAAAGGCTAGCAAAAATGGCCCACTGTAATTTTTGGCCGATGGTGTGAGCAGATCGAAGGGACGAACGACCTTCACCCCTCCTCCCTTCCCCCCCCCTTCTGTACGTCCGTCACGGGATCATTACTTCTCGTGGACTTGGTGATCGATAAATTGAGCATTGTGTAAAAAAATTGGTTCGATTTTATTTGGTAGTGTGTAAATCTTGACGATAAGTGAAATGACAAAGGCTATCCATCGAAGGGTCGGGTTTGGAGGAGTCATATTTTTTAGCCGGCGGAAGTTTGACGAAATTTATGCATCCCAACATTAGGATCGATATTCTCCCGTATCCGGTTTTCACCCCGAGGATCGGCCCAGATGAGATAAGCGCGGTTAGAGTGATGGGTAAAAAAAATAATCCGTTATATTATACACCATTAGGGTTATTTAAACAAACCTCGTCAAGCCTTGTTCCGCGCACACCACTTGGCTGCCATATTTGCGCAGCGTCGAACGCGGTCACTTCCGGAACCCGGCAAAAAGCAAACAAACGAAAACCGCACCCCCCCCGACGACGGCGGAAAGCTGCGACACGACACGCTCACGTCGACCAGCAACGCTACACTGCGAACTCGACGAAGACGAACGTCGGTCTGCGTTTGCGTCTGCGTTGGGCGCCGAGCGTCGCGTCGACACTCCCCACCGCCCTCACCGACAACCCCAATCTACAACCCCAACGCCCAATCTTCCCCCTTTCATCCCCCCCAACCTATTCCCCACATCGCACACCCCCGCAATCGAGAATGGGGCCTCGTTTTCGCTGCTGCAACACAAGGTGTTAGTATATCCCGGGACTTGAAATACCGGTCAGTTTTTATCGTTGGAAGACATATGGAGATGTTACCATATCAGCGAGTTATTTCTGATAATGATTTGAAGGTCGAATTGGACCGATGGATCGTATAGCTTGAGTTTTTATACAACCAGTACCGTTGAATTGACGATGGACCGACAAAGAGAATGAAATGCGTTTGAATGTTCAACGAACTGTAAAGGTTCATGTCTATAAATGTGGTGAAGCAATTTAAGGGACGGGAAACGTAATGATTACCTGTTGTTGAAATCGGACAAAAATCCGGAATGAAAGAAATCAATAATATAGCCAACCCATATATGTACGTACGTACATATAGGTATAAGGGAATATGAATGTGAGATCCAATAAAGCGACATCACGCAGCAATAAAAGTCTTCACTTCATCGAGAGTTCAGCAGCAGGGTTAGAAGGCGGGGGGATAGGGTGGATTGCCCCAGTGCATCATTGCCGTGTTCCCTACCGTAACTTCTAGTACTGTTACGTGCTGCGTTTACGCTCGACTAGATATCGGAAACAATTTCAAATTGCAGAGCAGTATAATAATATTCTAAAAAATTCTAAAGCGAGAATCACCGCAGATTTATGATATGATTGCAACCGATTTCAATTTTACGATTTAGAATATTATCAATTTTGGATAATTCAACCGCATTAAATTTAAATAGTACATTAAGCCACAAGGGACGAAAACCGAACTTTCGTCCCTGCGTGTCGTGATTCCCCTCGGCTTCGCCTCGGGAATCGTATCACGCAGGGACGGTATTTGATTCATGTCCCGTTTAGCTTATACTCTTTTTCTTCATAGTCGGTCGAAAGTACGCGATTAATTGTAAGAATTAAATCGTTATTATTTATTCCAAAAGTCGAGTTCGTGGTCAATTCCCGTCATCGTCCAGCAGCCCTCGCTACCTTATTTCTGAAGACACACTACCTTGTGCAGGAAGGTACGGAATATATGTTCAGAAAGTCCTCGTCATGTAATTAGACGTCTACGAGTCAATTCCATATACGGGGCTTTCCACGTCAACCGGGCCACTTTTTCCAAAATATTTTTTGAACTTGATAAAACTTTTTCGACGTCTTGAGGGGTCTCTGAAACCATGCTCAGACTACCGATTAACGCCGAAATTCGAAATTTTCAAAAGCTACGATTTATGGTAAAAATCGCGAATTTCGACGTTTCCGCTATTCTCGATATGATACTGCTCCGCCGAACCCAGAAAACCAACTTGATAAAATTACGTATTCGATAAGATTTTTTTCGTACTTTCACGCGAAATCATCCATTTTGTTATAAACAAAATGCACGACCACGAAAATACGTCTCGAAAATTTCAATTTCACTTTTCTCAAAACTCTCCTTGTCTAAAAATTTTTTTGGATTCTCGAAAATTAGTTCATTCCCTCTACTTTGACCCCTGTAAATTTCGAAATGGGCTAAGAATCCGTTCTATGTCAAAATGTATTTGTTGTTCCAAAATGTGATGAAAGAACCACCAAATTTTTGGCGATATTTTTTATTATTGAACCGGTTAATATAATAAAAATGAATAATTTTATCAATTTTTTTTTCGGGCCACCAGGGCGGAAATACTGAAAATAGCGCAAACGTCGAAACTCGCAATTTTCACCATGAATCGTAGCTTTTGGGAATTTCGAATTTTAGCGCTAATAAGTGGTCTGAGCATAGTTTCTGAGACCCCTCCAGCGTCGAAAAAGTTCGAAAAATATTTTGGAAAAAGTGGCCCGTTTGAGGTAGAAAGCCCCATATATGGAGGGAGGGAATCCCCCCCCCCCCTCCCGCCCCCATAACGACCGGGAAAACTGTTGGGAATATAATAAATGCTTCCTATAATTTTCAGATCATATATGCTCGTATTTGGGATGAAAAATTCAACACAAACATAACGAATAAGTTGTTGCAACGTACGCGCAAAGTGAACCTCACAACGAAGAAAAAGATAGATAGTATATCCGGCGCGAAAGGTTCTTTGCCTATGGAAACTTTATTTGTAAGAGTTGAAGCTGATCTCCTCCGTTATTCCAATTTAGTTCCATTTACACTATGGGATACATATTTATAAGTCAACTACAAAAAGTTGAATAAAAAACAAAAGAAAATTTAACTGAAAAACTGTCAAAGGAAATTTTAAAAAATTGGAGTCCGTGGTAAAAATCTAATCGGTCCCACATATTTATTCATTATTATATTTCCCGATGACGTTTCTATAAAAAGCCCGCTAAGTATCCCGAACTGAAAATTTTTATTCCTTTTTTCTCACAATTTAGTAGATCATTTTTTTTAATTTCGGATTTCTTGCAAAAAAGAGGTGAATGGAGAAATTGATTCTGTTTTTGAAATAATAAATAATTTTAGGTGTCAGTTATGATGTAAAATTATAGTAACAATAATTATTAACCAAGTATATTATAGATAACCACATATTATGAAAAAAAAAGTTAACGAATCTGAAGCATCTCAAAATATAATTGGAATTAGAAGTAGAGCCTGTGTGAAATATGGCCGTTGTTATTATTTCGGTATTTTCCATGATAAGATGCTAGGAATTATTAGAAATGGTATTGTAAATATCCGTTATGAGGTTACAAAATATCTACGTTTTCTGATCGCTCAATAGTATTAATCTATGTATAATACATTCTGATTCTAAAATATCAAGACTCAGTAGAGTCGCGCGCCAAGTACAGTTCAAAAAAACGGAACGAAACCGAGACTCTTCACAGTTACAGAAACTGAAAAACGCTGTAGGGTCAACCATTTTATTAAGTATCTCCTCCATCATTGACAATTCTGGAAATTCGGATGCACTTACGCTGTATAAATTGGAACATTTTCTTCAGTCAACGACAACATTAGACCGCCAAGAACCACTAACTCCAATTTTTCTAATTTTTTTTTTTTTCAACCATGATGCGAAGTAACATGTATACAATTGGCTCAATAATTGTTTTGGGTCTCTTCTTTTTCTATGAAGAATGTTTTTTTTTCATGTTAAAGATTCTTAAGCAGTAGTTATTCTCAAACATTTAATGTACTTGGTGATGTTTTCTTGGGGGGGGGGGGGGGGGGATTTTATACTTACAATTAAAGAAATAGCAATGACATATTTAGTCAACAAAATAATTGACATAAATGTGAATCGAACGTGACGATTTTTAATCCCACAAAACAAAATCGTTTTGAATATTTCAAAGGTACAATTTGTATTGTGTTCGAATTGCTCCTAACGGCGTGCCACCAAATCTAAATCAGGTGAATCAAAATTCTCAAACGGCACTCTTTGTTGTGATGCAAAATACGAAACTACTCTGGAAGCATACACAGAATAAATTTATCACTTGAATGTTATTCATGAAGTTTACACGCCCTCATAGACACAACGTGAAGTTGGCTACAAACGTAAATAGACCTTTCGAGAGTGTTTCAATTCCTGCAACACACGCAACTATAAGGCCTTTGGCCGAAGACCTACACGTGCAATTTGCAACACGCCCGACGTAAATCCACATAATGTCCATCGTCAGGTATAAAAGAATCATGTATTTCTGTCACTCCAGTTTAGAAAACTCATAGTTCGATCTTCAGCTCATCATTTCGTGTTTTCAATTTTCTCCGTATTTAATCGTTGGTCCTATATCTATGGTCCTATTCACAGGAAGGAGTTGCTATGACTGCCCCACTGCAAGATATCAACAGTTCAAGATTGGTTCTCTCGAAAAAAAGACCTCCGAAAGGCTAGGAAAAGGCTATCAGGATAAATATACCGTGGAAAATATTTTTTATACGGTAGCCACAATATTGTTGTAGTAGTCCAGTCATATTAGACCGAATATGAAGAAAGTATTGCGTCGGCCGAACATAGGTTGAGCGATTTTTTCACAAGCTCATACCACCCCCACAAATACACCCCTAAGTTGTCTTTTCAAGTTAGGTCCGGGTTTGGCGGCAAAAAATTGTTAAACATTTGAAAACCCACTTTGAGCCATACATCTTTTGTGAAATGAGTTTTACAACGAAATGCTTCGGATAAAAGTTCTTTGTCTCGTTGCCCTCTAAAAAGTAAGTCCTTATAACAATTCATGTATTTGCATTAATTTTGTCGCAAAATGAAAAAAACCGTGAGTTTTTTTTTTGGTTTTTTGCAAGTTACTCTCCGAATTTTCAACTTACGGTTTCAAGATTCAATCCATATCTTGTATGAACTTTCCTCCAAGAGGACCCGCAAACTCAACTGGGGTAGGTATAATATTTTTGCAGTAATAACCGTTCTCCGAAAATCCGTAGATTCGCCACAACATTAAGGAATATAGGATTCTATGGTGCAAAAAAATCAGAGCCATAGTTCTTCATACCCCCTTTCCATATTCGATGAAAAAATATTTATCAAAAATATCTATCAAAAGTACTAATTTGGCTCATTTTTCGCAAAGTTATGGGCGTTTAAAAAAACGGAAACGTAATTTTTAAAAAACTAATAGCTGTAATATATATCCTAAACGGTTTGACAAAAAAATTGAAAAAAATCACGGAGGCTAGTCACGACCAGTACTAAAGCATCAAAGATTTTCAAAGAAATCGGAGATGCAAAAGTCAAATGGTGTCCGAGTTCGCGTGGAAACGCCTCTATGTATCTACGACGGACAGCAGCTCCATATTGCTTATTAATTTGCCGATGCATACGACGTATACGAATTATTTCGTGGCATATAAGATATTGTGTTCCGCGTGTTCCCTACAATTTGGGATGAAGAAGGCCACCTCACTATCGACACGAATGCGTTTAGCTGTGGTTTGATAGTGTTCTGTTCATGAAATATGGGCCAAAAGAGAAGGAAGCTGAATGGCCGCCGAAGGGGGGGGGGGGGGGATAAAAATCGACAGCAAAAGCAGGTTAGTCCCGCGGAAAAGAAAAAATAAGGCACACGCGCGTGCTATTGATAAAGGTGAATATACCTATGTAAGGTATCATATGTATTATAATATGGGGCATTCCTCTCCAAATCGACTGGGCTTCTACCTTCATCTAATCAAATTTTTCAAATCAGATAGACAAGAAAAATAAATGGTATAACAATAAATGAAACTTACTTTCACTCGAAAAATCTGAAAATAAGTTTGATCTTTTTTTTGTGTCACTTACTGAATTTTTTTTTTTTTTCATAAGTGAGCCGGGCTATCGTCAGATTGATTATTGGTGTAGAGTGCCCCATAGCTAGGTGTTCCTAATAGATATAAGCTCCTAAACCAGCCGCGGGCAAACGAGACACGAGCCTTCATGCATAGCAGAGGATGAATCAGAATGAAACACGCCTGCCTATATGAATTGAATTTGTTTTTTTTCTCTAGTTTATCTTGCTGTCGAACCTTAAAAGCTAATCCATTACCGTACCTATACATATACGCGCAGGACTGCTAACAATAACTATATTTTTAACAGATAACCATTGTTTTACCGATGAAGAGGACGAAAAGATAGTGACGGAACGAGTTGAGCTATAAACTTACTCACAGAATTTCGAATTTTCCGAAAACTTGAAGTAAAAACACATCTGTTATCATGTATACGAAGTTTCAAAGTAGGTTATCGGAAATGTAAACGAATTAAACGATTTTGATAATCCAAGGAAAATGAAGTTTTCTATTAAATAATCAGATAAAACAAATGACTCTTTTCATATCATGTAAAAAATGGTACGCGATTTCTTTCGTGCTTAACGATTTTTTCTCACCTGCCCAATTTTTGGTGAAAAAAAAAACTCTAAGAATTCGTCAATGTATTTTGAACTTTGAAATTATTACTAATGTCTGCACTTATTGAAACAAAAAAAAAAACCAATATCGTATATAATTTGATTAATAAAGAATAATCAATAATTCTGGACAAACTGTAGCTACGAATAGAAATCGTATGCATATAACGTCTGTGTGGGCGTAATCGCTTTTTATTGAGATAATAATTTTAGGGGTTAGACGAGCAAGGTGTATTTGTTTTTTTTTCTATATATATAAATAAATATTTTTTTTAATTGGAAAGTAATATTTTGGCATATTACATTGTCGTGTTAGCAAAATTTTTGTACATGTCTGTTTTTATTACAAGGAACTCGTACAAGAACAAAAGAAACAACAAAAAGAAAAATTGAGATCTTCATAATCTAGCGTGCACAGTCTTTGAAACTCGACAACTGCGGAGATAAGTCGAACTTTATATCAATACTCTCGTCAATACTCCTAACCAACATGGAGCTTCAATTATAAAATAACTTCAACAAACACAAAACCGTAGCAGCTGACGAGTTTACCCAAGTATAATTCCCTACGAACCAAGATGGTTTTTTTTTTAATAAAACAGAAACTGAACTCCCCGCGCTTATCTAAGGGATGTATGTACGTCACTGGCAAAGCTTCAGATTATTGTCAGACCGATGCCTTGACTTCAAAATGTAAACTTTGAATTACGGGCTTGGGATTTAATAAATCCAGATGACATCATCGTCTGACCTTATCCCCACGTAAAGGTCACGGGCCGGTTTTGTGAAGTTAGTCGAAGGATCGACAAACCTTCGCACGAAACCGAAAGCAAATGACAAAACCAAGCTGCACCCGCTCTAATTGTGAGAGACTAAAAGTCTCCCCCCTGCCCCCTGCCCGAATCCGCCGTTGTTGCTCTGCAACGCAGGACCTCACCACAATAAGCAAAGTGAGGACACGAAATCACTCACATGATCACGTGACTATTCTGAATTATGGATTCCAAATTTTGAAAATCGTCAGAGTCATGGAAGGAACGTGGGTTTATTTTTGTATATGGCATATATACATTGTTACACGTAATGCAATTTTCCACTGTCCGAAATTTTTACGTGAATTGAAGCTATGTAAACGATGTTGTAAATTAATTACCGTGAAAGTAGTGTAATTACGGTAATTAAACTACAACATACGGTGTATTTGCCACATGATACTATAATAAAATAAATTTGGCATCATATTCATATCCCTTCGATAGCTCAGTTGGTAGAGCGGTGGACTGTAGTTGTACGAAATTGAAATTCTTAGGAGATATCCATAGGTCGCTGGTTCAAATCCGGCTCGAAGGATTTTTTTTTCTTTCCAATTTTTATTAATTTTATATTTTTCCATTTTGAAATTTCCTATCTATTATTTAGTTTATATTTTTTCCAGACTTTATTGACTACAATACAACGATGCAACGATGCAACGAACAAATGAACGATAGTATTTTTTCTTCTTTAATTCTAGATCGGAATCATCGGATAGTGTGAATTTTAAACCACGGCAAAAATATTTCAAACGTGCTGGCAAAAAAGAAGAAGAATCAAAAACATAAAAAAGCCCTTGAATAATACAATAAGTGATTTTGAAAGAGAATAATTTTCACACAACAAATATTTTCAAGTTGTACAAAAAAATATTCGCAGAAATCATCACATAGGTATGTGCCGATATACATGTGGGGGGTTCCACGCGAACTCGGACAACATTTGACTTTTGCATCTCCGATTTTTTTGACAATTTTGTATGTTCCAGTACTGGTCGAGACTAGCCTCCGCGATTTTTTTCAATTTTATTTGTCAAACCGTTTAGGATACGTATTATAGCTATTAATTTTTGAAAAATTACGTTTCCGTTTTTTTAAACGCCTATAACTTTGCGAAAAATGGGCTAAATTAGACATTTTCTTTCAAAATCTTTGTCTTAAAACGTAATTTTAATGAAAAATATTGAAAATTTTTTGAACACGATACTATCATGAGATTTTGAATTGTCATTTTCAACAAAGGATGTACTGATTGATTTTTTCCAAAATTTTTTGGAAAAAAGCACTCCCCATTTCACGAATTTTAAGCCTAGTCCGATAATGGGAAAATAATGGGATCTATTTTTTTTTCAATTTTAATTTTTTTTTATCGATTTTTATGTATTTTTTTGAGATTAAAATTTTTTTTTCGTCACAATTTTTTTTCTTCACTTTCTATTTATGTTTTTCTGTGTATAAAAAAAATTTTTAATATTTTACACCACATTTCAAGCCGAAGATTTTGAAAAAAAATGTCTAATTTGGCGCATTTTTTGCAAAGTATATAGGCGTTTAAAAAAACGAAAACGTAATTTTTCAAAAATTAATAGCTTTAATACATATATCCTGAACGGTTTGACAACAAAAATTGACAAAAATCACGGAAGCTAGTCTCGACCAGTACTAAAGCATCAAAGATTTTCAAAAATATCGGAGATGCAAAAGTCAAATGGTGTCCGAGTTGGCCTGGAACCCCCCATATGTATGTCGTCCGATTTTCATAATTCAAATTTTGTTCACGAATCTTCTTGACTTTTCAATAAAAACTCTTGATAAATTGTAGCAACTATATTTGTTCATATTGAATGTAGATCAAAATGAAAATGTACTGCCATCGGAAGTAGAAATGAACTATCCAATGTTTTTTAAACCCCACGCTGATTCCGCGTGTAACGAACAATACGTGCCTAGACACAAGGAAAAGGAAAAACGGCTTCGACCATCGTGATGTCAATGTTTCTGTTGCCGCGAATTTTACAGTTAGATATGTATACATTCAGCCACAAAATTAACTCGATACTTCATGAAAAAGTGCACATCTTAAAAATACTCTACTTCGATCAAAAAAAATTATCTCAGAAAGCATTTTGAAGATTGGAGATGGTGTCTTGACATTTTTTCCATGGTCATTTCTGACTTCGTGGCGTTGGTTGACTCATAACTTCGAGCGTAAAGTTGTGAGTTCAAATTTCTCTGTGGAGCATGGAAAAAATCGCAGAGAATTTTCGAAATAGGCATTATCGGTCTGAAATCTTTTCTTCAAAATGAGTTTGTACATTTTTTCACGCGATTTCAGGCTAAAATCACTATTTTAAAAACTTGCCGCGATTCTTTCGATGACAGAAAACGAGAAAAACGCCGTAGAGAACTTTTAAAAACTTGTTTTTTTCTAGTGCCGTTTCGCAATTCTATGCTCGAACCTACGCCAGGAAGTCAGAAATAACCGTAGAAGGAATTCCAAAAAATCATCTTGAACATTAAAGTTCAACACTCTAAATGCTCGCTGAAATAATTTTTTTTTTACTTTTTCCATAGGGTCAGGGCATTTTGAAGATAGGCATCTTTTTGCGGAGTACCGAGTGCGTCGTTAATTTTGTATCATAAATACGAGGAATGTAACTGTGAGTTTGTTATTCAAACGATCTGCAGCAGTACTTGAATCCTTGTAGTAATGAGAGTTCGTACGTCTGCAGCAGTTACGGGGTATAAAATATCGAATATTAAGTTGCCCCTCGCGAGGAAGTGCAGTTGCCCTTATGATGCATGTGTAGGTACTGCATTATTAACTCGTTTCAGTCTCCCCCTATACATACAATAATTGGCAAGGTTCTGACGCTTATGGTTGAACTTATACACCATGAAGTACGCGCTACACGTGCAGCCATGGAAATACATTTCCACAGGGGGAATTTATAAATTAAATATACTATATACCTGTAGTTACTTATTATACTTACCTTATCCAGGAGCCAGGTGTATCACGCATCACGTGTCATACGCATATATGCGTCTACCACAAATAAATCCATAATGCAGTCCTCAGTGCTGTCATTGAATGGAAGCAAATAATTATATATTTCAATTTCATAGATTTTTTTTTTTTTTCTTGTTTATGGATAACAAATTTTGCATCAACAAAAAACACCGTGATAGTAAATTGAGGGCTGAGTACCGGAAAGGCGTAATCCACAAGAATCTCCTAACGATGCTGCTATTCTACCATTAGGACGTATCTCACAAAAACGATTGATACAAAACTCATAAAATTCATGGTTCTTGAAATTATGTACATTCAAATGCGATGCGAAAAAAAACTTCTTTTCATGAGTATTTCTTTTGCAATTTTTGTTTTCCATTTGGGTACGGATGTACGTATGCTACGATATATCAAACGAAAAAAAAGACTATGAAAAATCAAAATATTGCAAAAGTTTTTTTTTCCGTAACATTTTTTACCGGACAACCGTGATGTCGATAATTTTTGTTTGTTTGTTTTCACTTACTTCCGTTGGAAACGCTTTTATGAAAGAAAATCTACCGAAAGCCCAAAATGTGCGGATTACGACCTACTGCCTCGCGCACTCGAATTATACTGGGTATCTCAATGTGGAGTATAGTCCTACGTTGGAATTCTTTCTAACTTGCCTGCGTTATTTCTGTGAGAAAATACGTCAAACAAAAGTTACAAGGTTTCGATGACGCACACAAAGAATACTGATATCAATATAATTTCAAGTTTTGGAGCGGTAATTAAAAATTATTTTTTACCCCTATTGATCGATATTAATTGATGCAACTCTAAAAGAATTTGTAAAATTTCGTTCATTATGTAATGAGGTTTTGAAATAATGTCATTACATGAATTGATCTTGAATAAAGCAATCTACAAGAAATATGTAATATATTTTATTATACAACCATAGATAATCTATGATACACCTATTCATTTTGTGAGTATACTTGACAATATTGATAATATTAGATACATTAAACTTCGACCTTGAATAACTTTTGAACCAGTGGATTTAGCGAAAAATCATAACAAATCTTTTTTGTAGAGCGTTAAATTTTCTATAAACAAATGAATTTTCATCATTTTTGATAAATTCGTCAACGACTTATAAAATTTCGGGAAACAAAAAAAGTTTCTCCTATGTTATTTCCGTAAGAAACTTCGGTGGCAATGCGGACTATCTTAGAGTCGATAATAAGAGCTCACACTTTCAGAGGATTTTTTTTAAATCATTTGGAAGCGTTTAAGCTCCTGGGAGCATCAAAATTCGAAGACACCCCTGTTAAGGACTACCCAAAGCATACATACATAATACAGGGTGGCTGGTTTTAAGTGAAACGTCTCAATATCGAGAAAACTTTACGTGGTACGGAAAAATGCTGCCTACAAAAGTTGTAGGATTTAGAAGGGGAAAAAACTTGGCGCTATATAAAATTTTTTAGATTTACTTCGTCAAGGTCAAAACAAGGTCAACTTGTTTTTTTTTTTTGAATAAAACACTATATTTTTAATTCTGGAATCGGGTAGTGTAAAAAATTTTGCATAAAGAACATCTGAACTTTTTTGCCTGGGATCAAAGCCTGCGGAGATAATGGCTGTTCGAAGTGGAAGAATCGTATACGTACATAGCAACTATCGCTTCGGTGCGTGAACTCTGATTTTCTTCAGGTTGATGTCAAAATTTCTTTTGCTTCGAATGCGGAAATAATAACGACAACACAACAACAACAATTAGTAGTTTAACAACAATAATTCTTCATCTTATTTAGACTCGATAGGGAATACTTATCATTTCTATTGCTCGTTACTGACTAAACATAATGAAAACTATAACTGAAATCATTCTTTTTATTATTCAACTCGAGTTGAAATCAATTATTGAATATTCAATATCAAGTCTAAATGGCATGAAAAATTATTTTTCATCAATCTATACTATGGTTGTTGTTGGTTAATAAAAAAGGAAGTATTGTTGTTGTTGTTGCCGGTGTCGTTGTCAATTCGGGATTCGAAACCAAAAAAATTTTGACATCAAATCGTGGAAAATCAAAGCCATCGAAGCGATAGTCGCTCGATGCGTTGACCCCTCCACTTCGAGCAGTTGTTATTTCTGCAAGTATTGACCCCTGTAGGCAAAAAAATTGAAATGTTCTTCGTACGAAATTTTCTACACTACCCGATTCCAGAATTACCAAAGATAGCGTTCTATTTAGAAAAACAGACCTGGCTTTGATTTGACCTTGACGAGTTTTTTTTTTTAAATTTAAGTAGCACCAAGTCGTCCCCACTTCAAACTCTACAACTTTTGTAGGAAACATTTTCCAATACAATGCAAAATTTTCTAGATATTGAGGAGTTTCACTCAAAATCAGCCACCCTAGATATAGGAAGCGAAAAAATTTATACTTCGACCGTGACAGGACTCGAACCTGCAATCTTCGGATCCGAAGTCCGACGCCTTATCCATTAGGCCACACGGTCTGATAAATGGTAGAGCACAGTGCCAGTATTTAGACATAAGTTAGACTAAAACGCTAGATAACGATATGAATCGGAATTCAACAATTGATTGTTCGCATAATAGTCATATTTAAAAATTGATTCGTATCGGTTACTTGCAATAAAATTTATTTGAGATCTAAAAAACAAAAATGGCAAGTAAAATAATGAGGTGGAAAATTTTGAAGTCACAATAAACAATTTGATAAGAAGTAAAAAAAATAAAATGTAAATAAGAGAAGAGAAAAAATCAAAAAAAAAATACCGCTATCGCCCTGGTAAGGTAGTTTTGAGGTTAATATGTGAGATTCTGCAACCCCTCAACAGATGGAAAGAGTTGGTGAATTGAGTAGCGCACAGGAGCGGCATTTTTTCATTGACGAACACGATTCATTAGAACACATGGAAGGTAAAGATGGACTCCGAATATCTCGACATGGTCTTCCGACACTGCGATATGTCAGTGGGTTGAAATGGTGATAATCATGAGTGAACGGATTTGAAAGAATTGTACAAAATATACATATAGGTTGCCGTTGTGTTTTCGAATGAGATTTTTTTTTTCTTGTTTAGCGGGATTCCTGATTTTCGGTGCACATCTTGATTTTACAAATTGAAAAAATAAATTACAATTATCCATGGTGCTATTGGAAGACAATTATTTCGCATAAATTCATTCGGTAGTAATTATTCTTGGCGCCCATAGGCAGGTTGTTGGTAGAGTCCCTAGAATCATAGATTAATATTGAACTGTATCTGCAGCTAAAATACTAGGGACTCGATCGGTAGATGCAATATCTACTCTCAACGGTAGTAGCTAGTAGGTTGAGGTTCAAAACGACGCGACGACCCCTAGAAATATGGGAAAGGAATTAGGATTGAAAAAATTTGGCTCACAATGAAATATTTTTATCTTCAGTCAAAAATCTCAATCTTATTGTGAGGATAAGACAATTTGATTACTGCAACTTATAATGAAACTATAATGATGTCGTTACAAAAACATATTTGCACACTCTTGTTATGTCTATGTAGGGTATTTTCAGTGAAAAAAGGCATATTTTTGAAGATTTTTCCAGGCGATATAAATAGCGACAATTTATTAAATCTTTTTCCACATAATAGTGGTATATTTCAAGAATATTCTGTTAAATTTGTATGAAAAAGAATTAATAATCAAGTTATTGGCAGGGAATCTCCGGAGGCGTCTCAAAAACAAGTTGATTTGCCGTGCACACGATTTCTCGAAGTAGAATCATCCGAAACCAAAAATTCCAACGGCATTCGTTAGAGGAGATGTTTTTTGAGGTAACGCTGGGGAGATTTTTTTTTCGATTTTAAAATTTTTGGCGTCACTTTGAAGTCAAAAATGCGATTTTCGCTGAAAAAATCAGCCTATTTGTTGTTGTAAAATTGATAATTTTCAAAAAAACGAAAGAAGCTCCCAGCGTTACCTGATGAATTATATGAAGAAGCACTGTGCAAAATTTCAGAACGATTGGTCGATTAGTTTTTGAGTAATCGTGTGCACAGACTTTGAAAAGGATGTTTTTCAGGAGAACGCTTCAAAGTTTTGCCATGCGGCAGCTGCGTGGCAGGTCAAAAGTCGGGCGGAGCAACGGATACGCTCATAACTTCGTCAATTTTGCTCCGATTTGCTTGAAATTTGGACACAATATTCTGGAAATGTTGTATATTCATTTATAGAAATGAAAAAAAAATGAGGGAAAAAATGGAAAATACCCTATTGATTATTAGGTTTACGTTTAGTTCTTGAGCTCCCGGACTGGTGAATCCTCCGGGATAGCTCCTTGGTTTTTTTTTGTGATTTGTTGTGGATTAATTTGGTTATTTAGAGGGCGGTGGTAGATCCGTAGTGGATCGACAGGTATATTTTTGAGCTATTGTGTAAAGTTTTAGTCTCCCGTAGGGGAGAATTTGGAATTTGAGTTAAAGTCCGGCACGTGGCAATAGATCTCCCTTCGCCGCTGGCGATCCAACTCTCGTAGCCTTTTGATATTGTAGGGGAAAAGTATTGACCCTTTGGAGTGATTTAAAAAAATTCAGATAAGAATTTGGTTGTAAATACCGCATCGTAATTTAAGTGTCGGATGGCATTTCTTGGATGCTTGTACCGCTCATTGTATTTTTCGGCTTATTGCTTTGTAATTTTGCACTTATTATATGATAAATTTGGATCATAACAAACCCCCTTTAATATTGTGAACTGAGTAGGTCAGGTTAAATAAATTTACCAGTCGTCGTGTCAGCGTATAGTGTAACCGCGGAAGCGCAATCCGCGTACTAGTTTTGCGTGCCGCCAATAATGGCGAATTAATTTCTTGTGTCCCGAAACATTATTTAACTATCGCTCCCGTACTACCGCTCCCGTTATTTATCTGGAGCTGGATCTCCTATCAAAGTTCTCTTGTCAATTCTTTTAATTAAACTCCCGATTTGCATCTCCCGCGTATAGATGATAAATAATTAGGAATAAGGACTTTTGTTCCCCGAAAGGGCTAATTTAAGGAATTATGTGCAACCTCCCGACTTTTATTTTGTAATTCCCGGATTGCATTTGCTTGCATACTCCCATCTTTTCTTGAATATACGGGCTACCGCCTATTGAAGGAATTTCTGCGTTGGCTTTTATTTTATGTTGCTCTGCATTTGTTTTGTTTCTTCCTTGATAGATTGTTGCTTAGCCCACGCTACTCTACATACCAAATCGCGGATTAGTCTCGTCAACATGTACCATTTTGGTGTATTTGAGTTCTCCTTCCACGAAAATTATGATCGAGGTGTTATTCGATTCGGAATGGCATCTAGAAACTTTTTGGAAAATTTGAAATGGGGCTCGAAAATATTGCAAAAGTTATTAACAATTTAGTGAAGAAAAAAAAAGGGTTTGGTTTTTTGCGAATATCAAAAGAACTATTGCAGATATAGAAATTCTGAAAAAAGATCTTGAAAGAGTAGGAAATTTCCTAAAAAAAAATCCCACCTCCCGGAACTCCACCGCCATTATTTATAATTTTGATTTTGAGGTGAAAATGGGGCTAAAACGGGAGAAGTGAGTTGCGCGCGCCGACCGATTCAGCAGCTTGAACAAAAAAAAATTCATTCAACCCATTAAATATAAAAATTAAGAAATGAAAAAGTGTATATGCCTTATGAATACTTGAATAAACAATAACCCGCTGGGAAAGAAAAAATTTCCCAATTTTTTAATTAGATATGCTTTTGTTAATCAAATTTTTTTTTAGTTACACGTTAACATAAAAACCCTGATAATTGTTGAACTAGAAATCTTAGATTTTTTTAATTGCTTGGGGTTTGCCTTGAAAGGCTTCCGAAAAGATCCCCGTTGGAAAAATGTCTGATTGGAAAATCGGGGAAAATTTTTTTTCCAACGGATTATTGTTCATTCAAGTGTTCATAAGGTATGTAAATTTTTTCGTTTCTTAATTTTCAGTTAAAATGATTTTTTATAGTTGAAATTGCCTGATCAGTCGGCACACGCGGAACTCACTTCACCCGTTTCACCCCTATTTTCACCTCGAAATCAGAATAATAAATAATGGCGGTGGAGATTCGGGAGGTGGGACATTTCTACAGGAACTTTCCTGCTCTTTCAGAATCTTTTTTCAGATTTTCGATATCTGCAATAGTTTTTGAGATATTCGCAAAAAATGAAACCCCTGTTTTTTTTTGTACTAAATTGTTAATAACTCTTGCAATTTTTTCCGGCCCCAATTCAACTTTGTCGAAAAGTTTATAGAAGCGATTCCGAATCGAAGGTCACCTGGATCATAATTTTCGAGGAAGAACTGGTACATGTGACTAGACTAATACCTAGTAGCGCCTCTCGGTGGCCGGCTACAGAACCGTTCTCCCCCTGCCGTCTCAGGCTGATCAGGTCCCTCGCATCTACACTCAACGATAGAAATATCGCGCGAGCCACGGCAATAATAACCACACCGCGGCTTCCTTTTTACACCCAGTGCTGTCTAAACCATTTATGTTAGAATGGTTTTGGTTTCCAAATGACATGTAGCTAGCGTACGACCACGACCACGGTGTGCTTAATCGTGAAATAGTGAAACGAGCCCACCGATAATTGAAGATTATCAGATCTCAACTCTCCGACCACCGATTTTACTGAAATCAGGCTTAAATGAACCCGCTACACTGATTTACATCGCAAAAGTGCAGCCAAATTTCCCGAAATGCTTATGATCTCGGGGATACTTGATAGAACAGTTGGTCCTACAGCACTTTCTCGCTCCCCTAGCAGTGAAGATACTCGGTAGTCCGTCCGTTCTTTTGAATGTATTTGGCGCGAGACTCTACCGAGTTTCTTGATTTATCCCTTGCTCCTTATTTATAATAAGTGTCTCATTCGCCTTGTAAATGTACGCTTCGTCAATTTTCAAGATATTCCTTGCAAGACTTTCATCATAAGGAGAAGTTTGGGTGACATTTATATTTTTCAGCCCCAACGTTCTCAGTCGACTTGAGGGAATGAAATAAAATCGACCGAGTAGAATGAATGCAAATTGAAATAAAATAAAATCAATTTGATTCGAAATGAGATGCAGTTATTTTGAAAGAAATGGGGGAAAAGTTAAATTAGTGGGAATTACATGAAAAAAAAAGTTAAATACAAAGTAAAATATATTTTTAAAATGAAATATACTTTTTTGGAAATAAAATATATGGTCACAGATGTATTTCAGTATTTCATTAATTAAATTGTGCCTTCATTTGTTTAGAAATTGTTAGCTCAGCATAAATCGATGACTGCCGCTTTTTTTCAAATTTTCCTCCGCGGTGATGGAATTGAGAATAGCAAGCGAGATGGCGAGACTTGGAGCAGAGAATACTTGACGTATAAAACTGAAAATGGGAGGGGTCGCAGCCAGATCGATTGGGCGCGTAGCACCCTATAATTAATGAGTAAAAAAAAAGATACAGATTTTTTATCGACGATTGGGAATATCTGTGCTATTTCTAAGGCGTATGCACTTATATACAATGATTTTTTGACGAAACTAACTTTCAAGGCGCTAATGGATCTCTTACCATTCCATAAGTTCCAATTTGTTAATGAGAAATTGAAAACTAATTGGCAGGTGTTATCTCAAGGGATGAAAAACGTAACGAACTTGTTTTTCTCTAGCATCGTATTGAGGATTAAAACGTGTTATTAGTGGAAGTCAGTGATAATTTCAAAAACAAGAATACAATCATTCTTTCTATGACTCCAAATATAAGTAATTTGGATCAAACATCTTTTAAATCAAACATTGTTGTCAAATACAAATAACATTACATCCAGCCGTACTATCAAAATTAAAATCAAGATGAAACATAATTAAAAAATAAATAGATCAGTCCTAAAATGTCATCATTACAATTTCAGATCAGCTCCTTCAGCGCCTGCCACACCGATCGTTTCCGTTGTCATTTCGTTATTTCATTAATTTTTTCAATCCAGTCAAGATTGGCGGCAGCGAGTCGTCGCCAAGTATCTTTCGGCCGGCGAGTGCAGCGTGAGCGAACAAATAAATTTAATTAAATTAGAAAAAAAAAAAAATTGGAGGTAGTGGGGCTTGGCGAGCTTTTTCGGAAAAAATCAGAATTCTTGTACGGCAATATAACATTAGCTCGCCAAGAACCACGTACTCCAATTTTTATTTTTTTTCTAATTTAATTAAATTTATTTGTTTGCGTTTTTTTGATTCTTTGAATTGATTTTCACTGATGTATTTCCCAATTCTATTTTCTTACACTTGGTAATATTGTTTGTTGTATGTTCATTCCAGTCTTCTCCAGAACTTCCATGCATGATGCGAAGTTACATGTACTTGGCACAATAATTGATTTGGATCCTTTTTTTCATGATTATTGTTTTTTTTTTTATGTTGAAGACATTGAGGTAGTAGTTTTTCTTGAATACAAGTGAACAAAACGGTTTCGCGAGTGAGTGAAGTGAAACAAGATATACGAATACATAAAAAACTTAGAAAAGCTTGTAATGAGGCAACGCGAAGATCAGTCAAAATTTCAGAAGACATTGGAAATAGTCCTTTCACAAGTTGCACAAATGACACAGCTTATTGAAATACGTGACAAAGAAATTATATAGCTACGAAAACAGCTAGGTAACAGGATGGAAGGAACTGCGCTAACGGATCACCCGGAATTTAAAAATTCGGTCAGACTGCCATATAGTGAGATCGCAGCGTAAATACCACGATTTGGTTTCGACGACAATGACAATATCTCTCTGGAGACATGGCTAAGAAAAATCCGATCAATAAAAACAACAGACAATATATCAGACGAAACAATTACGATGTTCGCGTCCAACAAATTTGAAAAATCAGTTAAACGTTGGTACGACAGCCAAGAAGAATTATGGAGTTTATCATGGAATGACCTTGTATTAAGACTGAAAGACATGTTCGGTGAAGTGTAAATATCGCTAATGCAATTTTGCTGCAGAAACAAGACGATGGGGAATTTCACCCTGTATTTTACTAATACCATAGTTTCGAGCTCAAGACATTAGCGATAATAAAAGCATTGGAACGATTTAGAATCTATTTGGTTGGTAAACCGTTTACAATTATAACAGACTGTATTGCCTTGAAACAGACTCTTGCTAAAAAGGACATTAATGCAAAAATTTGTAGATGGAGCCTGCAACTCCAGGAATATGATTATGAAATTCAACATAGGGAGGCCGACCAAATGCCACATGTCGATACCCTTAGTTGCTGTTTTGAAGTCAACGTAATCAATGCAGAGGATACTATAGAAGATTTGTTAGTCCTCGCTCAAGACTCTGATTCAGAGTTACGTAATTCAAAAAACCGCTTTTAAGAGGGAGATGGAGACCTAAACAATTATACTATAGTTAATCACAAGCTATTTCGTGTCCTGGGAGATAAAAAAACTGTTAGTGGTTCCCCGGGGTACCTAGCACATCTAGGAGTTGAGAAAGTTCTTAGCGAATTACGGAATAGTTATTACTTCTCGGATATGCGTAAATTTGTTAAAAAATGTATCTCGAACTGTCTAAAATGCATTGAATACAATAGGAAGGCAAATCCACGTGAGGAACTGCTGCACCCTATAGATAAAAGCTCAGTTCCTTGGGACACATTACATATCGACCACGTGGGTCCTTTCATCAGATTACCAAAAGGTTATCGTCATATTTCTGAGATCGTAGATGCATTTTCAAAATTCATTGTTTTGCAACCAACAAAATCAACCCGTTCGAGCGAAGTCGTCCGAATATTGAGTGAGCTCTTTAGTTTGTTTGGTACCCCAAAAAGAATTATATCAGATCGGGGCACGGCGTTTTCTAGCGAAGAATTTAGTAAATTTTGCGATTCGATGGCTATAAAACATGTACAGATAGCCGTAAGGACTCCTCGCGCTAACGGGCAAATTGAGGTTTACAATCGTACGTTACTACCAGCGATTTGTAAAATTATATCTGCACCGAATAAGTGGCCTGAAGCTCTCAAACACGTACGATTGGCCTTGAATAGAACAATCCATGGCTACTCCCTGCGAAGAGGTGATCTTGATGTAGTACCTGATGCAATATGTGAAGAATTAATATATGACGATTATAACAAAGACCGAAATGAAGTGCGAGAAAATGTTGTAAACAATTTAAACGAAGCAAAACACCGTATGCAGGAGCGCTATGACGCGAATAGAAAACCTAACCGCGAATACAAAGTATTTGTAGGGCAGTATGTGATGATTCAGCCTACGACAGCAGATGTTCTGGGATGTCCGAAATTGAGTAAACGGTTCGTTGGACCATACGCGATTAAAAAGGAATTAGATCTAGATCGTTATTTAGTAGGCGACATCCCTGGACACCTTATCAAGGATCGCTTTTACGAATCGATCTTATCGCCCGAACGGTTGAAACCGTGGATCTCTTTCGCAGAACCCAATGATAGCGCTAGTGACGAATCAGGTGTTGACGAGGAAGCAAATGATAGCGAAAATGCAAATGACCCTGATAACATACTGTAAGAATACGAAACCGAGGCGTCTCCCAGTCAGAATGGCCGAGCTGTTAGGAATATAAGTTGTAGAGAGGGGCTAATCCGCTTTTGAGCGAGCGAAGACGATTATCGCGAGGATTCGGGGACGATGAAAAAAATATTGTGAAAAACTCGGTTAACCCAGACAAAGTTCAGTACAATAGAGTGCAACTAAAAAATATGACCTTGACATGCCGGCCACCAAATAATCTGATTATTCTCAAATGTGGTAAAATCGCAGAAATTATCAATATCGTAGAAGATCTCAGCCAAGACAGCTATTCAACTCAGAATCGAATATATTTCGAAGGATTTCGACGAAGCGTACGGGGTAGAATCTTCAAATATCCCTGCCATTCATCTGATAGGTATCGGTGAATTGAAATTGGGACATCGTGCAAGCACTATGACAAAGTTTTTGCCTTCTGATATTTCGCAAAAACTTGTAGAATCAAAAGTGAAACGCAGTAAAGAGTACGCCATGGAAATGTTGCACGCATAGTACAGTTCCGGAACGGCGCTAGAACGGAGGTAGATCGGCATTGAATTGGCGTAAGATCGGCGCACCGTTCCAGCTCACAATAGCTATAATTATACGTCGCATCATTCGTCAATATTCAGTTAATTTTGGATCGACGTTGGTGCGTGGAATATACATATAGATCTATGAATATTTTAACAGTGTTACACATGACTTTGTAGTATATGAATCGTAGACTGCGGTCTTGAGGCTCATCAGATTTCTGTGCCGTAATTCTACAGTATTTCCATTACGACGGTGCGAATCGTACAAAAATATTCGAAGGTAAGTTTTTTTGTATACTATCAATCTCACAATTGTATTATTTCGAAATTCCTACATAATTCGTGTCACAAGTTATTCGACAATGATTGTTTTGCCGTCGAAGTGCAGCCCAAAGAATGCCCGAACCTGCACTGGTTGATGATTCTTATACTTGGTGGGCACTGTGCTTATACTCTGCGATCATAACCCACCGGGGGTGTTGAGATGGCGAACAATACTTTTTTTTCTCACTTCTCATGAAAATCGTCCCGAAAACGCGATAATTTGTTACTAATTCAACGAACGTCATATACGCTTCTGATAAATGTTATTCAAAAAAAGTGGACAGAACGATGGTACATATTGTAGGATCGTAGCTATAATTGACTGCTGCGGCTTTGATTGTGTGTGTGTATGGGGTGTGTGTGTGATGGATGAACGATTTCGGCAGTTGACCGACGACCACTGCTGTATGCGCAGGTGGAAATAAAAATAGACTAATTAAAACGCTGTACTTATTTTACCTTTCCCAATTATCGTATGCTACAAAGTGGGGGCTCTACCGGGATTGTGAAAAGTAAGACGCATACGAAAATTCAAAAACAAATATAATAACGACGAAACGACGCTAAAAGAAAAGACAAAACGACGTTGAAGACGATAGACGAAACGACGAAGAACACTTACGACGAGTGGAATAATGGATCCACCTAGGCTTATTCGACAAAAGGACGCATCGGAGTTTACGGTGATGGAATTAAAAGCCCAGCTGAAATCTTTGGGTTTGAATTCAACGGGTAGCAAGACAGAACTCATTTCGAGACTAATGATGGCTGACCCAACGAGTGAGTGGACAAAAATGGCGGGTGAAACGAGTGATGTAGCCAACGAAAGTGACATAGTGCAAATAAGAAGGAATATTGATATTGATAGACATTCTGACACAGCGGACACGGACACAGGTGCCGAAAACGATACGACTCGACGAGAACTAGAGCTGGTTCAAAGGCAGAAAGAATTGATTCAAAAAGAATAAGAGTTGGCTCGACGAGAAATCGAACTGCTCAGGTGTCAGCAACGAAACGACTCAAAGACTCTCCAGAAGAGTATCACCCGTAAGAATAAGTGTTAAAACCATCGCAGAATTGCTCGGCTATTTTGATGGAAACGGAGGAGAATTAGAAAAATGGGACAGACAAGTGCAATTGCTAATTGAAACATACAGCATTGACGAAAATACATCTAAGGTCCTGATAGGCTCGCGCCTGAAGGGCAAAGCATTGGATTGGCTACATTCGAAACCAGAACATGTCAGCATATCAACAGAAGAACTCTTTGCCGAGCTAAAGTCTATGTTTTTCAATCGCCCAAGCAAAATCGCACTACCTAAACAGTTCGAGGGACGCGTCTGGAAGAAGGGAGAATTATTCACCGAATACTACCACGACAAGGTTATCCTCGGTAACCAAATACCGATAGATAACAACGAAATGATTGACTATATTATCGACGGCATCCCAGACCCGCAACTACGAAATCAAGCGAGGATTCAAAACTTCCCAACAAAGGCAGCATTATTGACGGCATTTGAGAAAATTACTGTACGGGCACAGCTGACTTACAGCAGTCAAGCTGTCACTTATTCCAACAACAGACGAGACGAAAGGGGTTCGAGGCCAGGAAGGAGCGATGGAGGAGGAGCAGCCAACGTCAACGTTCATCGGTGTTACAACTGTGGACAACACGGTCACGTTAGTGTAAAGTGTCCGGCTAAAGGATTAGGCGTCAAGTGTTTTAATTGCAGTGGGTTTGGACACGTGTCGGTGAAATGTCCCGCTAAAGTCACAGGTGTCGCAAAAAGTGTCAACGCTGTGAATCGTGTATTAAATAAGAAATGTCTAAAAATTGTCACAATTGCAAATATCGATGTTGTTGCCCTTATAGACACGGGCAGCGATCTATGTTTGATGCGTGCGAAATTTTATGCTAGCGTAGATTTACCTCAACTTGAAGGGACAAATTTGTGTTTCCGGGGGGTTGGTTCTGATAACTTCGAAGCTTTCAGTAAATGTTATGTGGACACCCTAATCGATGAAAATTGTTACCCTTTAACGTTTTATATAGTCGCCGACAACCTAATACCTAACGATTTGTTGATCGGAACCGATTTTCTAAATACTGTCAATTTTTATTCGAAAGAAGGTGAAATCAAGATTTTGCACCCCGATAACAATGTTTCGTTGGACCCAGATTTCGCAGAAATATACTTGATCAACGATGTCAGAGAAACAAACGAGATCGATTTATCATATATTGACGACGACGAGCACAGAAACTGCCTAGAAAATCTTATTTCCTCGTACAATCCGATTAAAACGCAACAGATAGATATAGAAATGAAACTAGTTTTAAAAGACGAGGAACCAATTTACCAGCGGCCGCGGCGTTTATCTCCATCTGAAAAAAAAATCGTAGATAGCCAAATCGAGGAGTGGTTACGCGATGGGATAATCCGTCCGTCCGTGTCGGAGTATGCAAGCCCGGTAGTATTGGTTAAAAAAAAAATGGCTCAACTAGACTGTCCGTAGATTACAGGAAAATCAACCAGAAAATAATTAAAGACTGGTATCCACTACCATTAATAGAAGATCAATTAGATTCGGTACAAGGAGCAACGATTTTTAGCACACTTGATCTAAAAAACGGATTTTTTCATGTCAGTGTAAGCGAGGAAAGTCGAAAGTACACCGCGTTCGTTGTACCAGGTGGAAATTACGAATTTTTGAAAGTCCCATTCGGTCTTTGTAATTCACCAGCGGTCTTTCAAAGATACATTAATTCGATTTTCGAAGAATTAACAGTCAGTAAAACACTTATGGTTTACATGGACGATTTAATTGTGGTTTCGACGGACCACGAGGGTGGGATGAAAAATCTTGAAAAGACTTTAAGCGTAGCAAGTAAATTCGGTCTAGCGATTAATTGGCAGAAATGTTGTTTTCTTCAAAGAAAGGTCGAATATTTAGGCCACGTAGTGGAAAATGGATGCATAAGCCCATCTGATAACACGATTAGGGCAGTCCGGAAATTCGCGCAACCTAAAGATGTCAAACAAATGCAAAGTTTTTTAGGTTTGACAATTTATTTCAGAAAATTTGTTAAGAATTATTCGATAATAGCGCGACCTCTGAAGAACTTATTAAGGGCAAATACGATCTTTCAATTTGGCGAGGAAGAATAGTTTGCTTTTGAAAATCTGAAAACAATTTTATGTAATTACCCAGTACTACGCCTGTACAATGTCAAAGCGGAAACACAGTTGCATACAGATGCCTGCATGTACGGATATGGCATGATCCTGTTGCAGCGGGACAGTGTAGATAATGCGTTCCATCCAGTTTATTATGCAAGTGGAAAGACCACTGGGAGCGAGGAACGATATAGCAGTTACGAATTGGAAGTTTTAGCGATAGTTAAGGCGTTGCGAAAATTTAGAGTTTATTTGCTAGGGATACCCTTCAGAATTGTTACAGATTGTCAAGCCTTTACCATGACTATGAGAAAAAAGGATTTGTGCGTTCGAGTAGCCAGATGGGCACTTTTACTTGAAGAATTTTCATACACCATAGAACATAGACCAGGAAAAAATATGCTCCATATGGATGCATTAAGCAGAAATCCTCTTCCCTCATGCATGTTAGTAAGCGGCGAGGAGGAAGGCCTCATTTCACAAATTAAAAGGGCGCAGGTCGAAGACAGCGAATTAATTAAGATTTGAGAAAAGGCGCAGCACGATCAGGCTAATGATTTTGTATTAAAAAGTGGATTATTATTTAAGGAAAAAACCGGTGATCTACCTTTGGTTATACCGAAGGCCATGCAGTCACAAATTATAAGGCGGGTGCATGACAATGGTCATTTCGCGATAAATAAGACGGAACAATTGTTATCGAAAGACTACTGGATGAAAAAGGTGCGGCATAAAATCGAGAAAGTCATTACTAATTGCGTGCAATGTATATTATCTATGAAAAAACAAGGTAAACAAGAAGGATTTTTGAATCCAATGGGCAAAGGTGACCTACCGCTAACCGTGTATCACGTCGATCATTTGGGGCCACTTCCTTCTACAAAGAAAAGTTGTCAGCACATCCTTGTTGTAATTGACGCTTTTACTAAATTTGTTTGGTTGTATGCGACTAAAAGTACTGGCTCTACCGAAGTGGTGGATCATTTGAAGAAACAGTCCGTAATTTTTGGAAATCCCGAAATGATCATCTCTGATCGTGGTACAGCTTTCACCTCGCACGAGTTTGAGGACTATTGTAAATGCGAGGAGATTCGACATGTCCTCATTACAACCGGTGTTCCAAGAGCGAATGGACAAGTTGAAAGGGTAAACCGCACCCTCATACCATTACTAACTAAATTATCAATCGAAAAGCCTGACGAGTGGTATAAGCATTTAGACGTAACGCAAAAATATTTAAATGCAACTCCGACTGCAAGCACAAATGTTTCACCTTTCCAATTGTTATTCGGCACATGTGTGCGTCTGAAGAGTAACCCAGAAATTGTAAAAATGATTGAGGATGAATGGGTAGAGATGTTCCGAGAGGATCGTGATGAGTTGCGAAGAAGAGCCAAGGAAAATATAACAAAGATCCAACAAAAGAATAAACAAAATTTCAATAAAAAAAGGAAAGAGGCCAGGGCATATAACAATGACGATCTTGTAGCTATAAAGAGAACACAGCAGAAACCCGGTATTAAGTTGGCGAGAAAATACTTAGGGCCTTATCAAATTACTAAGGTTTTGCGAAACGACAGATATATGGTCCGCAAAGTTGGTGAACACGAAGGACCACTAGAAACAGTGACGATGGCCGAATATATGAAGCCGTGGGCATGCTATAATAGTGATAGCGAGTTATCAGACGACGAGGCATCCGAGGACGTATGCGAAACCAGGACGGCCGAGTTGTAGGATCGTAGCTATAATTGACTGCTGCGGCTTTGATTGTGTGTGTGTATGGGGTGTGTGTGTGATGGATGAACGATTTCGGCAGTTGACCGACGACCACTGCTGTATGCGCAGGTGGAAATAAAAATAGACTAATTGAAACACTGTACTTATTTCACCTTTCCCAATTATCGTATGCTACAATATGTTGATCGATATGATAAGTTGTCACTATCCAAATTATTTCGATCATTCCAAGATAAGTCAGAGCGCAAAATGCGTGGTTTTTCCATTCCAAATACCAGTGAGGTATTTCAAAATCGCTATGCCGTGCCCTCTTGATGAATTTCCAGAACACCCGGGCACGTTTTTACATGAGTCTACTAGGGTGACAATCCTCACAGTTTCATAGACTCAAAGAATACCCGGGCGATTCTATAAGTTTGGACTGATGAACGTCCTTTTTCGACGTCTATGTTTTTGCAGAAAACTAGTCGGATGACAATCATCGCAGTTTCCTACGCGAAGTAATTAATTGAACGATCAGAGTAGGCGAAAAGATGTGGTGCCCGCCAAGTATGAGAACCATTAACCAGGGCAGGTTCGGGTATTCTTTGGGCTGCACTCCGACGGCAAAACAATCATTGTCGAATGACTGGTGACACGGATTATGTAGGAATAAGAATCGGGGACTGACTCCACATTCAATGCGTTCGAGTGCGTTCCAAAACTTGGTGCTAATGTTTGATGTCACAACTGAGATTAGCGCTAGATTTTCTGTGTTGCTATAGAAAGTTTGGAAATCGACTCAACATCCCATATGTTTGATCGAGTTCTAATATTTGGCGCTAATTTTTGAGTTCATGACGGAGATCAGCGCTACATTTTCGGTTTTGTCATCGAACAGTTGATCTCATCTTTTGCAGGATCGGCCAAACTTGTGTTATTCATTGCCCGATAAAACACCCTTTTTCTTTTTCCGTCAGAAAATACACTCTTGTACTTGGTAGCATTTTTACACATTTATAATATTTTTGTCGTGGATTCTACTCCTTTCTGTACGTACAAACGTCAGACGATATAGTCATACCGTGAAATACTTACGATGATTGTTTATGCCATGATACTGCAATTTGGTTATCTCAGATTCGATGGCTCACGGTAGGAACGATGACATCGGAGTACTTCAGCACATATTCTTGCCTATTTCAGGCATGATATTGAATCATTCAACGACAAATAACTAAGGTTCTGGTACAGTCAGTGTAGGATTTAATCAGTCGGTTTGATACAGTTTTTTTTATCGATGAACTATAATATACTTTGACGTTGCATTTTGGATGCACGTCACAGGGGGTACAATACCGCGTAAATACAGTCGGCGTGGCGGGATACTCTCGGCAAATCGTGACAGATTTAGGCAGTTAGGATAATGTTATCAATTTTTGTGTATTTTTTCCCGTTTCGATCCCCCCCCCCCCCCCCCCCATCTGCGGACGAGCCCGACCACCGAAGGACTAGCAGCCCGAAGGACACTACTGTGGACGGCTCACGGACCCAACTGCATCAAACTACGGAACTGCAGTTCACCCACGACGTGAAACACAAAATGCCACAAGCAATGGACAGCGGGTAGCGTCAACCATCTAGTACGGCCATAGTATCTTCCCAGGGAGCACAGCAGAGTATTTTTCTGCTGATGCATATTCCCCCTCAGCTATATCGTATCGTAGGGTAGGGTAGGGTTGTATAAGAGCGCGGGCAATGAGAGTGTGCATTGGCGATAATTCGAATCGGATATAACATTCGTAGCCAACTTTAGTTGTGTATTGACAGTCAAATTGAACTATAAACAGCGCCAAAAAGAAATTTGAATAGTGAAAAAATTGAAGACGTAAGGTGAGTTCGCATAATTGTGATTTACTAAAATATTCCACCATTTTGTAAACTCTATTGAACATACAATTGTTAAAATAAAATCCAGTTGTTTGGTTGTTCCGTCATCCAGACACATTAAATAGTTGCCCACCATGTTGATTTTAAAGGATCGGCCACGAGATGGTGATACTAAACACTTTTATCGTAGATACAGCTATTGTATAAGAGTGCGCAGTACTGGATTGTGTAAAAGTGTGCTCGTACTCTTAACATATGAACATCCAAATGACTGTAAATGATTCTTTGTTCGAGAAAACCTATGACCTACGTTCTGAAAGAATTTAGAAAAGCAATAACAGCACCAAAAAAAAAATTTGGAAGTGCCCTGGATGCGACGAAATTCATACAGAACCAATTGCAGAAGATTGGATACAATGTATTTCCTGTGCCAGATGGTGGCACGATAAATGCACATCTTATTCAGGCATTAGGGCATTCGAATGTGCCATCTGCGTTTGAATTTTTTTTCTATATTGTAACGAGGTACCCCAAATTTCAGAAAGAATAAGCAAGTTTATCAAAAATAGATAATCATAACCGACCCTCACACACAGGCCGCACAGGAATGTGAATCGGGTCGCTCACAATTGTTTCAAGCCCGCGCGCGCCGAGACCCTTTCAGTAGACATTGGAAAAATAATAGAAATAATATTCATAAAAAAGAATTATAAATGTCACCCCTAGAGGGAGGAAAAATAAATAGATGTTCTCGCGACAAGTGAACCACCAAAAAGATTTATAATCCGCCAAATTTTCCGAAAAAGGAATCTCCCTACCCCTGTGGCCCAGTGCACACAGCCAAAGTTGCTGGCATCGCGGAGTTACTTCGGTCTCTCTGCCTGTCCAGATCTTTGGTTTCTTTTTGTTCCCGGCAAAGTTGCTGGCATCGCGGAGTTACTTCGGTCTCTCTGCCTGTCCAGATCTTTGGTTTCTTTTTGTTCCCGGCAAAGTTGCTGGCATCGCGGAGTTACTTCGGTCTCTCTGCCTGTCCAGATCTTTACCCGACAAATCTTGCGACAATCCGAGTTGCTGGCATCGCGGAGTTACTTCGGTCTCTCTGCCTGTCCAGATCTTTGGTTTCTTTTTGTTCCCGGCAAAGTTGCTGGCATCGCGGAGTTACTTCGGTCTCTCTGCCTGTCCAGATCTTTACCCGTCAAATCTTGCGACAATCCGAGTTGCTGGCATCGCGGAGTTACTTCGGTCTCTCTGCCTGTCCAGATCTCTGATTTCTCCCTGCTTTTTGGTTCGCATGCCGGCATCGCGGGGTTACTTCGGTCTCTCTGCCTGTCCGGAGCTATAACCTCTTAAAGATTCAATATTGTGGGAAAGATCCCTTGATCCCTATCACTTCAATTAATTAAAAGCAGTTCTAAGGTCTGGGGTATGGTGATCGCCGTCTCAGATAAAAAATTATTAAAATAAAAAGTAAAATAGTAAGAACACCTAGCGACCGGTGTTGGTGAATAGCACCAACGTAGGAAAAGATACCGATAACCTCAGGTTTCACTCACTATCCCTACCTAGATTTACGAATCCTTTATATTTTATCCATATGTGTTTTGAATAAATATCATAGTTCCCAGATTCCAGTGTAAATCCTTCTTTCCAACGGTCAAAACTTAACCCTTTTTCCATTTTCAGTTTCAAATTCAATTTATTGTGTATCTCACCCAAGACGTATGTCAATCGCCCGAGAAAAGAGACTCACAAAATTTAGTTGAATGTTCAACTTGGCGCCCAACATCTTTTTAATCGTTCTGCCGACTGATCGCGAATCGTGACAATATTAATAACGTTGCGCACTCTTATCACCACAAATGCGCACTCATACACAGATGAGTGTGTAACAGTGCGCAAATACACTTACCCAAGTTTCATTTAAATTTTCCTCGATCATAAGACTGAATTTTATTTTAACTATTAGTTATTGTATTTGAAATATAAGTTTTGTTGAAAATTCGAGTTTATTTAGTGAAATAAGAACAATAACCGTAACAGTGCGCACTCCTATACAACCCTACCCTACCGTATCAACTTTGTGGATGCCGTGATGACGGTGTTTAGGGCCGTGTGATGAACCACACAAAATCCAAGGCTTCCTGCCATCTCGACTTCTCGGCCAGGCGCCGAACCACCCCAACAACATCCACCCTCTGGACCCCGTGTTGGTCCCGGGTTACCCCCGAAAGGTCCTGGACAAGCCATTCATCCCAAGGAGCGACAGAAATTCGGGAGAGGGGTTCCGGTGACCCCCTACGACTGCAGTCCAGCGAGAATCCGTCGTGAAGGTCGCCGCACTGCAGCTAAACCCCTCCGGCTAGGGAGGTCTCAGATGGGCCCACGGCTGGGGTGTCGTTCCGAGGCGGTGGTGTTCCAGGAGTGAAAGAATAAGACGGCCACGAAGGGTGATACCTGGCGTACGGCGGGGTCCGTGCAGTCTGAAGCAGTAGTCTCACCGTCCACCCTCCGCAGACAGCGCAACGAGCGGCTCAACCCGCCAATCAGGAGCTGACGTCATCCCTACCTGACATCGATATTTCGGCTGACGGATCGAAGATTCATCCTCTTCTACGTTCGACCGTCGGACCGACAAGACATCGCAGAAAATCTATTTCGAATATCGTTCCGCTTCCTTCTTGCTTATCCCCCCCCCCCCCCCCCCCCCGCAGTATTATTTAATTTAGCTTCTATTACCAGTAGTCTTCTTTCTTTTTCTGCTTGGAACCCCTCTATCGCTTCACTTGTCTGAAAACTTTGTGCTTCTCTTTTCTACTTCTTTGAGGTAAAGTTTACTTTCGTTCTGTAAAGCCACGAATTAACTCTAGCATGTAAAACTTATCGTATCGAGCCTGGCCATCTTTTGTGTCGCCACGCGGTTGTTGGGTCAAGAAAGCCTCTGCCGTCGTGCGGTTTTGTTAATTATTGGGTAATTTGTTAAGCTATCGAGCTACTGTCATTGGAGTCTATTTTGCTAAGGGCCAGGTCGCATCGATTTTGCTTAAAGATTGTGATATTGAGTAACCGGATGGGTTAATTCGTGACTTTCATTTTTCTGCTCTTCGGAGCGCTATTCTGAGCTAATAATTTGATATACTGGGTCTATGTGATATTTTTTCCTTATACTTTGCTTGTGTGATCTATTTGGCGTAGTTGCTATAGCATGAATATTCTGGTCTGTCACGTTTCCGAGAGTATTGCGGGCGTAGAAGTAGCCGTGGAGAATTAGATTAATATTGCATATGATAATTAGTATTGTGAATCTGCAGTTTGAGTAATTAGGGAATTGATCTCCACGTTAAACGTATTTAGTAAAGTATTGCGTAGTAAGGCAACGCCTGCGGTGTTGACCGCGCCGTAATTTGGGTCTCTTTCTATTATATTATTTGCCTCTTTCTATTATATTGCCTGCCTTTTCTATTATATTTTCTTGCCCTCTTTTTCTATCGTATTGTACCTCTCCCTCTGAGTCGTATGTTAGCTTAGTGCTTTGGAATGTATCGAGTCTTTTGGGCAAAAGAGCCATGCTTTGTGAATAATTATAATTGTGAATGCTCTGACAAATAATTTGCATTAAAGCACCATATTGTGAACCCATGAACTGCCTGTTTAATTATTTAGCGGTTATCTAGCTGGTCTTGAGACATCTTGAGAATTAAAATGGTAGCCCTACCCCTCTACCGTAACATCTGACGCGGGGTGGCCTAGCCGAGCATATCCGTCGTAACGCCTAGGACACTATTTAATTAATTCTTATATTGAGGTTTTTTGGAATTTGCTGTGTACAAATTTGTAGCATTGTAATTTTCGAAACAATTGACGCGAAGTGCGTCTGGCGCTCAACGATCTATTTTTCTGTACTTTTAAGGTTTACTCTGGCGTGTTTTGGAAAGTGTCCGAGGAAGAGCGCCGTAGGGTACCGTCGTGACCCGTCCCCTTTTCTCCCTTTGGGGGGATGTGGAACGCGTTACAGTACATATCTATTCAACACCCCATTGCCGAAAAATAATTATTTCATCAAAAGCCCAATTGCTGAGGAATTATCATCGAGATTATCATTCATTCGAAGCCTGATTACCTCAAAAAAGTTATTTATCCAAAATTCCGTTGCTGAAAAATAATCAAATACGATGTTAGTTTTCCAACCGAAGCCTCATTAGCGAAAAATAATTAGGGTAGAGCGGTGCAAGTGTGCACATCTTTTAAACATTGCCGGTTTCATCCATGTTGTAGACTGCGTGAGGGGCAAAATTGTGCTCCTTCATTAAATCTGAGAGATGTTTAAAATATTTGTCGCATTGTGTCTTATCAAACCCCATCGCTCTGGCTATGCTCGTCAATGTAAGTTGCCGTATACTCAGTTCAGGCTGTCGCTTCAAAAAGCCACGTAGCAAGTCTTTTCCGGCTTTTTTAGCGTCATTATTAAATCGATGAGGTATTTTACTTTTCACGGCAAAATCATAAGCCGAAATTCTTAAATTTTTAGCAGTCATGCCGTAAAACATGCCATCGATTGTTTTTATATGTTGGCAAAACTCGGTTTCTAGTTCTTTGCTAAAAGTTGGGTCATATCCCCCTAATTTTGAGGGAGTACTGTCGGATTTTAAATACTTTCGCAGCGTCGATTCTGGTGTGCCAAGTGATGAGGCCACCAATCTTTTACTTACATCGACTTTAAAAATCCGTTTCCTGGTCTCGGCGATTAACGAATAAGGATGGTTTTGTTTTTCTGCCCTCCTCTGTCGTCTGGACATCTATAAAAACAAACCGCATCAATAATAAAGAATTGTTGTAGAAGTGTGCGCACACTTACAAACTACGCATCAGTGTAAATAATTCGTTAGACAATGCCGTTTATCAGAGCAAAGCGGAACTTCGATGGCATAACTAAGAAGGCGAAAGTTGTAGTGAACCAAAGATTCTGTCATTTAGCTGAATCCAGCGAAACTGTTGAGTGGCACAACATTTAAACCACGTAAAAATTTTAACAAAGTAGCTAAATACCTTCAAACTTACCTGGACGCTTTGTTTGCACTCGTTTATTAACAAAAAATCGGCTGTGAGTACTACGTATGATTGTACTCAGAACACAATTTAAGTTAGCTGCAATTGCCAAGTCGTCCGCTGTCAATCGCTCATGCCCACACTTATCAACCACGCACACTTGCACCGCTTTACCCTATTTGTCTGAAATCCAATTGCCGAAAATCAATCATTCATTTATAGCCTGATTGCCTCGAGAAAGTTGTTCATCCAGAGCCCCATTACCGAGAAATAACTTGTTCCATCTTGATCTTCGCATGACTATCACTATAAATAATTTTTTTAATTATTAAGTTATAACGGGCACATATTCAATACATAATAGAAAATTCAAAGACCCATACCATTTCAATGATTTCAATTTATAATCTCTGCATAAAAAATGCACATCTCAATTGTATATCATGCTCAAAGCCATTAGAAAGAAGACCATTATCTGCAATACACGCTACTGTCCTTAATTTACAGAACTGCGCATGCTAAAACTAATCAAATTTAGTAAAATGGTTCTAACTTCCGAATGCAACATCCGATTCAACTAAAAATTGATAGGCAAGCGGAGGTCGTTACCAAAGGAATACCACGTGAATTTCAATTATTTTTTATGATCGGTTCTCGAGATACAGTAACGGTAAACAGAACAATGTTTGGCCGGCCTTTTCGAAGAATTTAGCGGTCATTTATTTATATTTAAAGCCCAATTGTCAAGCGAAATTGAATTAACATAATAAAAGTTGTCTAACTGAAGCCTTATTGCCGAAAAATAATTATTATTCAATGCCGAATTGCCGAAAATCGATTATTTTAATTATTTATAGCGTGATTGTTCCTAAAAAGTTGTTCATCTGGAGTCCCATTACCGATAACCGAGAAATAATTTTATCTATGTACGCACAGCAAGTGGCTGTGAGATAGTATCGGTGCCTAATTACCTCGTTAATAGATTCAGAACGATTTTTAAATGTTTTTTTCTGATAAAATAAATATTATTGCGTATGGAACTGTAAGATCTAGATAACCGACTGAGCGAACTATGTAGTAGTTTTGCGGTATGTATAGTACATAGAGGGCCTCTAGCAGTGCGGTGCCAATCAACGTATTTAAATCACTCTTGTATTGTAACGACCACAGATGTGCAGATGTGAAGCCAATAAATATGATAAGATTAAGAACCCTTTTTCCTTGTTTAATCTCTTCCTAATACATTACAGGAACTAAAGAGCCGCAGGTTGCCGACCCCTGCACTAGGGTGGTCCTTATTTTGGGTATTTTTGAATTTCTATGCTTCCAGAGGCTCAAATGGTTCGTAATGGATGAAAAAAATGTACCCCAAGTTTCACCTCTCTAGCTTAATTTTAACCCTTGCCGCCTAATTTTTTAATTTTCAATTTTTTTTACGGCCAAAATATTTATTCAAAAAACTTGAAACTCTGCAGGCTTTATTATCATAATAATAGCTGCTTTTCAGAATTTTTGAAGATTTTTCAATATTATAATACCGAAGTTACAGCTAGATATTGTTTTTTATTTTTTTTATCATGGCTGAAATAATTGTTCGATAAATTTGAAACTTGGTGGACTTCTTCCTTATAATAGTAGTTATCCTTCAGAATTTTCACAGATTTTTAGCTAATAAATGAATGTTTTTTTTTTTCTTTTATTAAATGATTTTTTTTTCATCCAATTGTAGACTAAAAATTTCAATCGCTAAAAATCTGTAAAAATTTTGAAGGACAACTACTATTGTAAGGAACAAGTCCGCCAAATTTCAAATTTATTGAACAATTATTTCAGCCGTGATAAAAAAATTTTTAAAAATATCTAGCAGTAACTTCGGTATTATAATATTGAAATATCTGTAAAAATTCTGAAAGGCGTTACTATTATGAAGATAAAGCCTGCAGAGTTTCAAGTTTTTTGAATAATCATTTTGGCCGTAATAAAAAATTAAAAATTAGGCGGCAAGGGTTAAAATTAAGATCGAGAGGTGAAACTTGGGGTACATTTTTTTCATCCATTTCGAACCATTTGAGCCTGTGGGAGCATAGAAATTCAAAAATACCCAAAATAAGGGCCACCCGAATATACACATACACACCGATGCACACACACATACATCTGTGGTCAAGAATTTTGAGATACCGTGAACAGAAAAATTTTCTGAAAATGGTCTGCGAAGAAGAAGATTGTAATGTTCATCAACTTTGAATCCCCATAACTCTGGAACCGCTGGACCGATTTCGTTCTGAATTTTTGTGGATATTCGTTTGATGATAACGAATAATTTTTGTCTACATTTTTTGCGAAATTTTCAGCCGTTTGCGAAAAAAATGCTCCCGTTCCAAGTATAAAGAGTTGGCTCGAGAAAAGATTGCTGGTTGGCGCTCGCCTGCCTACGGTACTCGGCGGCAATTCGCTGCCGCGAATCTTGATGTAGCATAATAGATAGATTATCAATTCGGCAATTAATTAAATTACGAAAGTGATTCCGTATGTATATACACACAGACTCGAGGTTCAGCAAGAGCACTTCAAATGTTAGTGATCACCAAAGTTGTACTTTTAATTTCAGATACTTTTTAAACAGAGCTTTGTAAATCGCATGATTATGTTTTTTTAACATCATCACATCAAATTTGGCAAACTCAAATTTTCCCAGAAAATACACGTCAAAAGTTGTACTATTGTTATGATACTTCACTCAAATATCAACTGTAATTTCAGGTGCTGGTACTGACATAAACAATGTGGATCTGCTGAAACTCGAAAAAACCATTGCTGATAACGATATTAGAAAAGGTTTCGAAGCGTTTCCTGCCCTACTGACGAAACGCTTGGATGAAGCGGGGATCAAGCTCATCGTGAACCCACAAGGGGAATTGGATGCTTTTGACACGCTTGAAAAATTCACCGCGTTCGACGTCAGCTTAGCTGAAGAGTTCGGAGAAAAATTAATGGTGAACAATTCATTTTATGTCTGCTTATCTTTATGCTGTATTCTCATAGTATCTCATTGTCAGTATATAATTCGATATACAAAAAAATCTGTTCTTCGGAGCTCCTAATCCTAAGACGCAGTTTGAGACAAGAAAACATTGTAGTAAAATTATTGAATGGCATTTGTTCAATTTTTATTCAATCACAGAGAATATTACTATTTATGACAATACTGTTAATTCGCTACCACGTAGATTTACTTACATTAGTGTTCGCATGGTGCTCGAGGAGGAACGTAGGGGATACTGTCGCTAGCATCATGTCCCGATTGTTGAACGAATACGTTCAACTATTGTTCAGCGGTGTGAGGAAAAAGGAAAAATATGGTGGCAAGAAAAATTTTTCTACAGCCAAGTCGTTCAATTGCATGCGCTGTAAGTTTGTTTCTTTGATCAGGGATTAATTGACATGCATTTTCCTATATTCCTATATTCGATGTAGTAGATAATATTGATAATATCGAACGACTAAATGTGATCGATAATATCGAAGATTGAATGCATTTTTCTCCTGCTGTTTTGAAATGTCAAGAGGTAAAGTGGTTTGGATGTTGTTTTTCAACAGACACAATTATGGATCGTTTTGCGGAGGAAAAGTGCACGGCTACCCAAATACAACAGTGCACTACCAAATGGTTGATACGTGCTGAGGATCGCATAGGCGGGAGAAAGGCCGGGGAAGCAGCTAAAAAATGGACAACTCTCCAAACTGTGTCAATCGACAATAACTCGGAGAGTATTTCATAGTTTCCGTTTACTCATACTTCATATAAACTCGGATAAGTGAAAATAAAATAATTCTCAAATACTACAATATACGATCTATTCACTCCTCATACAGTTTTTACACGTTTTATTTTTATCATGCATCCCAAATACTACATGCACATACCAAGATAGAAATATTGGCATACCGTGATATAGAGGTAATGGCCCAATATTCTAATTTCGATCTGACCCAACAGAGGCTTATAATATTGGACCATTATGACGTAGAATGATAGCCTAATAATGTCATCTGATTGTGAGTTTGTCCCGTTGTACACTCGCCAATATTGGCAGGACTTGGCACGGCGTTACATTACAGGAATGACCCAGCACTTCTCAACAACCTCGGGCCGATTAATCGGGCGCTTCCCAGTATCGGCCCGACCTGCCACCGTTCTCTGATATTTACTCATTGTAAGGATATCTCACATAGTGTTTTCACGCGATGATTTCCAAGAAAATCCGTCTCCAAATTTCTGAATATCTTTGTTTCTTACTTCTTGAGCCTCCTCTGATAATTGTCCAATAGGTAAAACCGTCGAAGCTATTATCAAAGGACCATGGAAAAATGGTAGTGCTTGGCGTTATTTTTTTGATTTCATTACAAATACTGGCGAAAGGATCCCAAATTTGGTACTTGGCCGCGTACTTATACATTTACAATGTTTTTGCCATTATATTAATCTACTCTTGGGAAAGTTCCACATAGAATTAGAAAAATCACATTTATAAGCATTCCAGTTATCGCAAATCGTCTATGACTTCCATCAACACTGAAATACTCTTACTCAATATGCTGGCGATTCTGGTGAAAGAATTAATTTAAATAATCCCGAGTTCAGAAACCTTACAATTTTCCCAAAAAATGAATTCAACAAATTCGAATTTCCTTAACAATTTCCGTTTTGTCGAGGACCGGCATGGTCACTAGGTAGAGGAGACCGCGGCAAAACGAGGTTTGGAGCAGGACGGCAAATGTGCAGGTACACGTGACTAGTACACGCTAATGAGCTACGACAACGCCATTCGTACGAATTTCAGCCGCCTTACGCCGGTCAGTGGAGGGAAACGTGTCGCTGCTTATTTTGGCTGCCCTGTGAGAAAAAACTAAATCCCAAGTTTTCTGACAAATATCGATGTGTTATGAGGTAAGTGAGTAAATTTTCACAATATTTTCAACTAAAGACCGTAGTAGCAACATCGAATTTTTATATTAGGCACTGTTCATAATCTTTACTATTTCAGGTTAGAAATGCTTGGTTTTATAACAAAAAATATTCGTTGGAACAAAACGATCGGGGCATAATGGGATACTGCCCCATCTTTACGATATGTGCTAAACATTTTTTAGGTGTTTGTTTCTGAACTTTTTTTTGGAGACCGATTCATCTCAAGAGGAAGATCACGGAGGAATAGTATAATTCCTCCATGGGAAGATGACGATGGGTACTTATATTCGCAGTAAACCAAAAGATGGGTGATTCATAACGTGTGCCACGGCCGGGCCCACAATTCTTGCGCTCGGGGTTGATGAGGAGGACGAGGAAGCGCATATTTACGACCGTTGTCAGTCCGATTAAAATATGTACCCTTTCTACCCTGTGCCACTTCCCATTTTGCTCCGCGGTCGGGGCAAAATGGGAAAATTGAGTTCCTTGTTGTTGTTTCTAATTACCGAAAAACGAAGTGATTCAGCCTGTGGAACAATTTGCTTATACAAAGTTGATTTATAAATATTGCTGTCTGAGTAAAAATTATTCAATAACAGTTTATTTTCTTTATATATCTTTTTTCTCAGATATCCCGTTTTGCCCCGGCCTCCCGTACTGTAAATATTCGCGTATTTTCAGAAAATGTCGATTATTTTTTATTGTACATGAATTTCCAGTGAAAAAGGCTCATTTTTTGAGCGGAAAATTGCTGGTTCGTAAAGGCTAGATACAAAGTAAAGAATCCTGTATATCGCGTGACGTTTATTGTTTCTCTGACTCAATCCCACGTGCAGCTTTTCCGTTAATTAAACCACTGAATTATGTGACGGGTGTTTTTAAAGTGCATAACTAAAAAAAATCTATAATCCCTGAGACAAAACAATCGTTGAGTTTACAAACGTAAGCGATTTGGATTTGTAATTATTATTTGTATAGACTGGCAATCCGCGGTGTTAATATAAGAGTAATACTGCAAATGCGAAGCTTCTCCAGTTCCACGAATAGCGCGATCCCCGCAATTCAAGAGCCTCCAAAAATAGCGACATCCAAATCGGATAACGTAGTTTAAAACGCTCCGCGACACGTCACAGTGGAAGTATCAGAGCGACGCCCGTTACCCCTTGATTTCTCCTGCCATTACGCCGTCGCTCTTCACCCCTCAAAAATAACGTGCGCTGAGCTTTTCTCCGTGGCGCCGGCCGCGCGCGTCTTCGACGTATTTCACCCCTAGCAACGTATGCGTCATGAAGCTCCTCAGCGGACACCGTTCGGCGCTGACTGCTGAATTTTGGACGCCACAGTCGAGCGCGAACCGCCGTACAGTCAGGACTTTGGTGACAAGTGAACCCGAAAATTTTTAATGGCAGCGTGCGCAGTCAGCACTGACAATGAGGCGGCGAAGACGAGGCCAATGAACTGGCAGCAAAGGGTATTCGGACGTCAGCTTATAAAATGTAATCAGGCAAACTCTAGCGTAACAGATTCCAGTAGACTTCGAGACGTGGGAAAGCTCCTCGCTTCTGTAAACGGGGAACCTCTTTGCGAGACAATCGGTGTATATTTCAGTTTCATTAATCCAGGGGCAACTTGCGACGATTTTACTAAACAGTTGACAGAGCTTTATGGAAGTGTTAACGGTGCCGTTTGCAAAGATGATGATAAAGATTGTGCAACTGATAGTGAAAAAACACAAAAAAAAAAACGCTTTGAAGTTGTACACGTTGTGCTGTGGAGCAATGTTGCCGATGTTCTTGATTTTGAAGAAAGTTTTCAAGGACACGTGGCTGAATTGCCTTGGATGGCTGTCCCCAACGACGACTACGAACGAAAGGTATAATAACACCAATATAATCGGAATTCCGAGTTTGAGAGCGCATGAAATTTTTTTCCGTTCGTCGTTTCCAAGACTTCGAACTAACCACGGAACTCGTAACCACGTATAGTGCTACCATTGAACGATAACGCATGCGGTTGTAAACTTGTCCTCCGAAATGAGTCAACGGCGAGTCAGAGGCTAGGTTCGAGTTGCTTAATTAATTTGACCATCGATTAACCGGAATCTAAAATACTGCGCCACGTTTAGTTTGCATACACTCACAATATTCATATATCTAATGTGAAACCTCTCCCTTCGTTCAATGTCATATAAGTATATATGTATTCATATATTTGGGTATAATTTTGATACGTACATGCACGCCCTACATCGAATAATGCAGTTGTGGTATGTTTGACGTTATACTGCAGGGACAATAAATAAGAACCCGTCTACGTTCACAGTCACTCGTCACGCGTTGCGCTTGCACGCCATGTTAAATATAATCGCGATTAGGTGTATATTTATATGGCTAACAAGCCAGGCAGGGGTCTCATTTGTAAATAAATTCCGCTTTCGACGATAGTCAAATTTTTCTAATTCCAATTATAGTGGGAAATGCTCACAATTTACATAAAACATTATCGTGCTCGAATACTGCGGGGTGAAGGAAAAAAATACAAAAAAATCCGCTCAGGACTTAGACATTTTAGAGTTTTATGTACAGGGTGTTTCAAAATTAGACCCCACCGCTTTACCAGGTGATTCTTCAGCTTGAGATCGGCGAAGATCAAAAGAATTTCTGCAAAATGTACTTTCATCCGAACATCAAGGTCAAAATTCTTGATTGCGCTCAAAAATTCGTCTTGTCAAGTAGGTCAAAAGAAGTCTCTGAAAAACATGGGGTCGCAAACGAATCTTTACTGTCAAAAAATGGCTCCAAATGTGAAGAAAATTATGAAAAATGAAAAAAATGGAATTGCGGAGGAAGGGTCACTTCGCTGTGTACCTCTCTCGTCTCTAAACCCGTGGGCTCATAACTTGGATTACACCCCTTGAAGAATTTGAAATTTTTTCACCCGTGGGTTGGCCCAATCGTAGACATAGGATACGCGATTAGCGTTTTGAGCGTTCATCACTTCAGATTTTTGAAAGACTTGGTCCGAATAATATAAACGAATGCTTAGCGAGTGGATCGAAAGTCAGATAAATCATAAATAGTGATAATTGTTACTGCATTTATTTCGCTCTTTCATGGTTTGAACAATTTTTCCAGAAATCCAAGTATCTCCAAATTCGAATTATGTCTTTCGAACTTGAAAAGAAAAGATATTAAAATGAAGTGAAATGGTGATCCCTATTGAGACGCTACAGTACAATCAAACCGAGTTAGGGGCCCTGGCGGTTCGTCACTTGCGCAATGTTTATTGACTTTGAACCCTCTCTGTTTTGTTATTTCATGTGTTTCGTATAAAAAGCACGCAGACTACTCCCATCTCCCATTTGGACGATTGTGGCCACGTCGAACCCAGAGAACCGTTCCAGTAACACCAATGGATCTAAGCATCCTGGCTTATTCACCAACTTCAATAACGTAGCGTTCATTATTGCGCGAGCAAGCTCACAACCTCGCTTGAAACCATGAACAAGCGAAATAAATGCAGCAATGATCATCACTATTCATGATTTACCCGACTTTCGATCTACTCGATAAGCATGCGTTTATATCAGTTGGATCAAGTTTTTTCGAAAATCTGAGGTGATGGACGCTCGAATAGCGTATTCTGCGTCTTAGCGATTGGGCCGATCCACGGGTGAAAAAAGTTCGAATTCTTCAGGGGGTAAAATCCAAGTGGAGGCCGTTCCAGCTACTCAAAACCCAAGTCACGAAGTTCTCAAATGGAACGACAGTTGAGACGCCCACGGTATGGGCCGACCACGGGTTCAGAGGAAAGAGAGGTGTACAGCCAAGGTGACCCTTCCCTCGTAGTTCCATTTTCCTCATTTTTAATTATTTTCCACAAATTCGAAACCATTTTTTGATGGCAAGGATTCGTTCGCGACCCCATGTTCCTCACAGACTTTTGACCTACTCGACTAGAACTTTTGAGCGCAATCAAAAATTTTGACCTCGATTTTCGGGTTGAAGGTCATTATAATTTCGAAACACCCTGTACAAAGAGTATAAATCTCGCGTAAATTGATACAGTTGACACGAAAAACTATAAACTAATCGTAAGAATATCAACTTGAAAGTACACTTCGGCACTGCAGAATGCCAAATAACGTGATGAATATCCATACGCGATTTTACTGAGGTACGGAATATGCTTAAATAGCAAACTTACTTTACGAAACTGAAATTTGAAGGACAGGGAAAGGGTCTAAATACTTCCAAGTTGCAAGAAAAAAGGTATAACGAATTATAGATTCGTAAATGTATTGTTGACATATTTCCCGATATTACCGTTTAATATTTATATCCGTCTATCTGAGATAACAATCATTCATAATTCGACCCTTGAGTTTTTCCTGAATTGTATATGTATACAGGGTGTCCCATTTCAATTACTCGAAAGGATGAGGCCGTTTGAGAAAACTTTTTACACGGAAGTTGTAGGGTTCGGAAGGGGGAAAAACTTGACGCCATCCAATTTTTTTTTGGGTGACCTTTTAAAGTTCAAATCAAGGTCAACTTGGTTTTGTCAAATAGAACATCATATTTTTTATTTCGAAATCGAATAGAACGGAAAATTCATAGAAAAAATGACGAGCTTGAAAAACAGGTGAGGTCTGAAATTTTTGAACTTGTGACCCAAAAATAAACTTTGGTTAGGATCCAGCACTTTATTGAAATTGTACCACTGAAAATCTACCGCCTGCATCAGATTATTCAAGATATACCGCGTGAAGGTTGCAATGTCGGATTTACAGCTATACCCCATTGTCACGTGTCAATCAGTGCAGGTGCGTACCAACGCGCGGACCGACGCTATGGCGGCGTTCATTTTCTATTCGGCTGCGTACTAGGGTCCGTAGGGCCCGGAGGTAATAACTATGAATACAGGCCTCCTATCTTCGCACCCGTTGACCTGAGGTCAAAATATTTTAGAGAATTTTCCGTTCTATTCGATTCCGAAATAAAAAATATAGTGTTTCATTCGAAGTCAAGTTTTCCCCCCTTCAAACCCTACAACTTTTGTATCAAAAGTTTTTTCGTACGACCTCATCCTTTCGAGTAATCGAAATGATTCAATTAAAATGGGACACCAAACTAAATCCTCATGTCGGCCCAAATGCATCAGAAATTCGACTTATTGTTAGCACGACAAGTATTGCTTCTTATGAAGTAGTACCCAACTAAAATGAGGGCTTTAAGATTTGATTCAAATTCACAGCAAAACTACATCACTTTATTAAGTTTTACTGGGTAGCATCCGAGATAAAGTTACCTAATACTTATAGGACTATAATTTTTGAATTATGAAGTTGTGGAATTTTAACATGCGTCTCACGGCAGAACCAACGTAAAAACATCTTGTGTATATACTGCATACGAATTTTTGGGTTTGTCGAATAGACAAAGCATATCCAAAAAATTGTGCAAAATCAGATAAATATCTTACGCCACTTATGTGTGTATAATTTTTCGAAACACTGTGGACGTAGTTTTGTAATCTTCAACAAAGAATTGCAGGATCATTCATTTTTCACACATCCTGCGCGAATTCATAAAACTATCCGTGAAATAACTATCTCTGCATGTCGTAATTATTTAGAATTTTTCCTTAATTAGCTTGTAAAAAATACCCTTGATATACAAGAATCTATTAATTTCTTTACTCAGTACCTACTACTGACTTATTAACTCTTTCTGATGAATTTTCATCCGATCACCTCAGTTGATCGAGAAATACCTTGCCGTGTTCCTATGGAGTAGACATCCAAACATATGGAAACCGTTTGAAAAACGAGACTCATTAATTCTTGCTAACCAACCCAAGCTCGGACTCTATCGGTCTTGACCAAATTTTCAAAATTGATTCAATGCATTATTTTGGCAAAAAGCCGCTAAATATTGGACTAATTTTTTGATGCATTAATGGAAATTCCGGTTAAGTTTCGTAATTTCGGTGAAATTAAGATTTCTTATATTAAGTATAATGAGGTTAAATTGCCAGTAAGAATTTATCTGAAACTTTGGAAAATTACGTAAAAATATGGCAGAAATTCGCCCAATATTCAAATTTGCCGAAATTTCGAAACAATTTTTACAGATTCACTTACTAGTCGTTAGAACGACTATTAAATTGTTTGTAAAATCGTCATTCTTCGGTCATTTTTTATTCCTAAAAGGAAATTATTCGAAGTTTATTCGAATTATTCGAAATCTATTTTTTTTTATCGAACATCATAATTACAATAAATTGACATAAAGTATTCATAATTTAATAATTTTTTCGTCTGTAGCAGAGAAATCTGTGAAAGTCTGTTCAAAATTTTTGAGAACAGAAATACGCATAACCACCGCCTGCCAAGATAATGTGTAACTCCTCATAAAATTTTGTACATCCATAAGAGATGGCCAACAGGTAAAGACGGCTCATGGTCAAAATTTGCCTTTAATAGCTAAGATATTACGAAAAACCTTACCTGTTATACTTATAACTTTTACAAATAGATTTTCGTAAAATTTCGGCTCGACTTGGCAAATTTGACCATTGTTCTTCCCTGTTGCCTATCTACCCTGGAATGGCCTGACGATGAGTGAAAAGCGTACGTCATGTCGAAGAAACGGAGAATCGCGTTTTTGAATCGCTCGGAGCATCCCGTCCATTCGCGTTGGTTTCTATGTATGTATAGGTGTAACCGCGATAAACTTCACATTAATTATGTATGTATACGTCGTGCAGTGCATACAATATACATTCACCTATGTATTTACATACACGTAACCCTATAATGATAGCCCTATCGGTACATTAAAGCCCGTGTCACGTGCAGACATTAGATATATCATACATGATAATTTATGCACTCTAAATTTGATTAGGGTTGCTGGGCGATCCTCGTCAATGCTATTTGTCAAGCGATCCCAACCGAGCGATTTATAAAACTTATAAACATACGAACATTTTACCTCACGAAATTTTATCACATTTACTCTACTTTCTGGTCTGGAAATACATGAGATAACCGCGGACTACTCAAGTGTGCAGATTTTTTTCATCATTAATGTCGGACTGAGTTTGCAGATTATTACTGAGGTTTTCATCAGAAAACAGCCCCACTATATAGCCGCGATCGATGCTTGGTATTGAAAAGTGGTTTGAAAAGAGAGAAAAAACAAATCATATTTTTTTCTAGCGCTCAACGGCTTTTTCTTGTACACGTATTATATACGATGCAAAAAAGATCACCAAGTACATTGAATGTTTAGGAATAATTACTACCCAAATATCTTCGATTAAAAAAAAACAATTCATGATTAATAATAGGAAAAAATAGATCGATATGAATTATTGTGCCAAGTACATGTAACTTTGCATCATGCATATAGAAGTACTATAGAGAAGACTAGAATAAACATACAACAAACAAAATTGTAGGAATATAAAATTGGAAAATAAATCAATGAAAATCAATTCAAAGAATCAAAGAAAAATTAAAAAATCAAATCAAATTAAATTGAAAAAAAAAAAAAAAAAAATTGGAGCAGGGGAGAGCGGAGCTAAAAGTTCCCGGGGTAAGTTGTTCCGATTGATAGCTCACTGAGGAAAAGAGATAAAAATATGTAATAAATATGCTGTGAAATGGACAGTTGCAGCGCACCAATGGCAGCTATTTGAGTCAGGCCTAGTGGCGTCAAGTACGTTGGAAAGTGAGCGCGTGCATCACTGATTCATGTTGGTAAATATTTTCATTTGCCGTAGTTTTGGTATATCTCACGAATTTGAATAATTAGCATTCAGTTCTTTGGTGTTTTTATGCAAGGATACATCGAGTATCTTGATACACCACGCGGTTACCGCGTATATTCCGTAACCTAACTTCCGAATTGCTTTTTTGAGGACATGTGCTATCGGGACTAGACGATCCTTTGTTCAGAGGCATGTTGTTACCTTTGTCCGATTGTGATTCTAATAAATCTACTGATGATTAATATAAGATTCATGTGATTTCATATGATTGAAGACTGACCTAACTATGGCTGATTAGCTATTAAGCTGTTAATTAATATTTAATGGTCAACATTTTAAACTTAAACAATGCATGATCAACTTATGCCGGCTAACATAAAATTCTTTGCTGTATAGCAATTTTAACAGAAATAGCTAATTATCTGTGTGATATTGTAGGAGCCTACTCTATTGGTTGCCATACATTAACAAATCTACGATCTAGCAACATAAAACAACTGTGAAGAGTTCGGAGTTACCGCCTGTAATGTGTAAAAGGCCGTTTGCCATTATAATCAATCAAACTAGCCTTAAACATTGATCGAAGCCTTGTTAATTATTAATTGCTACAAAATTGTTGATTAGTCCTTGGATACATAGTTGTTTTAATCATTAATGGTCGTTTTTTCACAAATGATATCTTTTATAGATCCCGTAACTACTTGCCCCGTGCGTTGTTACTTTCCGGCTTTAGGTATTGTAATGTTGCTAATAAAACAATTTTGTAAAAAACAACTCAAAAAACTGTCTGAATATCCAAGTTAGTTGTATAATGCAATTTTAATCTTGCAATACTCATGCTAAATACTAAAGCCACGTTTGACTAACAAATTTTGAACTTAAATAAAAAACGCGCTACGTGGTTCTTAGCGGCCTGATGTTATATTGCCATAAAAGAATTCTGGGGTTTTTCTGAAAAAGCCCGCCAAGTCCCGCTACCTCCAATTTTTATTTATTTATTTATTGTTTTGTTAATTTGATCGAATTTAGTTTTTTGATTCCTTTTTGATTCTTGGAATTGATTCACATTGATTTGTTTTTCATATTCTTGCAATTGGTAATTTTGTTCAAAGTTGGAATTTTCATTAACCGTGAGATACGCGTGGACCTCCTATTAATCTCGAGGATGAACGACATTTTTTTTCTTCACAAAAGAGTCACTCGCCGAATATTTAGAATCATCTCTCTTTCGCAGCGGTATAATTCGTGGTAGGTGAAGGAGGGGCAGAATGGGGCGAATCTGACCACAATAAAAAAAATTTGTAAAAAGCGGAAAATCAGCATTTCTGGTACTAACGGCTACTTTATGCAACGTGGTTTCATAGTCAGCGATAAAAGGCAGGAAGAGCAGGGCAAAATCGACCCACCCGCAAGAAAAAAATTATCTCTAATTATCGGGCGTTCATTAAAATATATAGATGTATGCTTCTAGCACGAGGTTTCCTCATGTTTAGAAATACATATAGTGAGTAACATGCTGTTGATTCTCGACACCACTACTGACGACAAAATAACCACGACACAAAAACCACAAAAAAATACCCGAAAAAATAATAACCGGCTAGTAAAATTAAAATCAAGCAGTCATTTTAGATGATCAAAACTATTTTTTTTTCCAATACGGTCCTAAAGTTTTACGATTGTTTCGTTGTTGCATTAAATTTGTATCGGTATGCATTTATTAAGTAGCGGTTGGTCCTTCCCTCCACAAATCTCTTTCCCCTGAATTATTATCACCCGTATTTAAAGCGCTTTATCGTTACGTTTCACCGGCCTTGATATGGGAATATTGAATTTATGTTTCTTTGGTTTTTTGTTTATGGTCCGTTATGATCGGTTTCTGTTGATGTATCATAAAGACTCGAAGGTTCGAGACAGAGTGAAATGAAACGAAACTTTTCGAGGATTAGATGTTCAAAATTTTTGGTCAAGACCGCGATTTCCTTTTTTTTTTAATATCAACTTCGACCTTGTGATTTTAATGAAAAACAAAGAATGATATATCATTTACCTTGTCGCTTACAGCATTCAATTCAATTCCCCGCGGTTAAAGTTTCCGCCGTTGCCAAAATTTGGACGGGCCGACGGATGGAATCTTCATTGATATACACTGCAGTCAAAATTAGGTTTGTTTTAATCACCAACCTTTTCTGATAAAAATTGACCATTTTTGTTAAAACAGAAGATGAACTTTACTATAATACAATGTTTACACTTCAATGCATAACGTGCACTTGACTTGAATAATTTTTTTACCCATCCTATTATATGAGCCACACTTTTTAAAACAACACGATCTCTTCATCAAATCGTCAAATAAACTGCAAACAATTTGAAAAAATCGACTCAAAAATAAATATACTGCTGGTCACGATAAACGTCTCGCGTGGAAATAATTACGAATCAAAATTATTAACCCGAACACCGCCGCGATGTTTTTGAACTTGTTCATCCAATTCATTTATTAGGTGTTATTATAACGTTGAATTTTATTTGGCATTGTCGTCGGTCACACGTAAGTCGTACGTACAACGTACGTAACTCAGCTGCGGATCTGAGACTGAATTTTGGCAACTTGCTATGAAGAGGCTTAGGCTAATCTGGTCATGATACAATAACAATAGTCACCGCTAAGATTTCACACTTTTCGACGGTAGTATCAAATTCGAAAGAGAAAATTAACGATCGTAACATCCATGAATAAAATCATTAAATTTCATAGCTATGTGAAACAGGACGTTCCATGGATATTTGTGAAACTATATCCAACAGGGTTAAGTATGGGTAAAGATGCCGCTCTTTTTGAAAAAACCATTTCCACTGTGAACCATATGTTCCATGATAACCCATAAATCTACGGAAAGTTTTCTCATACTCATCACTTGAACGAAAAATCCTGCATGTTTCAGATTTTCCCAGACGGACCGACATTTTTTTAAACATTTTTGAGACCTAACACTTTTTCTATATCACGAAATGTAATGAAAAGGGAATACAAGGAGGAAACTCGGTTGACCGTAATTGACTTAAAGCTTCCAGCTGAAGTTCGTTTTAAGCTTTCAACATTTTTTTTATTGTTCTTAGTCATTTTCTTAGTCTTGGATACAACTCGAATTTCTCGATCATTTTTTGTTTTTAAAAAACTGACAATTTTTAGATTTTGGAGCGTGATTATGGATTCAACGTTTTTGACTTTTGAAAGCCGACTTCGGATTCATTGACAAGCGCCCCAAAACCCCTGGGTAGCAAGTTTCATAAAAATACGTAGATTCGTTCTTTTTTTGTTGAAATTTTGTTATCCGAAGGACTCGAAACAAAATGAAGCGAATCGGTCTGAGATTCTGATCGTAAGTTTTAGAAATCCGCGACAATTAAGACCAAAAAGAATCGAAATCGGTGAATCGTTCTCAAGTTATCGTCTGACATAAATTTGATCAAACACATGGACGTTCAACTAAAAATGGTTGGGGAGTGATTTTTCAGACCTCAAAATACGGTAAAATTTAATGAAAACTCGACTTTTTATTTTTTCGAGTGAAAGGCATAACGCATCTTCTTTTTTGCTTCACATATGAAGTGGGAAGTAAAAACAAATCGTAGCGTAGCTGGATATGAGATACCGTAAATTCCGATAAAACAATAACTCGCGACATAAGCAAGATTTAACAGAAAAATCAGTGAAACAGAAATAATTTTTGCAAGATACTTCGGTATGATATGAATCATGTCGGCTCGACTTTTTATCAGGGTATAAATGAGATCGCCAGGTATCGTGACTTCCGAAATAATATAACTAGGAGTCGTCAAAATGATTATGAACTCCAGATAGAAGTTACGATCAAACTCATTAAGGACAAAACAAAAAGTTCGATAAATCACGGTTACTCTTTTCAAGGTGAACCTAATTCGACTGAATCGATGGCCGATTCGACCTTCGACATTTAGGTCCACTGAATTATGCAATTATAACTGATAGAACTCATACAACTGATACTTGCTTGCCATATAATTTAAGAGAAATTTCAAAAGTGTAATTTTCTGTGGTAGAAAAAGCCAATGAAACCACCGAGAAGTCATGTAATCGGTAATGATATCTATAACACAAGTTGAAATACGCCTAAGGCGGATTTTTTTTTCCTTAGAAATATTTGCGTCGACGGAATAGAGTCTATAAATTTTATCGACTCATATGTATATGCATATAAACTACATGCAGTTTCCGGTTTGCTCCAAGAAAACGCCCTTCTGAACGAGCCCGCAAGAATCGTACATACATATGATGCATATTTACAAAAGTGGAAGTAAAAACAAACGCGTATCTCATGAAGCGGATATAAACAATGCGCCTAACCTGGCCTAAGCTTTGAGTCTGGGCTCATGGATATCAGTCGACTTCTGGGGGTAGCTAAATACGTATGTGGTAGGTTCGTAAATACGTGTGCAAGGTTTTATCGTTATAGTTATACAGGATATACGTACGAAGACGGAACTGTTTGCTCAAAGTGATAGACGTCACAAACCAGAGAGAGTGTTTTATGTTCATCTCAACTTGACTCAACTCAACTCAAACCAGCTCAGCTCAGTCCCGCTTACAATCAGCTCTGAACTCAGCTCCATCGTCAGCTCGGCTACTTGGCTGCCAAAGGGAAAGCTGGCGTGGAGATACCCATGAAGGAAGGTTGCTTGGCTCTCAACGCCAACGGGTAGAAACCTAAGCTCCGGAAGGCCAACTGCACAGATGAAAGACCCCTCAGTGTTTGACATTATGCCCATTCTTTTATCGCAGCCGTGTCCCTGGCTAAATAATGATATTTGAGTTATGAAAATTTAAAAAGACGTCGGCTGCTACGAGACACTTTTTCAGGTGTGGCATCCATTTTACTTCTTCCATTTATATGGAGTATACCTATAGCACTATTTTGTACGAAGACCAGCTACTTCAGTATCAGCTTAAACGGCTCGTGCCGCAAGCTTTGAAGTAACTTTGTGGATGAATAGGCTTGACGGGCGTATGCGAGAGCGGAGCGCATTTTGCAGCTCACAATTCGAGCTATACCTATGCTCGGTTCATCTCTAGACAAACAGAGAAATGGGAATAGTTCGGTATAGCGATATCCGTACGCGACGTATATAACCTACATTCCGATGAATAGCTTTCTTTTTTTTGTTTATTTTAATCAGAACGCAAAGCTGCAATTCAGAGCTCGGAAAAGTGACTATTTGGACGGCGTACATATAAACTTTCCAGCTGACGAGAAAGCTTTATGTTCTGGCAAACGTTATCGAAAAACCGATTTTCCGGTTGCAATTCTGTGTTACATGTTATTTTTCATTTTTCGGTAAATTTCATATTCAAGGCCATAAAAATGATTGTATGTATTCCATGCAGTTAGTGAAAACCGTTTCAATTCGTTCTTAAATATCTTGACAATTGATGGTTAAGTTTTCATTGTTACGTCTATTTTTAACGACACAAGGGAGGAGAAAAATTGTCTACCATGCCAATTGTATTTTTATTGATCAGAATCTCGCTGTACGTCACTTGAGTGTTCTTCGTAAATATCTTTAATATCGTAAATAATATTTGTTTCGTTTGCTCATTTATTCTTCAGCAGATACAGGGTTCGAAATCGTCATCTTTGGGGATCTCTATGCACAGTGATTCATTTTTTCGAACGATAGGTGGCAGGATTGATTCGTATGGCCTTTGTTTAATTTGATGACCAGGGATATCGGATACCAGATAACGATCCGATTCAGTCTCTGCTTGAATAAATATGGTAACTATCATGGTATTCATGTCATGGCATCAACTCAATTTATCGACATGTGTCCGTTTCCGGTGTTCCGTTGTGAATCATATTCTTGGAGTGTCAAACTCCATCTTGCAGTTGATATCCTTTTTCCCCAATGTACACCTCATCGCGTTGCAGTCATTGACTAGGACAAAACGCTTCCCCAGGACATGTACGCGAAATCTTTCCGGAGCTTTTACGACGGCGGGCGTTTCAAATTCAAAGCTGTGATAGTTCTTCTGCTCGTCGGTCATTTTGTTACTGTAAAAGTAGACTGGGTGAAACTTCTGATCCTCCTGCTTTTGGAGCAGGATTGCTTCGAAGCCGTGGCTCCTGGCATCTGTGTGTAGCTGCATCTCCTTCGTTTAGCTGTATATTTTCAAAACCAGTTCATCGATTAGGCCATCTTTTAATTTATCTATTGCCTGAATATGCTCTCTAGTGATTTCAAATTCGACATGGTTTTTTAATAGATCTGTTAATGGCTTGGCTATCAAGAAGTAGCCGCGTACAAATCGCCCGAAATACTCGGTAAGGTATAAAAATCCTCTGAGGTGTCTCCGTGTCCGTGGTGTTGGGAATTGACGTATCGCTTTGGTTTCAGCCAGGCCTGGTTTAATCCCATTCTTCGTGATTCTGTATCCCAGGTATTCCAGTTCAGCCTTCACAAATGAACACTTGTCGACTCGTATCTGCAGTCTGTAATCCCTCATCCTCTCCAGCACAAGTTGGGTGTATTTGAAATTCTCGTCAATTGTCTCCGTCGCAATCAGTGAGTCGTCCATATATCTGCACCTTTCATGTTCGTATTAGGTCATCAAAGATACAGCTGATACGTCTCTGAAAAACAGTAAGGGCATTGGTCAATCTAAAAGGCATCTTTAAAAACTAAAACTGTCCTCCTGGCACCACAAATGATGTATATTTAACTGATTGTGAGCCCTCGTCGATGGGGAAGTGAAAATATCCATTTCTTAAGCCGATGGTCGTATAGAAGGTGGCTTCACTCAAATTACTAATGAGATCATCGATTCGCTGCGACGGAAAACTGTACCGAATTGTTTGTTTATTGAGTTCTCTATAGTCGACGCACATGCGGTACTCCCCTGTTTTCTTTGGTACGAGAACAATTGGGCTGGAGTATTCTGAATTACTGGGTCTGATAATGCCTTCTTGTAAATAATATTCCACAATATTGTCAACTGCGTCTCTATCGTTATGGGCTAGCCTCTGCGGGGCTGATCTAACCGGTTTATCTGTTTTTGACTCTATTTTTAGTGCAACTGGTGTGAGAGTTGCTCAAGTACACAAATATATATAAGTAGCCTACACTGGTAGTTCTCTAACCTCAGGGCCAAGTCTGATTTCTCCTCTGGTTCTGTCGGTTCCACCCTAATGTTCATCACCATCATGACTTCTTCATCGTGGTTCTCTCTGACTTGAAAAATGATCTCGTTTCCTCCGACACTCCAATCTACTGGGTCTAGGAAGGTTTGTTTCAAAACCATGTCGGCGTTCAATGACTGGTACGGCACAACGGTAGCTGGAATCCTACAATGTAATATTATATATTTTTTTTTGTACAAAAATGACGACTATGACGCGCCGTAAAGTTGGCGAGTGCGCGCGAATATGGGGGAATTCCACGTCAACTCGATGAACCAAAAACAGTGACCCTCTTCGATTTTTTCAGCGATTTTTTTAGATGATAGCTCTTCGTTCAAAACACTTCAGTGATTTTTTTCAAATTTTTTTATTCAGCCGTTCTTGCGCTATGAATTTTTGAAAACTCAAAACAGCACCATGATCGAAAAAATAGAAAAAAAAAATTTGTCCACTTTTTCTTATAAGCGAAAAATGTTTATCGGTGGCTATAGTATTTTTGAGAATTTTTTCAAAAAAATAGATCATGGCGCTGTTTTGAGTTTTTAAAAATTCAGAACGCAAAAACGGCTGGACGAAAAAATTGAAAAAAATCGAGGAAGTGTTTTGAACGAAGAGCTATCATCTAAAAAAATCGCTGAAAAAATCGAAGAGGGTCATTGTTTTTGGTTCATCGAGTTGACGTGGAATTTCCCCTATATTCGCAAAACTTTACGGCGCGTCACAAAGTCGTAATTGTTGTCAAAACAAAAAAAATTATAGTGTAGTTATTAGCATCCTGTATAAGTATGAGAATGGACATTTTTTCGATATGTATCACGAGAAAGGCGAAAAAAACCGAAAAACAGTTTCAAGTTTTCAATTTTTCAGTTTTCCGTTCGATATATCGACATCGATCGATTGTTGGTGAAAAATTCACATGACCTAAATTGTAGAGCACAAAAAAGCATCAAAAAAGTATACAATCACAATTTTCGAATCATGACGGAGAGCCAAGTTATGGCAAAAAAACCCAATTCACCCCTTTTTCAAGATGGCAGACAAAGCTCATAGAAAATCTTGGACGACAATTTCAAGTTGAGCTTTTCTCAGCCCCCCCCCCCCACATCTTATCAAAAAATCAGCCTTTCTGGGTTTTTTGCATTTCTTCGCCTTTTTTTCGGCTATAATGACTGGACTAGTAGCGCAAGTGGCAACGACTTTATGCGAGCTCTATGCCATTTTCGTTTTATTATACATCTCTGACGTCGCACTTTTTTCCCCTAGGGGGTAGAAGTGAGATTCTTCTCCCGCTCACGTGACCAGCTCGATAACCGTCGATTTAGGCTCCACTCTAGAGGTACGAAAACCGGCCATATTTATGCCTGTGTTATAAAATAGTTCTTTTAGGACGGGAGAGACATATTTTTTTTATCATAATATGCTCCACATAATGCATAATGAATATAATAAATTACTTTATTCTATCAGAATAGATGATTGTAAAGTTCACGGCAGTATCGGGTGGGCGGCGGTGAAAGGGGCGCGGGGGTTTTAGACGATTGTCAAAATTCTTAACACCCGCCCCCCGTCCTACCCTCACTCCACTTTCGTTACTATTTTAGAGTAAACAATTATATTGCTTTGTTTTGATTCCTACACTATTTTTTCTTTTTTTGTAATACATTTAAGAAATGGTTTTTTTTTTTATCAATAAACACATGAAAAAGTGTCTGCCTCACCTTGAAACATCTAATTCTACGCTATAAAATAATCTTCAGCGAGTAAAAAGATATTTGGAGCAAGTTTGGTCTGGAGCCCCAGTTCTAAACAATTACCAAAAAAATTGGATGTGGCAAGTGTCATGGTCAGGACGATTCGGCGTGAGACGGCCCATTCATCATAGATATCTATGTACGTACTGAAATTACAAGAAATCAAGGTTGGGCTACAAGCAAAAGTAAATAATATATCCATATCTTCTCATGTATTAATAAAAATTCGCAACTCAAAAGATACGTACAGTACCATTCATAAGTTTGGGACCCGTTCTCGAATTATCGGCCCGGAAAAAAGTTAAATATAAAAGAATAGCGCAAAAATGTTGAAAAAATTCCAAACACTATCCTTGTACAAAAAGTTCAATAACTTTGAAAGAAAAAACCGTAAAAATAAATCTGCGAGAGCAAATCGACGAGTCCTAATGAAATAAGTGAATCTCGCCGGTTCGGATAGAATAAGTGTAACTCGCCATGCGGGATAGAACAAGGGTATCTCGCCGGACGTACACTGCCGGCCAAAAGTTTGGATGCACTCGTCGAGATTTCTAATCACACTTTAGTAAAAAAAAAAGATAATCAGATTTTTCAGACGGCGTTTTGAAAGGGACAGATTCAGCTTTATTTTGCTCTTTTGAACAAAAATTTATAATTTTTGTTGGACCCGGTACGAATTTTCCGATGTGGCCATTTTTTGGCGATTTTTTGCCATTCGCAAATCGAGCGCATAATCCGTGAAAAATCTTTTCATCAGTTTTTTCTATGAAATACTAAAAGAGGATGTCAGGAGCTTTATTTTCATTTTTTAAAAAGTTTCATGCGATTCTTTTCCGCGTCGTTATTGCATTTTTGGCGAAAAAAGCCAAGTTTCAGAAAATGCGGCGTAATCTAAGAACTATGGGGTTTCGGAGTAAATGTCACGGAGGTAAAAAGTTGCATGGGTTTACACTGAAATAGCTGGAATTTTTTCAGAATTTTTCTCAACAAATTTTTTTTATCTTTCTTTTATTAAAAAATCGCCAAAAATGGGCACATTGGAAAATTCGTATCGGGTCAAAAAAAAAATTGTAAATTCTTTTCCAAAAAAGCAAAATGAAGCTGAATCTGTCCCCTTCAAAACGTCGTTCGAAAAATCTGATCATCTTTTTTTTTGACTGAAGTATCTAACTTTCAGTGAGATTAGAAATCTCGACAAGTGTATCCAAACTTAGCGCTAACAAACCGCGTGAAACTGCTCTGGGTGCCGGCACACAAGGGCATCGAGGATAATATCGAACCAGACCGTCTAGCTAAGAGAGGAGCTTCACGACATGGCCCAGACAGGGGCTGCCGAATCGGGGTCCCTACGGAACATGCCAAAAAACTAGCAAAGAGGATTGCTCGCAGAGCTTTGGGGCAACGCACCGGGCATGCTACACACGAGGGGCCTGCTTAAAGGACCCTCGAGCTTGCTCGGTGAGGAGCTGATTAAACTAAGCAGAACCGAACTGAGAAGCGTAACAGGGCTCATCACGGGCCACTGGTACACAGGCAAGCACCTCGTCCACCTTGGACTCAGGGAAGAGGCGAGGCGAGAATTTGTTTTCCGTCATCTTGGATGATATTTTCATGGTAACTAAAATTAAAAAACTACAAGTTTTTTTTGCCCCACCCTAATTTATACACAACATTTTCACCCAGGTAGGCGGTGATAATCTAAAACAAATACTATAGTTTAAACTGAGGGATCTGATTATGAGTCATTGATAATAAAAATGTTAATCGTCAATCTGATTTTTTGCTAACTGCAACAATATTTTTCGTTATGAAATGCTGATTCTTCATTATTGACAGCCTTATTTTCTAGTAAAGTTAATAATATCTTTGGTAATAAAGATCTCATGTCTATTCGACAGTCTTTGTTTTTCTAACAAATGCGAATATGTCTCGTTCCATTTTTATGTAACTATATTCTTTAGGTAATGGATTATGATTGTTGATAATTTGCATCTAAATACGCAAATAAGGGTAAGATCCTGTGTCATGGAGCGGTTAGGCCCAGCGAGATACCCTTTTCCTAGCCGGACAAACGAGATACCTTTTTTCTAGCCTGGCGCGTTACAGCCTTGTTTTGGCCATCCGGATGAAATACACTTATTCTATCCGGCCCGGCGAGATATCATTAGGACCCATCGAAACGAAAGCTGAATTTCGCCCCATTTGAGACAATCCAAGAAAAACAAATAATTTTTCATTTCTCAAGCAACTATATACTCGCGATTTAATAAAGTACGATAAGTGCAAAGAGCAACCATTATCAACGTCACAGCTTAGCGAGTGCGAAAAAAATCGTAACAATGTTTTAGGCAAATCACGATAAACTTGGTTTCCTCCGCTTTCAAATAACACTTTGTTTATTTGATCACGAATTTTCGCGGCCGAAGTAAAAGATGATATACAATACATATGTATATTTGGAAACGTACACTGCACATACTCATCCAAAACTATCTGCAGGGTAAAACAATCGTCAGAAAACACGTAGGGCAAGAGAGGTGTCGCTACACATGTACGAACGCCTTGCCTTGCCACGTCCCCCCCTCCCCCCCCCCCCTCTATATACACGTCGCAGCATTTGAAAGAAGAGAAATACAAGAAAAAGGGCGGCAAAGGAGAGTAAAACGAAGCGTCGGGCGCGGGTAGAGGGAAAAAGTAAAGGGTTCGTTGGACCTGCGTCCGGAGTATAGCGGGGGAGCGTGAGCGAGAAAGAGGAAGAGAGAGAGAAGGAGGGAGGGAGAGTCCCGCGGGCGTTACGAGGGTGTTCGAGGTTGTGCCTGGCGAGGGTTGACGGGGATCGTGCAGCTAGGGCGTCTCATGGCAAATAGCAATAGCTAGCTGCCTGCCGCGAGAGAGCCAAGGGACTGTATGGCGGAGGCTATATAGCAACTGGGGAAATGAAGAGAAGAGTGGAGAGGAGAGAAAAGAGAGAGAGCGGTATCGACCGACCTCCACAGAACCGCCGTCGAACGGGTTCCCCATGAACCCCTATATGTATCTAGCTATATATATATATATATATATATGTATAGTGTAGTATACTATACTATACTATACTATACTATAGCAGCTATACTATATTTCTCTGTGCATGTTGCACCCTTCTGCACTCTCGGGTGTCCCGAGTTCCGAGTCCTAGAGTCCTGGAGTCCCGCGGCAGGATGGGGTCGCGTGGTGACCCGCCGCAGCAGGGACCCCGCTCGCGAGTGCAGAAAAGTGCGGCCTTTATAGACACCCGCGCACCCTCCAGAACATTCCCATACATAGTCTGTGTAAAGTGCGAGTTTTTCACCCTGTCCATAATTATAAGCGAAACTTCGACCTCCTTTTCCCAATACAAGGTAAAAGACGAAAATCTAATCGAATTTTCAATTTTCACCAGAAAATTATGCTGGATGACAGAAATCCAAAAAAAAACTGCGCAACAATATTGTATAAATGGAAAAAGAAAAAAAAAGAAGAACTGGACAAAAGAAAATCGAATTTTCATTTCCGTCAGATTACTGGATTTTGTATAAATAATAAATTGAATACAGCCCGGATTATGCAATTCAGAATCCTGACTGCGGAAAATTGTTTCTCGTTACTGCAACAGCTGCTTTTCCTTTGCCAAAGCTCCTCAGTGTAGTGGAACGGAGTTGGGGAAAATTGCCTGATTTCCAGCCGGTAATGGAACAACTAGCAATAACTTACGGCAAAGAGAATACCCGAGAGGACCCGGAAGGGGGGGGGAGTGTATCATATGAATGTAAACGTCAAAATCTCTCGCCGAGAATCGCAGTGAGTATGGCTGGTATATCGTGGGTTTTATATCTTGTATGCGTAGGATTTACGTCTCACTCACTGAAAGCACCGGAGTATAATTTTCATTGGGGAACGTTGCGCCGGCGCATTCAATACGTATATCTATACTATACATGTACCGATAGTTTACACATATAAATGCAGACTCTAACGGAGTGAGAAATAGGTATAAGCCACACGACTGCAGGTGTTCCGATTTTTCTGCGATTCTAATAATTATGCCTAGCATACTTTGCTAGGAAACATTGAGCGAAATGTATTGTTAGTGAATCTGTAAATTGAGGGCTGAGAACCAGAAGGACGTAATCTACAAAAACCTATGGATGTTGCCACGAGAGCGTAACTCGCTAAAGAGAGCAGAAAATTATCAAAGTTACGGATGTTCTAATAAAATATGGTACGACTTAATTGAAAATTTTTTATTAGCGTTGGCACAGCCTTCTGACAGATAACTCCGCATGATTTTATGAAACTTTAAAAAAAAAATGATAAAAAGAAAAAGAATTCCTCAAACTATCGCGAAAAGGTTACCATGAAAAATTTTCTCACCCACTTCGAAGTAGTACCATAGATATATTGAACTGTGTACCAAGGACGCAAAGCCGGTCTTACCCCGCCAAGCGTGAGTTTGCGATGTGAGTCGAAGACGGATATTGCAAACACGTGCGACGTGGAAATGCCTTACGTCCGTGGTGCACACGATTTTTTATATAAAAGAAAACACGAATTACGCGTGTTCTCATATGGTATGTTTCGGGAGCCACATTAGTAGCCGTTTCTGCGACGGTGGAGGTTAATGCGCGCGATCATGAAAAAACGCGTAGATCACGCTTGTGTTACACAATCTTTAGAACCTTATCTGATCTTTTGCAAGAATTTTAATGATTACCGAAGTGTTTATAAAAAACAAGATGAAATTTTCCACGCCAACACGACGAATGATTTCTCCTCACCATTTTTAATCGGGTTCATAAGTCTTCTTCTGATTGTCTTAATATGCCATTTATTATGGTATCATCAGTAATGTTTATTATAATAATAAATTGAGTAGAAAATTTGAGGATTTTGAAAATTTAGAGCTATATTAGATCACTTCAATTCCAAACCTGAAGTTTTCAAGATTATTTGAGGATAGAATAAAGTACCTATCTATATTCTCTGAAAAATACAAGCGATTTAGAAATAATAAAAAAAAGTTAAAGCTATCTGAAAACAGCGATTTTTCGTAAATTGACCAACTTTGAGAGATTATGTTTCAAAAGGAAGAAGGTACTAAATTCGATTGATAGTATAAATCCAAAAAGTATACCCAAACGAAGAACATGGGAGGTCGACGAGCCATCTACTTCAAAAACTGTTGATCTGATAGCGTTTGAAATTTACGGTAAATTTCGCTGAAATTGTGGTTCGTTTGAAGGCTATCCAAGCCGGATTTTCATACGGAATAAATTTTGTTTTTTTTTTCCGAAAATACAAGGTCAACGAAAAAATTGTACTTACAATTAACGGCTTATTTAACTTACTACTACTTAAAATTACTTGAAATTATTGAACTTACTTGGTATTGTTAATGTCCATACACTAATTTATCAATTGAATTATGATGACAAATTGAAATATCATTTGCGCGATTTCAGAATTAAATATGAATCTAAACGGAAAGAGGTTCGCTTATGCTCAACACAATTAAAAATCAGATAATTATGATATAATAGTAGTACTGTGATATTAGCAATATCGAGACATATTTATTTGGAACGATTAAGTAATTATTCATTTGATTGTTCATAAACTAATCCCATAAAATGACTCTAAAATTATTGAAAAACCTTCTCATTAAGTGAAAATTATATATCAATAGTCTAACGACGGCGCGAGTGGTAAATAAATGTTCAACGGTAAAAATTGAAGTGGATTTTCGAGTAGTACGCAGGGCAGAAAACGAAACCCTCAATCAAACTCAAATAATGATAATAATCAATTAATAGAAACCAGAATTGCTGAAAGAATAAATGCTAACCCCAAATAAATAAAGGTAAAGCAAATAATATTGGGGAAATGAAATGCAGGGAAAAATGTTGTGTTTGAAAAATACTGTTCTCAGTTAGACGTCAGGCTTAAAACTGAATATCGTTATTTACAAAAAGACGTTTTATCGCCAGGTAACGACATTCGTATTAAATAATTGAATATAATTTGGGGTTAGGTTTAGTAGGCAAATATAGATAAAAAGGGCATAGCCCGTCAACGTTGCAATAGTATCAAATATCATAGATACATATATGTTAAATTATTTTGTTATGAAAAGAAACCTAAATTGCGAAAAATTGAAAAATAAAAATTTTGGATGTAAAAAAAATAGAAATTAAAGTTTTCCCATAATTGAATTTGCTGGCATCAAACGCAGAATAAGAAAATTTTTTTTTCTAAATTAAAAATGACGATCTAGCTTTAAAAACTTGACGGTTTTTCCCGAAAAACTCGAAAATTTGATAAAAGATGACTGAATAGTTTTTTTGCAGTTTTTTTGTGAAATACATTTAAAAACAAACAATTTGGAGAAAAAATTCTTATTCAGTCGTTTTTTAAAAAGTTATGACCTTTTGAAAAAACACCACCTTTTTGAAAAATTCACCACTTTTTTCTGTCTGTGTAAAAAAATTTGAAAAAAAAACACAAATAATTCTTTAGTGGTATACTTTACACATAAAAATTTCAGCCAAATCAAAAGGGGTCGGGGGCAAAAGTGGACGATTTGGCGTGGAATGCCACATATACGTATAGGTTTATAATTGTTGATTTTGCGTTACATAAATTATTTTTTATGTTTTGGAAAAATATTCGGCTCATAGAAAGTCAATTTTAAAGCATTCATGAGATAGGGCTTATCAGGGTTGGGCGTGCTTCGATTGCAGGGAAAATGAAATTGCATTCATTAAAGCATTCATTTGTATGGATGATCATTTCGAACTTCCTGTATTTCGAATTTCGACGTCTGTGTAGGAGTGATTTTCATGATTTATAATGACATAGGGTCGCATCAGCTGCTCATTACGTCAATTTGCCGATACAAGCTTCCGTTTCTGCCTACCTTATATACCCACATCCCTGACTCACGCAGTACGGTAGTGCAATGCGAGTTGCGGGCAGTACCAGTACCGTAGAACTTACGAGGTATCACAGAGCCCCGCATATCACTGATCTCCGGTGCCGCACACCCATAAGCGCTACAGCCTACAGCAATTTCTCTTATCGTTGGAGTTCACCCCTGTCTAGCTGTATTGCAGTTGCTAAGCAGGGTGTATAAGCGTGCGCCTCGAGTCTGGTGTGCAGCAGCAATAATTTGCATATTATACTGACTTCGTTAAATGGTCGTGACGCATATGGTAGGCCTCCGTGGCACACATGATACCACGTAGAAAACAACCCTCGGTTTTTAACGGTGAACCACGTACCATACATACATACATGTATGTACATACATACGTACGTACATACATTTGTCGCGGTTAAGTTGGCTGCACACACGTATGTATTTTTCAAAGGTTTGTGTATGGCACGCTCGAATAGGTGCAGAGCATCAACATTTGAGAATAAATAATCCACTCAGACTGCGCCAGATTTATCCTGACGGAAAATGAAGAAACAAAACAAAAATCCTCCAACAAAGAGTGAGCGAAAAAAAAGACTCATAAATACCCAAGTATAAATTAGCTGCACAGATGAACTTTTACACTTATGTCAACATTAGATTATTGAGCACTGTACAATATTTATAAGTAGGGTCGTCCTTAAAATATTATTTTCGAATTTTGATGCTGCTATATAGGGTCAAAATTCAAAAATGACATTTTAAGGACCACCCTGTACATTCTACAAGTTATAAAACTATTCCTAATAGTGCGACCAGGTTTCACGATTTTTTTCGCATATACAGGGTGTGCCATTTATCTTGAGACAACCGAATATCTCGCCAGCGTATGATACGGGGCGTGCGCAACGTATTGGGAATCGCACGCCCCGTATCATCCCCGATGAAAATACGAAAATTCGTACCAAAAGATATTAGTTTTCATCGGATTATGAAGTCCATCCGGTACAAAAAAGAATTGCAAAAAAAACCTGACTATTGAAATAAAATCATTACGGATCTTAATGAATTCATCGGTTGAAGTTATATTTTTTCAGGCACTATCACCTCTCCTCATTATAATCATTGTGGACAAAACTGTTGTTGACAATTATTAAAGTTTAAAAAAAAAATTTTTTCAGCTAAATTATACGAAAAAAAAAAATCATAAATCTGAACGAAAATCATGCAATAAAAATCGAAGATCGGATCGGACCACGTTCGTTTTAGGCTCAAAAGTTGCGTAATTATTAGAGGAATCGTTATACATTTGAATTTTTAAAATCAAAAATGGCGTATTTTCAGGAGGCGAAAATATAGTGGTTATTTTCTTCCAGCGCGATTCTGCGATATTGCCGTATTTTTTTCCGAAAGTAGGTTGAAAATCTAGCACTTTTTGTTCTTGGAATTTTTTGCGGATTCTCAATCCTTTTGCTCAAAAATTTGGCCTGAATGTAATTTTATGAAAAACCTTGATGGGCTCTTTTAACTTAATGAAGATGATGATCGAAAAATCCTCCGGGGGATGCGTTTGATAGACAAGAGTGCGCGCGAAAAAAATGTTTCAGTCAAATTCCAAATACCAAGGTCTGTAGCCTCTTGTTTTTTTGTGAAATCCCCCATATACATTAGGGCGATTTTTTTTCCGACTATTTTTTTTTCCAGTCCCCACTTGGAATTTAGTTGAATATGTCGAACAAGAAATGCCCTGAAAATTTTAGCCCTTGAAATTGATTTTAAACACTTTCCCAGAGCATGGAAAGATTTTTCATTAAAAATACACGTAAATTAAAAGTTTTTTTCTTAGAATCTCTTTTCTTCGCTGTTATCCCCGAAATGGTCAACTTCACCGAAAAAATGTAAAGGAAAACTTTGTTGAAAATGTCATTTTATGCAAAAAAAGGTCCTTTACACCTATACGCTCCGATTAACATTTCTTGAGATATTGAACTTCAACTTACTTGTGATTTAAAATTTGTATGGTCCATTGAAACAAACGTGTTAAATTATTGATAGTGTATATCACAAGTTAAAGTTCAGTATCTCAAAAAATATTAATCGGAGCGTCTAGGTAAAAAGAATCTTTTTTGTAAGAAATGACATTTCCAACAAAGTTTTCCTTTACATTTTTTCGGTGAAGTTGACCATTTCGGGGATAACAGCAAAAACAAGAGAATTTTTGGTAAAAATCACCTTCAATGACCCGTACCATCTCACCAGCGTGAGTTGCACTTATGCCGTTTTGGACACTTTCAAACATCGTTCGATTCTGCATGAATTCCGACCAAGCCCGATATAATATCATAAAATGCCGCAGAGTTATAGAGATTCTAACGAAAACACTTTTAATTTACGTGTATTTTAAATGGAAAATTTTTCCATGCTCTGGGAAAGTGGATAAGATCAATTTAAAGGGCTGAAATTTTCAGGGCATTCCTTGTTCGACATATTCAACTAAATTTTAGGTGGGGACTGAAAAAAAATAGTCGAAAAAAAAACTCGCCCTGATATACATATATATAGCGTACACACATACGTCCTGTACTTTGACTTAGAACAACTGATGACAACCAAATTATGAAATGGGGCATAAATTCCTGATGTCTTTCAATCAACAAGAAAGTCTCTCCTTAGGGATTGACCACAGTTGGCTTCCAGAAGTCACGTACAGATCTCATGATATGTAGAGACTAAACCACCTTGATCCTAGATTGTACGGTGCAGGATCTATTCCCCGAACCTGAATTTTAAACCCTCAACGCTGCACCCTCCACTTACTGATACACAATTTTATTTCCCCTGCAATCTAATCACGCCTAATCCTGATAAGCCCTATCTCAACAGTACCAACTCACCCAGCTCTGACTCTGCGTCGAGTTTCCCCCTTTTCTTACGTCACCCTCCATGTCCCTGGTGCGCAGGGTGTTCCTATACCGTGAGTTTACGGTGAAACCGACCGGTCACGTTAAATTGCCATCGTGCGAGCGTCACTGACACATGAATTCGTTGGCGTTGGTGAAACCCAGCTACGATTTTGCCCTCTTTACCGGTTCTAACTTGAGGGCAAAATCGAGCCGGTAAAGAGGGAAAAATCGTAGCAGGGTCTCACCAACGCACGATGGCAACTTAACCTGACCGGTCGGTTTCACCGTAAACTCACGGTATACGATGTTGGTTGAGGCATAGATATATTGACTAGAACTCACGGGAACTGTCGATAGAACTCCGAAAAAAACCAGCACTGTACCCTTTTTCGCGATGTGGTGCTGGGAAATCAATTAAATAATTGTTCAAAAATCAATGGACTCCGGAACTATTTCTGAAATGATCGGAAATGACTAGAACTATCTCAGAACTCTCTAGAACTCTCGATGGAATAATAATATGGCAACTAGATGGCATAAATATTTTTTTTCTATAAAATGCGGTGCTACGCGAAGTTAGCACCGCATTTTTTTAATTTGGATTTTTCGGCTCAAATGAACGGAACTATTGTTCTTGCTTATCAGGAACTGTAGAACTATTGCGGGTGCCAACGGAACTATGATTAGATTCTTGAAATTTCGAATTTGCGGTGCCAGGTTCACACCGGTGGTATGTAAATGTCTAACGGCTATTTTGTGTAAAGCAGATCAGTGATCTTTCAGATGTTTTATTTTAAATGAACATTTACCGAATTCGGGAAGTTCGGCTTTCGTAAACCAAACAAAGCATTTTGAAAGTAGTAAATATTTCATCAAGTTTATTTGCAGTAAAAAGTTCGGATGAAGTTTTTTGTTGGAAAATAAATGACTTCGTCGAAAATAAAACAGAATCAATTGGTTTTTTTTTCTTTGGATCTTTGCAGAAAGCGTACACAATTTCGTCGGAGAATGAATAATTTGAAATAATCCTGTTTATCCATTATTTGTGAAACAATTGATTTTTCGAAGATTTCTAATTGTAAGTAATGAGCGACAGGGTCGGAATATCTGGGAAAAAATTCATACGATTTGAACTATATGCTACAGCTTAAGAATCAATTGAACAGATGCAAATATGGAGTTTTGGGCGAACGGATTATGATTTATTTTGTAGGTTTATCATGGATTATATATTGGTAGTCGAAATGATTCGATACTGGAATACAAGAAAAATCGCAGGAGAGAACGACTGCTTGAATTTGAAAAAAGATGTTGGAAAATTCAGAATTCTATAGATTCCTGAACCAGTAATCCATTCCTTATGGTTAAAAAAATTGAGTCACCCAATTTCGACCAATTTTGGCCCCTAAAATGACCAATGAGGTATATTCTAAAGGCCATGAAAGGTCAAAATCATAATTTTTTCAAAAGTACGGGAAATTTGCTAGAACAGGGTATATCGAGATTTTTTTTTCACGTTCCGAAACATGACATCTTTGGCTAACTTTGGACTGTTGAAATTAGAACCATCAATATTGAAAAATCTAAAATTCTTCACACAAATTTCAGATGAATATTCTCACAAAATTCAGAGATTTTTTTTTTCGCCATGTACGTTCAACACAGACGAATTCATATGTATTCTGTATTGTCTGTATATACAGCTTCTTATACGGCTCTATGAGGTTCTTAAACAAGCTTGGAATTAACCATCATGCAGAAAAGTTGAAAAGGTAGTTCCAGCATGGTACAGTAGGGTGGGCCAAAAAAAACTTTTAAACTTTTTTTTTTAGTTACCATGAAAATATCATCCAAGACGACGAAAAACAAATTCTGGTAAAGTTTGAGCTCTTAATATTAATATTAGGAGGTCGCTCACCGTGATTTTTGATTTCTCATTTAAATAACACAGGGATTTTTTTTTTAATTTGGAATTTTATTGTGCTCGAAGGAATTATCGGCCACCGGAATTGAATACATATACTTGTAGGGAATTGAACGATCTACAAAAAAGATTTAATATGATTTTTTGCTTACTCAACTCGTTTGAAGTTATTCGAGGTTAAAGTTCAACCTCAAATTGTAATAATGACTTTTACAATTTGTTATGCTCTATCGTCAAATAATAACTCAAAAATATAAAATATCACGGTCAACACGGTATCATACACGGTAAATATGATATTTTATGTTTTTCAGTTATTATCTTGCGATAGAGCGTAACAAATTGTAAAAGTTTGCGCTAAATTGTACCTGTTTCTCATAAATCATCGAATGCTATACGATTAATCGGTTGGGAGTCGCTGTTTCGGATTTTTTTTTTTCAATTTACTCGCATGGTAAAAATCGAGTATAGCATCCCCTTAAGTATCGAACCTTTGAAAAATACTACGTACTAGACGATAAATTCATAATTTGCATAACATGTTTACAAGTTTACGAAAGGCTAAATAACGAATAAACTCCTACTGTCAAGCCCCAACAAGATAGTTTGTTTTAGCGTACATGAAATACTACTTTGTCTCAAAATCGTAACATTACGAACTATATTGAAATTATTTTCAACCGAACAAGATCAATTTTCTTTACAGCAAATATTGTATTCCAGATTTCTGTACCAAGTGTGAACCAAGTATAATAATATCAATTTGCACTACTAAATGATCCTAGTAATGAAAGAAGCTCATCGGCTGCACCGTAATTCCGATAGTCCAAGCGTATTATATTTGTTGTGCGTCACCGTCTATAAGAATGAATTCGCAGATTCGATCTACAGATCGCTCATGCGCTAGGCCGACAATTTCTCACGATCAGAGGTCGATGGAGGGTCTGTTTTACCATAAAACGCAGATGGCGCCCTGGGCTGGCGCTCTTATTTTGTGACTTACTATTTTATGACTCTGACCTTCCGCAACTTGTCCAATCTAGTTCAATATACCATGTGTCCCAGCGTTTAGACCGCAGTATGTCTGGTTATCTTTTGTCAGTTACAGGTTTACGCTGTAGGGGCTCAACGCTCCGTAAATGAACGTGGCGGCATGAGGTAACCAGACATACTGCGGTGTGAACGCTGGGACACGCAATATAATCTATGATCTCGTAATTTTCCTAGTTTTTAATTCCGTAAAGATTTGTTACTTAAGACTCATTTGTATATACTATACGTATAAAGATTGGATTATTCATATCATTCTACAACGAGACTTCTTCAGAAAAATCCTGATAAATAATTTTTCGAAATCTTTAAAATCCTACCGAAGACAAAAGATTTGTCTGATCTGGTTGATGTAGTTTCACCGATTCAAACATACTTTCATGAAAAGTTATTCCCAAAAATTTTTTTCTGGCAACAAACAAAATATCTTTATGAACTTCACAAAGTTGTTAATAACAAAATAAGATGTACGGACAAAAAAGTAAAACCAGATCAGCCTTTCTATAGCCAATCGAACTGGAGTATTTTTCAATAGGATGATTAGCAGCTACACGCGTATTGTTTTGTGCTTGTTTCTCACATCTGCAGTTTAATTTTCAACACAACTACAGACCTACCAGTCTCCGGCAGCTAGTCCAAGAGCCAGAGCAAAAAAGTGGGTTCGTAATGCAATCTTCTACAGAATTGATTTTCTTTTTGGATAATGTCGGGGGGTGTCCCTTGAGTGTAAATCTCAATTGGCGGGACGCGGGGGGTTGAGTTTCAGCCACCATCTTGGAAAACACGTTTTATCGGATATCTCCTAAACCGTGCGTCGTACGACCAAAATAGTGGAGATCATTTTTGTAGATAACTAAATTTTCTACAACTTTTATTCGAAACTTTTTCTTGTAGAGCGCATAATTTTTCATGTATAACGCGCCAAACTTGTTGCAAAATGGTTATCGCTAAATATACTTATAGTTAACGGTTGGTGCTACATTTAGAAATACATTTCGCAACAAGTTTGGCGCGCTATACATGAAAAATTATGCGCTCTACAAAAAAAAGTTTCGAATAAAAGTTGTAGAAAATTTAGTTATCTACAAAAATGATTTTCACTATTTTGGTCGTACAACGCACGGTTTAGGAGATATCCGATAAAACGTGTTTTCCAAGATGGCGGCTGAAGCTCAACCCCCCGCGTCCCGCCAATTGAGATTTACACTCAAGGGGCACCCCCCGATATTATCCAAAAAGAAAATCAATTGGGATTTTGAAAAAAAAAATATTGATTTTTTTTATGTATTTGAAAACTTTATTATCAATTATATTGATATTTAATGCGAAAAACTTGAAAAAAAAATTTCTCAAATTAATTATAAACAATTAAAAATTGATAAAATTCAACAAAAAAATCACGTGACTGTAAACGCGCCACTATTGGTCGCCATACTTGTGACGTCATAATGTTAAAGCTGTTACGTGCAGACGAAGATCCAGAGATCTCGTCCTGCGTAACCTGTATTAGGACCTACCTTCGAGCGGTTAAAAGTAGATCGTTCGGGGTTTATCTTTTTAGAAGTGCAAAAGCACACCTGCTTTGCTGAGACGTTACTGCTATGGGAACAGGGACTAGGGATCGGTGATAACTGCGATGTTCCCAAAATCAACACGGTTGTATATATTTTGTCATGTAGAAGATAACAATTTTGGACAGACTAATGGGACAGAATTATAGCAAAATAAAACAGGAACAATATAAAAAAACAAGAGCAACATACGAGTAAGAATGAGAGCAAGAATAATATAAAACAAGAATAATGTGCGAGTAATAATAAGAACAAGAATAAGAGTAATAATATGAGTAGTAATAGGAATAATAATAGTGAGCCTAGGAGCGTTCCCGTAGGCGGATAGGGAGTGACTTCGAGGACCTACCACCGGTATGCCGAACTGTGCCGTGACCCTTTTGCCTACAATCGTGGAGTCACCCGAAATAACGCCGATCTTGGTCAAGGGGGGACCGTTAGCCAGGGTGGTTACTTCGTCTGGAACTGGGTGGTCGTTGGAAATCAGTTGGCTCCCGCAGCAAGGTGCACTCCACACTATCCGTACAGTAGAGAACACTTTGTTCTCTTAACTCCCAAATTTTAGACTGATTTTCGTAGGCCGGGTAGGTTTAATTACGGCTCGGTTTAGGGTGGTAGGTGGGATAGATTGCTGATCCGAAGTTGCGACGTCTCTTCCGCTACGATTGCACTTCTAAGTTCACTGCACTTTACGCGTCCGGATACCACGTGCAAGAATGCGCTGAATAAGCAAGCTGGCGCATATTGCGCACCGCGAGGTCTATTGCGGCGCGTTAAGGGCCGTTCGTATCAAAGCAATTTCACAATAGTACAGTGTTTACGCCTATTATGCTTGACTTGATAAAAATATCTCAAATTTATTACTGAAAAACGATTCGAAAAGTTTATTTCAACTAACTATGTGGAATAAAGGATTTATAAAAGCAAATTAGGATAATATTGCTGATGTTGATATATTTATGATAACTAATTTTTTTAAAAATGACCTTCGGTTTAATTCTGCTAAAGTTCGAGGTGAGTTACGGTGATAAAGCCATGGGTTATGTTCAACTTAGTCGTAAGAATGGTATTTGTAAAGTAAAAGGACGTGTGTGTCCAGAATATCGAGTTCGGAGTAAAGCTTATACTCAGTTACTCTAACTATCAATGAAGAATTCGATTTTGTTTTCGAATAATCTCGGTGCACTGCTTGAAACCATTTCTTTCGACGTTTTTCGTCTTGTGGAACATTTAAAAACATTTTTTCGGGAGTTGTTTTTGTAGTATTCGTACATAATGGTATGAAACAAGAGCGATAACTTTTGAGGTTGGACATTTTCGATATATTTTTGAGTATTTAACAATGACAACAGAATTTAATAGATCAAAAGTCAGAACACTGTACTAATTATTATATCTCTGTATGCTACAATGAGCGAAAACTAACATTGTGACGTCACACGCGCTCGGGTTTGTTCGGGAGCTGTCGGCGGATTCTTCGGTACTGAATTCAAAATTTAATTTTTATTTTAAAATAACTTGAATTATTGCGAAAAAAAAAAGTTCTGTTATAAAACTTATATATGGTCTTTCCATTTATCACAAAAAAAAAAAAAAATTCAAAAACCCAATTCTGTACAAGATTGCAGATTTTTTTGCTCTGGCTCTTGGACTAATCGTAAGCAGGAAATTCGACGCACGTAGATTCAGAATCGCTTTGGAAATGGCATCGTAGTGAGTACTAACCCCTCAATGACGTGACCTCGCCAATTCCAATTTGGATTTTATTCAACAACCCTCTTGGCCCTCACTTTCACTATCGCCCTACCCAGACACAAGCCCCCGCGGGTATATAGCCCTCAACAGGATGCGTAGCCTTCAAGGGCCACGCGTGACCTCTACTGCAACTATTCTACGTATCTGAAGCGAACAGATTCTGCGACTCGGTATACGCAGGTAATTTGATAACAAAGTAGCAGTTTCAAGAGAATGTTACAAATAAAAGTTTCACGAATTGAACAGAGAAAAGAACAATGTCCCATCACACTTTTTGTTTCCTGGAAGTTTTCGAAAATATTTAAAAGTGTGGTACGTCCTACGGGTAACGCCAAATATTAAAATACCTAACCTAATTAACCTGACATTTTCTAGATGTTGAATCTATAATAGTCGATCTTAAAACCCTGACGGGGTCTAAATAGACTCGTACACAAAACTCTATACATATTGTAACGACAAACCTCCCGCAACCTACTATCTTCGAGGATTGTCGGTTACCCTACAGCGTTCCTGGGGTGTTATGCAAACTTCTAACAAACAATGCGTTGGGCGCCAGACGCGGATGCGTCGGTTCAGAGGTAAATTCTAATTAAACACAAAAATCAAACAAATTGGCGGAACGACGGCATTAAAGTCCGATTAGCTCAGATAAATAAGATCAAGTAGAGTGGCTGGATCCACCTGGGATAGAGAGAGAGTACACCAAATGATCGACAGAACACTAGAGATTTCCTTCAGTGGGTTAACTCCGTGTATTATAATTCATGTGCGACCAGTATGGCCGTTACTAACAAAAATCAGCTATACAATATTATAGGCGGTAAGCGATAGCGATAGTAGCGGTAAGAATGCTATTGAGATCGTGAGACAGAATTCATAGGCAACGCATTATATAATACAGGGAATCGAAATAATACTTAATTCTAACTTAAACTAGTGCAACTACGTTCAACTCAATTATCAACCCCTGGGATCGGGATAGCGACACACAAATAATATGCTAAATAACAGATTTAACCAATAAAGCAGATTTACAGCGATAGTGTCAAATAAGCGATAATACCAGATATAATACCATGGGAAAAATAATACATCAACCAAGATTCTAGCTCTACATAAGCGGCATGCAATTTCAGCCGAATAAGCGAAAAAGTCAGATAAACAAAGGTAATCGTAGAGAAGCTACGTGAGATAAGCAGTCAAGTCCCTCTTCTGAATCGAATAAACTAATGGTGCAGCACTATGGCCGCACCGCACACAAAATAATCAAAGATAATTTCTTCCGAGAGACTTCGTCATATATTTTGACACAGAACAGCAGACCTTACCTTATTCTAGGTCGTAAGACTCGAACCTCAGCGATAATATTCTGATGCACAATACTAACAATAAGTGCGATAACTATGGCGGTAAGGACTTAGCGGTAGATTTAGCCAGAATTACTAAAGCGGTACGGCGGACTGCAGGAATCACGTCTCGACGGTTTCGTAGTTGAACGTAGAAGGAGCCGGTGGCCGTCCTTAGTTTCGGCGATTCTGCTCGATATCGTCCTTTTGGAAGGGGATCCATCAGGTGACATGATTGGTTATTCGTCACGTGTGATCTTCGGCAATCCCTTTGTCGCGATGTCTCGTCAGCCGTCGCGACGCTGGGCGTCGAAGGAGATATGGCGGGAGGATCTCTCGAACTCTCTGTACTGTTGATGGCGTGAGGGGAAGGCTTTGTTTACCTGACGGCATTAGGGGCGGTATGTGAGGTTTCCCTAGCGCGGGATCATTTCTGCTAGTTAGCGGTCTGGGAAAAACTTCACAGCTGTAGATTCACCAGAAATCTTCAATCGGCTGGGACTCTGAGAGGTCAGAGGATGCACTTCTTACAGCCTGTTTCTTTTCTTGAGCGTTGCGGGGTGCTATACTCACCCACTCTCACGGCGGTCTTTCCTTTCGGGCAACGATACTGCCGCAAGCCTTTCTTGGCGCAATACGGCGTCGATAATAACCAGCGAGAATGATAGATGGTTCGTCGATGGGCTTCAGGGAGAAAAGTATGTCTCCCCTCAGCTGTTTCCTTGAAACGGGGCTTTGTTGCACTTGGCGATAGGCCCTTCAACTTCGTTGCAGCGGGATGGTCGACTTGCGGTATAGGCGGATGTCAATAGTGGTAGGTCCTGAACAGATCCTAGCACGGCGCTTGACTTTTCCTCCATTGCTCATCTCCCTCGCAATGCGGTAAGCGAAGATATGGTACAGAGGTCGGCGTGAGGTGTTGATGTTGATGCGTCGTGCTGTTGTTGTTGTGATGTCAGCTCAAGGTGCGAGACGTGTTCCTCGTGTGCCGTATTAACAGATGTATGCAAAAGAAAATATGAAGCGAATTAAGACTAATTCTACCTGCCTACAGTGTGTCACTATCTTTTTCCCAGGGTTTTTAGTTAGGGACGTGATTCCGCCGTTCGGCGTGGTGTTTTCCGCTGCCCGCGACATTACAGGGACGCTGGCGCAAAATGCCACGTCACAATATATGTATACTAGAGATCCTTTTCTACATTGTAAACAACTTCGAGCCCGACATATTCCGATCGTTTCAAATATTACGAGCCTTACAATACAACTGTGCAGTTAGCGTCCCATTGTCGTCAAAATCAAATTTTTCCGAGAGTTCTGACTTCTTTGAGCAAAGTTCTATAGTTTCTGATATACCTATATTGAATATTATAGTTCTGCAAAAATGATAACAAAAATATGGGGCGCCAACTTCAGGCAGCGCCTCATTTTTGGAAAAGCGAACTTTTTTCATGAGTTCCGAGTAGTTTTCGAAGATTTCTAGGGATCTATATAATTTAAACTAAAACTTTTGGCTTCTGGAGTAGAAAAATCGAAATAAAATTCTTCGATGCCAAAAATTTGAAGCAAGATTTTTCTTCAGAAAATTCTGAGAGTCCCAGTATGAGTTTTGGGTATTGCCACCAGAGTTTTACTGATAATGTCTATAGAATTTTTTGATCTGATTAAAATCCGTAAAGTTCGGACCATTTTTTGGTTTTTCGATTTTACTTCATTTTTTTTCGTATTTTTTTCGAGAGTTCCAAGAGTTCTGAAACGAGTTTTGGGCAGCGCCACCATAGTTCTACCAATAATTCTCATGGGATTTTACAAGCTGATAAAAATCGGAAGAGTTCTGGCAGTTAAAATTATTGTTTTTTTGTTTTTTCTGTTTTGAGTTTTGGCGGTTTCCCATGTTACGCCATAATGCCTCTTCTTCTCTTGACTATCCCACGCTCTTCTCTTCTCCTATTCACTACTGCATCGCGATCCTGCAACTTCGCAAAACTGTACGTACTAGTTGCGTACGGCACCAACGTATACAACTCAGCTGAAAACCCCTCCTAATTCCGAGGCTTCGTTCTTCAGAACTCCTCTAGTCAACCAGCTCTCTGTTCCTAACTTTCGACTCGGTAACATCCTCCTTCTCTCATAATCGTTAGCCAAGTCTTCATACGCTAATCGTGCCAATAAATAAGTCAATGTTCGAACATCTGAATCATTCAATTAAAACTTCCACACCTCCTCCTCAGCAAGGGTCGAACCTCAACAATTGTTGTCGCGCCCAAAGTCGCACGTTACACCCACGTCACAAGATTGAAGAAAAAAATAATTGAGCAGTTGGGCCCACATTTAACATTAATACATAGGGCTGCTGCGTCGATACGTATAGTACAAGATTGCCGGAAAAAACCGTTCCAAGTCAGCTCAATCGAAACACTGAATATAATCTCAACGCATTTGTCAAATTTGATTCATTCGTAGTTTCGTTCGAAACTCTAAAAATAAAAGTTTGATTTTCGAATATCCAAAACATCTTTAGCGGCCGCAAAGATAGGTATACTTATGTGGTTGAAAAACGAATTTACATGCAGAGCGCTGGAGCCGCTGGTGGGTTATCGAATACCAATATCTATTAGTTGAAATAATCGGACATCTCTTATTATTGAGAAGGTTCAGGTTTCAGAATTGGTACATTTTTAATTAATATTACTCAACGTCAATTACATGACGTATAATTGCTTTACTTTTATTATCATCGCCATCATCGTCATCATTCTCTATCAGTATCATAGTTTTGATTCCGGGTTACATAAAGAGGAATACTGCATACATTTATAGAACATATGTTTGACGATTGCATCATTTGTCAGAATATAGAATTAAAAAGTAAATCAATGAGAATCAATTCAAAGCATAAAAAAAAATCAAAAAAATAAATTAAATTAAATCGAAAAAAAAAAAATCAAAAGAGTACGTGGTTTTTGACAAGCTAATGTTATATTGGCATACAAGAGTTCTGGGTTTTTTCCGAAAAAGCCCGCCAAGCCCCACTACGTCCAATTTTTTCAATTTAATTTAATTTATTTTTTTGATTTTTTTGACTCTTCGAATTGATTCTCATTGACTTACTTTTCAATTCTATACTCTTACATGATGCAAAGTTACATGTACTTGGCACAATAATTGATTTGGATCCTTTCTTAATTGAATTTTGTTTTTTTTTTCCATTAAAGATATGTGGGTAATAGTTATTTCTAAACATTTACTTATTGAGGGAATTTCATAACTTTTTGTACGTTGGTGAAGAATATTGCACTATTAATTATGGTTTCTTCGGTGTACTACTGTTATAAGATGTTTGACGGGTTAAGAAAAATTTTCGAACGGTAGCCATGAGAGGGCCGCTTTTCTGAGACCCAATGAAAAGGAATCGCAGTGCGGTGGCGAACTCGGTGAGAAATGAGACGCGTACCGTAGTGTACCGGCTACGCTGACGCCACCTGCGAGGCGTGCGGGAATTATCAAGAGACTCGGTAGAGTCTCGCGCCAAGTACATTAAAAGAGCACCGGACGGCAACCGAGTATCTATACAGTTAAGAGATAGGAAAAGCGCTGTACGGCCGACTGTTTTATTCAGTATCCCCTTAATCATTAGCTTTTCGGGAAATTTGGATGCACTTTCGCAATATAAATCGCAGTGTCGGGTTCATTTGAGCCTAATTTTAATAACATTGATGTTCGGAGAGATGTGATCTCATGATAGTTATCGACGCTCGAGCCCGTTCTACGATCAGAATTTTCAACGTCATCGTCGTCTCCGGATCACTTTTCTCCTTAGCTCTATTGCTATGAAATGTAGTGCAGTATATAACGCAAACTCGATTTTCGCTGAGGTTCAAACTGCAGACGCATAGGCGTGACCATCGCTTTCGTCGTCTCGTTATTTTCTAGGGACTCTTTCGGGACTCTAGTCGTCTCTACTGTACCACTAGAGTCCTGTCGTCATTCCGCATGTCTTTACGATCACCTCCTTGCAATCACAATCACCGGCCAAACTCGATGAAGGCATACGATAAATGTTTATTATGGAAACGGTGTTAAGGATTCTGAATAATATAAAATGGATAGTTTTCGGTCAACTTGTAACAGTACGAAGCGTTTGCCCACCTTAAAATGATTGACATCACCGAATTCAAATTTCTGAATCCGTTTGCTATAATGTTATGAACTAGACTCGATAGCTCCGCAGTGACAGCCACATGAGGTTATGCTATAAATGAAGTTTCTAGCTACTATTATAACAACGATGTAGCAATTATCGCTGTATGGTTTATATAACGAACATACGTATGTATGCGGATGAAAAGTATCAAAGCGTCAGAAGATTCGATATTATTAACAATAAGTTAATTGTTGATTTGACGTAACTGTGATTGAGGAAATCTGATAAACGTAATCCATGTTAGTGGTTCGAAGAAATCAATTGTTTTATTTAGTGCAGTGTGCAGATTAAAAAATAATACAGGAGCGATGTTCAAGTTATTGACAATTTCTGATCGAATGGATCGTGGATTGTGCAACATGGAGTTTGGTCAAAGAAATTTGAACAAAGTGAAATGCAATCTTGCTGAGAAAATCCATTATTACTTTGTACAGTGCAGACCAAAAAATATCGGGTTAGGCGTTTCAATTAATAATAATCATTTGATCAGCAGGCAAAACAGTTCAGTCCTTTGAAGTTGGAATTTTACATCTGTAAGCAGCCCGCTCTAGTGGTGGTGTATGTATAGTTGTTCCTACAAAAGTCACTCATTACAGCTATGTTGTGGAAAAGAAATTATAACAAAAATTAAAATCATTCGTTGGTATCTGGTATGAGATAGGCATTGAAAGTGAGACTAGCTGTGATTCCAGTGACGACAGGTGCATTCCATTTTAACGATGACACTGTTTAAGCATCAGATTTGGTTGATTGGGTAGATGATGTGGCTTTGTATCTTGATGTCAAGTTTAGGAGTCTCTGTCAGTGAGTTCTTGTAAACATAGCTATAGCCATGTGTCTCAACTAACTTATGCATATTTCAATAAAGTTGTCATTCAGATCAATATGTGAGTGAGATCTTCGGTTCAACTACACCCATCAGTGGTATCTGTTATCGAGCAAGAAAGAATATCGACCGGCAGAAATACTATAACTACCAGCCAACTATATCACCATTAACTAAAAAAGTACCAGAACATTGACCTTTATCAGGTGGTTTTGCAATAAATGTATTCAAGGATAAAAGTTACTATTATTTTGTAATAAATAAAGATGAATTACATTGAGTCATCACGTGTTTCGATATATTTCATAAGATTTCCTTCTATGCATTCGAATAATGAGAAATAGAAGACTTTCTTTCAAAAAGTAGTGAAATCCCGACAAAGCACCTCAGGTGCAAAAAACCTCGCCAAGTACATTAATTTTTTAAAATCAATCGCCACCAAAAAGTTGTTCCCCAAGAATAACCCCAAAATTAAATTCTAAAAAAAAATAGATCCAAATCAATCATTGTGCCAAGTATATGTAACTGCACCATGCATAGGAGTACTAGAGAAGACTGGGATAAACATACAACAAACCAACTTACCAATTGGAAGAATATAAAGTTGGGGAAAAAAATCAATGAAAAAAAAGAAATTAAATGAAATGAAAAAAAACGAATATTGCCATCATTGTGCCAAGTATATGTAACTGCACCATGCATAGGAGTACTAGAGAAGACTGGGATAAACATACAACAAACCAACTTACCAATTGGAAGAATATAAAGTTGGGGAAAAAAATCAATGAAAAAAAAGAAATTAAATGAAATGAAAAAAAACGAATATTGCCATCATTGTGCCAAGTATATGTAACTGCACCATGCATAGGAGTACTAGAGAAGACTGGGATAAACATACAACAAACCAACTTACCAATTGGAAGAATATAAAGTTGGGGAAAAAAATCAATGAAAAAAAAGAAATTAAATTAAATGAAAAAAAATGAATAAAAAAAAAAATTGGAGGTAGTGGGACTTGGCGGGCTTTTTGGAAAAAAATCTAGAATTCTTGTATAGCAAAATGACATTAGCCCGCCAAGGACCACGTACTCCAATTTTTTTTTTTATTCATTTTTTTTCATTTAATTTAATTTCTTTTTTTTCATTGATTTTTTTCCCCAACTTTATATTCTTCCAATTGGTAAGTTGGTTTGTTGTATGTTTATCCCAGTCTTCTCTAGTACTCCTATGCATGGTGCAGTTACATATACTTGGCACAATGATGGCAATATTCGTTTTTTTTCATTTCATTTAATTTCTTTTTTTTCATTGATTTTTTTCCCCAACTTTATATTCTTCCAATTGGTAAGTTGGTTTGTTGTATGTTTATCCCAGTCTTCTCTAGTACTCCTATGCATGGTGCAGTTACATATACTTGGCACAATGATGGCAATATTCGTTTTTTTTCATTTCATTTAATTTCTTTTTTTTCATTGATTTTTTTCCCCAACTTTATATTCTTCCAATTGGTAAGTTGGTTTGTTGTATGTTTATCCCAGTCTTCTCTAGTACTCCTATGCATGGTGCAGTTACATATACTTGGCACAATGATTGATTTGGATCTATTTTTTTTTAGAATTTAATTTTGGGGTTATTCTTGGGGAACAACTTTTTGGTGGCGATTGATTTTAAAAAATTAATGTACTTGGCGAGGTTTTTTGCACCTGAGGTGCTTTGTCGGGATAACTTTTTTCATACTTGATAGGAATATGGCGCGAGCCGCGACAGTAACTCCACCGCAGCTTCTCTTCTATACATTTTGTGTTGGAATGGTCTCTGATTCTGAGAGCTGTACGATGACGATGACGGTGGTGAATCTGATGAAACGAGCCTGCCGGTGATCAGAGATCATCATATCTCAGCTCTTCGACCACCGATGTTGTTAAAATTCAGTTTGAATAAAAGCTTGTCCCCGATTTATATAACGAGGGTGATTTCACATTTGCGATAATATTATTAATATGAGAGCTATTTGATAAAACGCGAATCCCCACTCCGCTTCTCAGCTCCCATCGCAGTAAATATACCGAGAGGATTCGTGGAAGCGGGCCAGTCCAGCGTGTCGGTAAGTTAGGATACTACACTACACACAAAAATTCTACGTGCGTGATCTTCGCTAGCTCCTGACTGCTTATGCGAGCGAAGATCACGCACGTAAAATTTGTCGTGTGTGAGTAAATGTATCCTCAGTTGCTTAACGCGTGCGCAACCGAACTGGCCCGCTTCCACGAATCCTCTCTGTATACTGTAATAACGCCAAGGAGGCCGCCTGGCGTGAGATTTTTGCAAGTATGGGGTCTAAAAGCTTAGCAGAAGGATAGAGAGGGATACATTAATTAACTGAAATTAAAAGTAAATTCATGAATAATGATTCCTTTATTTCCATGTCATTCTACGTCACTGAAAAAAATTCGTCCGAAACTTTCCCAAAACATATTTGAATAACATTCACCGATTGTTATTGTAAAATTATCCTTACGTCGTGCTTTATTAGACAAATTATCAAGGAATGAAACGTATCCTTATTTGCCGTTATGGAAGAATGAATTTGAAAATGTCACTTGCATTTTTTTCATTTACAAAATAAAAAAACAAATTTATCCGAGTATTATCACTTTTCAATACGTATTGATACGATTTTAGTTCAACTTTTTTCTATTTGTTACAATACTTATTCCTATCATTCTGAAATTATGAGTTTCATATACTTCATTACCTGGTTTATATTGTAAATTATTTTTTGAAAGATTAAAATTTGAAAAATTCCGTATCAATGAAGTTTAGATGTTCTCACATCCACTGCCACAGAATAAACATTTTAATTTTTTTTTGGCTATTAGCATCGGGAGTAGAACGGATTACAAATCTAGCTATGCGTTGACTGAAAGCTATGTGATTGAAATTGCTGTCTATCCTTTCTACTACTTTACTGACGTAAAAACTTTCGAGTAGTTTTCGACCCTTCTTAACGCTTTCTGTACGAAATATATTCAGGTCTACTTTCTGAAAACTACTTTTTAGAATAATTGCCATTTTTTTTTATAAAACATAAAATAAAAATCTGAAAAATGTATTTTTCGATAACACACATTTCACTATTCCACCATTGTTAACTAAGGTTGGGAGACCCCGAAGTTGAAAAAAATGTCCGCCAATAGCGGGCTTGTTTTCCCGTTCGAATTATTGCGTTAGTCTATACTCGCTAGTACGCCCGTTCTTTTGAATGTACTTGGCGCGAGACGCGACCGAATCTCTTGATCAACAATTTCAATTGTCTCTACGCTTATAAAATATCATAATATCTTCCTTGCACCTAAATCGAGTCGTTTCCGTCAGATTCCGATTTCAATAAATGATCAAGAGTCGATAGGAATTTTTCCATTTCGGGGTTGGTCTAAATCCAATGTGTTTATTGAATAATAGCAAACTATGAATTGTGGAATATTCTTCCAACATAACCATAAAACTCAAGTGGCTGTGCCCCACAAAATCACTCCACCATAGCCAGGCCCAAATAGGAGGAAAAATCAACCGATTAGAAATTCCCAAAGATTCTCGAAAGACAGAAAAACACACATGATTGGAAGAAACTCCACGAAAACTGTTTTACCCAATAGTAACGATTTTCTACTACACTAGCCTCGTATTTCTGCTTGAAAAAGCCGGAACGCAATGCAAATCGTCACCTAGTTTCTGACTTACTTAGTTACTCATTTCACTTACTGTTCATTGTTCGTCAAAGTCATCACTGTTCACTAAAGAGTAAGCAGCAGTGGTCAAGTAATAAGAAAAGAAGAAACAAATGATCATCGATCACTTGAATGTTGAACACGTGGATTCAACTTGAAAGACGTTCATCAATGCACATCCATATCTCAAATCCATACTAAGTCTTAAACTCACTTTTCCCCGATTTACAAGTTTTTTCTGGTAACAAGTAAAGTTCTTTCAATCATCTGTTTTGAACACTATTTTTGTTTGTGAACTTTATATTTTTGTTTTGTACTTAAAATATGCATATTTTTATTTCAATACACTCCTCAATTTTTCGTCTACTCCAAAAACCTTTGTACGAAAAATCCGTGTGTTGCTGTAATTACTTATTCGACAAGTGATCCATTGTTTTCACCTCCTATTATTATTTTCCCACAATTTATTCGCATTTCGAATCCCAATGTGTAGAAGAGTATGACGTAAGGTCCAGCTTCGTCTCCCTTCCATGTTTCAATTTGTTGATTATTAACCACATCTACTTTTAATCTTGGTTTGGTCTCGAATCCCAGGTAAAGGTGGCAACACTTGAACCAAAAAATTTTAACGATCGGACTTAACAGGTGCACTTTGTTATTTTTATTGAATTTCTTCATTGATTGAGAGCACTTATTCCAATAAGAATTTGTAGTCAACAGAGAAAAGTAGATACCTATTGTTCCAATCATTTTTTTATTCAGACCTATCGTTCGCGACAATGTAAAAATCTTAAAATTTTTACTCAATGTTTGACACAATACTAGCCTCGATCGGACACATGGATTTGTCAGAAATCTATGTTATGTTTCGAGAAAAAAATTATGAACTATCAGTTTTTAGAATTGAAAATAGTGGCGCTTTCTTGAGATCATGTTTGCAACATTATTCCCCTTCTGTGATTTGCCAAAGTCGACGGCCAATCGCGTAACTGTCAGCTTTCACGTTGTCTTTTCCGTATAAGCACCGTATTATTTGTTAATCATATTATTGAAAGCGTGAGCGGCCCACTCGGAAACGTTTGCTACAATTCGATCGATTCGATAGCGCAGCGTTGGTCAGGATATTCATAATTCTTTTGCATTAGTGCCACAGATTGATATTTGTCGCTACTCCGTGCAGTTGCCGCACTTCAACTTGTGTGCTTTTTGATGCCCGGCGATACGTTAACTGCAATTATAGTAACACTTGAACGTCGCGCAGTGAGTTCCGTAATATGAAAAAGAGAATTATGCGTCCCATTTTTTCTCTGGATTTATAAGAAACTAGTACGGTTTGGCCGAAAAGTTCAACTTTTTTACATGCGGAATGACTATTACTTCAGAGATGAAAATACCGAGCAATTGTTTTGAATAAATCTCCGATGATGTATCGTTACTTCTGTAAGTCATGCGTCCAATTTTCGCTGAATTTTGATGAGAAATGTAAGTCTTGAACGGATTCTTCTGAAATTCAATCGTTCGTCATTCAGAATCCGGAAGTGGCAAGGGTTTTTAACTTAAGGGCTCGTCGATGATTTTTCTGTAAAAATTTCATCCAAATCAGCCAACCAGTTCGTCCGTATACCAACATCGAAAACATTGAAGTCCCTGCAAGTAGTGTGAACAAAGACTGGGCGATGAGGCAATATTCCGAAATGTAACCAGATGTGATTAACGCAAAAATGTATTTGTAGGGCCCTGCCTACGCATAGTCCGCATATTCCGTTTGACGGGATGCTGAAATAGGCGGAAGAAACGAGTAGGGTAGCCGTGACATGGGGATACATAATCGCAAATAACATGCAGGCATCGTCAAAACGACGTCAAGGCTCGCTATGCTGAGCACGTCATCCGCATTTTGGACGATGCAAAGATTTGGCACGAATCGGAGTGGAAGCAAGAAAGGAGGTCTCGCACGATCCAAGCGTGTTATTCGTCGTCTCCCCAGCCAGGGGGAAACGATACGGCGTGTGGCTCCACCGAGTTCTGAAAAGAAGCCATTTCACAGGCTTATTTTTATTGCGGTGTTTTTTTTTTTGTTCCCCCAAGCTCTACTCCCGCAAGTTATATCATATTATGCGTTGGCTTTCAGATACACCATGCTCCGATGTAAGTACTCGCAGGGTAACCTATTATGTAAATACACTTTGGAAAGAGGCCATGCCACAAAGTATAGGTATAGTAACGTATATAGGGAGAGTTGTGAAGAATGGGGAAATACATGACTTATCGTTGTATAGAGATCAAGAATCAACGACATAAACGAGATACGAAGCAACTGAATACAATCTTGAAAAAAAAATTCGTAAGAGAAACGGTGTATAAAATACGAGTCTCCCTCATATTTTGCCCCCTATTTATCTCCATTCCGTTCATTCCCCTCGCTCATTATATTTTGTGGAGACTTCTTCCTTCGCTCAAGGGCGGATGGCCGCATATAACGAAGTGCAAGTAGCTAGGGGATGGTTCCATTTGGAGTTTTTACGGTTATTGGCGTCGCAATGTCTGCAGCGGGTACGTTCTGAACCGTTTTGTGGAGATGAAACACGTCTTGTTTTTGTTCTTCCACCGCGCGTTCTACCGCTGGCCATCGATCCAATCCGCTCAGACCGCTCAACTTTGTCTAAAACACTGATCGCTCGGGCTGCTCACATCGTGTATTGCAGGGGACAAAAAAAAAGAAGGACGCTACGAAAACCGCAGATGGATGGTTTATATGCGAGGGTTGTCCAATCGGTTTAACGCATCTGCACTTTGGATTGCCTAGACTGTTGTTGTTGTTGTTGTTTTTTTTATATACAAATATTTTCGAATTCGTCCGTTGTAGAAATCGTTCGCCGCAAAGCTGCAGTTATTCATTCGTATTTTATTCCCAATTTTGAGTTCGCCCAATTACTTATTTTTCGAATCAATTGAAGTTGCTCGTAGACATTTTTGAGACCCATCGTCATGTTTTTCAAAATGTCCCAATTTGGTGGATAATTCTATTTCAACTCTTTGAGGCGCGGTGTCCTTCAGGGAGGACACCTTTTTATTTCCCTTCTTCATTTCATAATTTTTCGAGTGAACCCTGTTACTTGGGGGTCTTTGGGATCGCTGATCAGCGATATGAAACGGAATTCTGAAATTCTGAAATTCAAAATAGTGGATAGATTCAAGATAGCGGCTTAATAATAATGACAAATGAAGAATTGATAATTTTCTCGTATATTTGTAACTTGGGGGTTATCAGGGTCCCCGATCTCGAATCTGTTATCTAAATCTATCGTATACCGAAATCCAAGGTCATTAATCAAATGATAACTCATCTGTCAAATTCTCCCATTGCGAGATTTACACTACCCTTCCTCCATGCCCCTAAGTATAAAAAAAAAATCGCACCCCCTATTTTTTTACAGGTCAAATGCTCTGGCGACTGGACTAATCTTATAGAAAGAGCCCACAAAGCTGGAGACCAATCCTTCGTTTTACGGGTAGTCAGCTGCAGTTGAACGTACGCCACTTTAGTTCTTCGATGTTTGCTCTTTCCCATCCTTCTAGGATACGGTCGATGACACACCACACGTTCACTCGAACAACTAGAAGTTCGCTTCTCTTCACCGTACTTACAATTAGTTTGGTCTTCAAAATCCTCGTATCGCTCATGATCCATAGGACGCCGGTGCTAGATGGCTGTCCATACTGTAGTCCAGGACAGATACGATTTGAAATGAAAAAAATCGTCACACGATATTTTATTTTTTTACAATCATCAGAAAAATGTTGCGGTCAACTTGTCCAAAATCCTTCTAAATCCAGTTGCGCAAGATATCTGTAGAACCACCTTGGAATTAAAAAAAAAAGTGTAAATTCCTGTTTATTCAGTAAATTATTGAAGATGTAAGGAATTTACAGCAGCTCTAAGTCATGAATTTTACTATGCATAGTAAAAATTTAGATATTTCCCACGGATATTGAGATAATTGTGATGACATGTAAAAAGATTTAAGCTTTGTAGAACCACTACAAGTTTTTACTGTTCCCAATATAAACCACGTGGAGACCGTACTTATTTTCACAAATCTTGTTCTACTTCTTATGTTAGATGATTCCGATTTTTTTCTTTTGTATTACTTTTTCAAAAGTTTTCTATGATGGAATTTTATTCGATGAACATTTTTTTTCACTTTTGAAATTTTCTTTATCATGCAAGACATACAGCAGCAACGTAAAGATGTACACGAAGAGACTGTTTTAGTAATGATATCCGAAAAATCTGATAATTAGGGGCATTCCACGCCAAATCGACCACTTTTAAACCCGATCCCTTTTGATTTGATTTTTACTGAAACTCTTTTATTTCTTTCTACCCTACTAAGGACATTTTTGATAACCCAAACAAGGTTCAAAAAAATGCAATTTTTTTTTTTCATACAACGATAACTTCCTCAAAAATTGACTAATCGGGACATTTTTTTTTTAATTTTTTTGTTTTAAATTGTACTTTTTGAAAAAAAATACAAAAAAATTACTCCTTTCTTTATTTTTTTTTGTTATATTAAACTTTGACATTTTCTACGCCATACGAATTTTTTCAAAGTGGCGTTTTTTCGAGTTCTATTTTTTTTTAAATTGAATTTATCAATTAAAAAAAAATTAAATTTTTGAATTGATCTAATTGAGATTTTTAAATCACGTATTACCAAATAATAATACAGAAAAGTTTTTTCATATTTTGCCACAGACTTTTCATAAATCTATATAATGTAAATATAATGTAACATTCGTCTTAGGGGCTACAATCCTTGAAAGGCCACCTTGTTGAAAAACGCGCTGTTGATCAAAAAAAAAGAAAGAAAATTGCTAAATACTTATTATTGGTAGGAAAATATCTAGAACCCTGCTGAAACATACCTTATGGATTGTCATTCTCGTTGTCCATATTGTTGGAAATGTATAAGATCACCTCTTTTGTCTCGGTACACCTTTAATCGACACAGAAAATAATAAACGCTGCAAAAATTGTTAACATGATGAATTGAAAAATTACAAAAATCAAATGTCATGGACATTTGTAAAATCACTGATTTTTCTCTGTAGAATCGGGGACTCGAAAACACAATTTTGACCAGCCCTCTACTTCGAAAACTGTAGATCTGAGAGCGTTCTAAAAATAGGCAAAACTTTGCTCAATCAGTGGTTCAATTAAAGGCTCCCGGTCAAGGCGGATTTAGGTTTAGAACGTTAATTTATTTTTTTCGTGAAAATACAAAGTTAGCAGACAAAAATGTCGTTTTTTGCGAATCAATAAGTTATATCGAAGCCAAGATATTTTGACATGACTCAAAAATCGACTTTTTTGAAATTTAAAAAAATGCTACTATTGCTGAATTTCGTCGAATCGAGCTAAAATTGGGAGAATCACCTTCTTTTTGAACTTTCTTCCGAAGAAAAAATCGGCAGCCAAATCGCTGACCCACGCCCGCACACTTTCGTCGAAAAGTAATGGATCTTCTCATATGCATTCAACAATATTACATTCACCCGACCCCGCAGCCCTACAATATTTTCCCTAGCCATTGTAAAAAAAAAAGAAAACACAAAGTCAACTTTGTTCGTTATGTGATAAAATGTCACAGATTGAAAAAATTGTTGAGTACGATTTTGGAGTTCCGGGTGCGATTGAACGTTTGGATTGCCCCGGTGGAGTCAATGCCTTGGGCACAAAGCCCTTTCCGCGTGTTCTTCCCATATTCTTTTTCCCCGCGGCTGTCAACCACCGTGAGGTTGAGTACTGCTGCGAACGCGAGGGTTACGTTGATCGCATGCGTTTGCATGTCTTTTCTTTGTGTACGTACGTACACATTGACATTCTGTAACCTGCACTAAAAAACGTTGCAAGCGAGGAATAAATCAGACCAACAGCGTGATTCTTGCACGCATAGACAGACGGAAGAGTATACGAGGAGGAAAAAAGAAAAGGGGAGAAAAATTACGTTAATATCCTATGACAATATTTCCCCCTTCACAGACATGTGAATATGAAAGTTTGTTGGGGGGAAAAGAATACCATGGAAAATACAGAAGGTATTAAAAAGTCGCGTGATGTGGCAGTTATCGTATATATAGGTATGTATGTACATGCAGGGGTTATATAACCGCGATCAAGACCGGTTATAACAGCAGGATGTCACCGAAGGCTTTGCATTTATTGGAAATAAATCACGAGTTGATGTGCATATCCGCGCTCGTTGTACCTTACGTGAAAAATAAAAGAACAAACAAACTGAAAATGTTGTGAACGGGAAAAATGAATTACGTTGTACATAGGTATGGAGAACGGTCGACGACATGCGGCCACAGAATTATACACGCAGCAAACTTAATATTGAAAAAAATTTCTTGCATCTCAATCATTGATCCAGATTGCATTTTTTTTGTTTGGTTTTTGAGAATAACTTCGCAAATTTGCCGAGGGGTTCTCAACTTTAAACGCGGCGTGCGAACGCCCGTTTTTTCGTTATGTATCACGAGAAACCAGTTTCAATTTCTAAATTTTTTAGTTTCTCGTTCGATATTTCAGCAACGATCAACTGTAGGTGAAAAATTTATAGGACCTAAATTGTAAAGCATAAAAAAGCAACAAAAAAGTATCGAATCGCAACATTCGTATTACGCCGGAGAGCCAAGTTATAGCAAAAAAATCAAAATTCACCGCCTTTCCAAGATGGCGGAGGAAGCTCATAGGAAATCTTAGTCGATAATTCCAAATTAGACTTTTCTAAGACCTCCCCTACATCATATCCAAGAATCAGCCTTCTCGGATCATTTGCATTTCCAATTGTTTATAATGACTGGACTATTGCGTTTCATCTCATTTTCGCCATTATACTCAGGTGCGAGTGGGAAATGTACATTACGCCGATATAGTCTTTACGTTAATAGTATTTTCGTTGCAGACGCGATTGACGAGGAGGTACCGGATCAAAGCGGGAGTCCCTACGTTGATCCTTCTCGAGGGTGGTACCGGATCGGTTGTGACTCGTGGAGGCGTCGAACGCACCCTGGCTGATCCCACAGGCGCCAACTTTCCCTGGAGGCCACCCCATCCTAAGGCCACCCTAGTCGACGGACCCCTTTTGCCGTGCGGGGGGCGAGACAATAACGAACCGATGCTCCATGAAGAACTTCGGCACTGCGTCAAGGGCGTGTATTTCAGCGCCCACTGGGTAAGTTAGAGGCGAAACATCGCGCATTTTTTTTTCTTGGATTCACGGAGTGATGGGGAGAAAAAGTGGACGTCTTCTAGTACGACTTCATTCGTCTGCAACTGACTTCCTTTGGCTACGTTCGCGGAATTTGCACTTTGAACCACGTCTGCGTTCATGTTTTGGACGGTTCTCAATTTATATCCAGAATTCCCGGAACCAGCTTAGATCAGACAGGTCTCCAGACATGTGTTTCGAAGAAGATCTCATGGAGAGAGGAAAAACTCAGCTTTATTCGAGGCTTTATTCAATGCCACTTGCAAGGTTATGTAGTTTCATGGACGTATTACCGGTGCGCAGCGATCTGGAAACGGAATCGAATACAACACCGAAAGCTTTGGTGCAGGAAAACGAATAAATGAATCTCATATACTCCGGAACTCGAATACATGACATTAATACAATTCAGTCCTCTAGCAGCCTTTTTGCGACTGGCAAAATCTTCTGTCTCTTTTTATCGCAACCTCCCGGTGATTAGATACAGTCGACGTTTATTCGCTTATTGCTTATTCGAATTATTGCATACTTTGAATTTTGCTCATTTTCAGTGCCCCCCGTGTAAAGCCTTCACACCACAACTGGTGGACACGTATCAAAGGATCCGAGAAAGGGGACACAATTTTGAAGTCATCTTCGTCAGCTCTGATCGGTGAGTATGGAGTCTAATTTTTATAAACATACGATCTTGCTTCGTTTGAATCTGCCTGATATAATTACAATACCATATGGAATAAATTCTCGATGAATTTTTATTTTGTCTTTCGAGGAGGTGCAAATATCCGAAAATTTCGACAGAAAAGAAAACAAATGCGTATAACTCTGTCAAAAGTACACGGATTGCAATGAAAAAAATTGAATTTTGAAGTTTGAAGCTTCGACTTCAAAACTGCTATCTTCACTTCTTTTTGTACAACTTTTTATCAGGCTCCACAGCTTTAGAGCGATGATCGCGGTATTGTGCGATTATATTTTTCTTACGATGTATTACGACATCATAAAGGTCTTCAACTCGAAACTTCCCCTTTAAAATGCTTTCTCTTCCATTATCGTACGATTGTTTTTTGCCGTGTTATTCATGTTTATACCGTTGACTTCACTTTTGCAAGTCGGATGAGTGTGTGTAGATCGTTTTTTAACGTCAGCCAGGATTCCATATGTATGGCTGTAACGTTGTACTCTGGGGTTCAAGAAGATATCAGGACCCCGTCAGTTACGTCACTGGGATCCTTATCTTTTTTCGAACACACACACACACACTACGCATGAACACTCATACTTAATACGGAAGTTCGCAGAAAGGAGAGGGTTTGGAGCCGTTAAATACCGTGGAAATGACGTATCGACGGGGTCTTGATCTTTTTTCGAACACCACAGTATCGAGACAGCCTACACATGGGACGCATAGATCGTGCCTCTGCGTTGGTGGATCCTGGGTGACGCTAAAACGATCTACATACACCTCATTCTACATACAAAAGTGCAGTCGACGGTTTAAACATAAATAACTCGGTAACAAAGGATCGTGCGATAGTGGAAGAGGACGCATTTTGAAGGGGAAGTTTCAAGTTAAAGACCTTTATGACGTCATCTTTGTGCAATTTTTTCGACACACGGTATACATCGTAAAAATAAAAATTGCACAATTCTGTGACCATAGGTATAAAGCTGCATAGCTTGATGACAAGTTGTGCAAAAAAGAAGTCAAGATAGCAGTTTTGAAGTCAAAGCTTTGAACTTCGTGATTCAATTTTTTTCATTGCGATCCATTCATTTTTGACAGAGTGACACTTACTTCATTGAGAATAGGTCCTTTTCATGGCAAAATTCAAGTGGTCCCTTGGTTGTCTTGCGCAGTGTAATAATTCATCCAGTTCTCTCTCGAATTTTACTTCAATCCGTAATGCGACTTTGTTTTCAGGGCTTGATAAGTTTTAGAAAGTCGGCAAATACGTGGATGTATTATATAAACTAGCCTGTTTTAGTTTTGCATGCGGCACGATAGGCATAATACTCGTGCCTTTATTTAACAAACTTTTTGTTTCCGTTTTATTTTATCAAAATTCTCATAAAAATCCAAGAACATACACACTGAGACAAATTCGAAAAAATTTCTAAAATTCTCTCTCATCGCTAGACACTTGTGTTTCAAAATTCGTTGGTATAACATTAAAAATGGCGGAGCTAGCCATTGTCATTTTGGAACCAGAAGTGGAATCGGATTGAAACGTTTGTTTGCTTATCTACTCGATGAGAAATACATATATCCTCTCCAAATTTCATCGAAATCAGTTCAGTGGTCAAAGTAGAAATTTGCTTGCAAGAAATTCTAGGTCTGCGCATACATCCACTTTCGAAAATACTTGCAAACCTTTTTTTGGCTACTAACAAGAATTTTATCGATCGGACGTTTTTCATGATGATAGAATCCGTCAACTACAACAATTGTGTCTCAAAATGACTTGCAATCGGCATGTGAGTTGTCTTCAAAATATATGTCCAGCACAATTAAACCCATCGTATCTGGATAAATTAAAAATCAAAGATGTTCCACGAGGCAAAGGAGCATTAGGTAAATAAATCGTAATTCAAGTTCTTTGAATCGCAAAATTTGATGGCGGTGTATAAAAAAGCGTGGAAAATACAGCCGATACATTGGACCCTGAAAAAAAGAGGGTGAATATATTTTTATTCGGAGTAAAGATAAACTATACGAACATATACATATATGGTACGTCAGCGTGAACGCACACGGTGGGTCGAGACGCGGTGGCCAAATGATAGTTCATTGATTTCCCATAAAAGTGGATGTACGGAAAGATAGGAGATTCGGTATACTTGGCTGCCTCTGCTCCTGCTCTGTCTAGCGCTACGCACACACTTGACGTAATACCGACGACCCCTTGAATACAGCGAAGGGCGATATACCACCACAGCTCACGCTGCCGATCAATATTTCTTCGCTTGGTGCGGCTCTCCTTGGTCCTTCCACTCATTACCATCAAAAGATACGACCGCGTAAGGAACGTTCAAAAATTTTTTCGCCGCTGATTTGTTTTTTTTTCGTCTCCACCCTACAGCTACCCCATATATCCACTGATCTCTAGTGTAAGATAAAGATTAGTGCCCGTATCTCATCATTCATCACATTACATTTCTGCTATTCATAAAAACTGTAGATATGAGAATCCATTGAGCTTGACCCGTTATATACCGATTTACATTTCATTGATGTTGCTTTATACGGAGATTTTTTTAACCTTTTTTTTTGTTTCAGGAGCGAGGAATCCTACAACGCTTACACAGAGACGATGCCTTGGCTCAGGATACCTTTTTCGCAAGAAGAACGACGGCGAAAACTCGCCCACGCTTTAGACGTTCAAGCAATACCTACCCTCGTAATTCTAGATCCACGTGACAATATTATTACCTTGGAAGGACGCGCCGAACTCCTCGAAGATCCGGAGGGTTTGGTAAGAGTGTAAGACAGAATTGCAATCCTTACCCTCATCCAACCATATTATACACCCCGTTCGTCTGCAGCAAACACCTTATTTCATCATTTAAAATAATAATAGTGATATTAATAATAATAATAACAACAACGACAATAATAATAATAATAATAATAACAAATAGAAAAAAGTTAATTACTCGCGTTCCAGAATTTCCCATGGGCAAGCAGACTTGTAAACATCTTGACGGAAAAGTATGCCACGACCCTCCACGACGCTCCAGCAATAATCTTATTCGTTGGTGAGTTTCGTTGTTTTATCGTTAGACACACTACTCATTATCCGTTCAGAGGGCCCGACAAAAAAATAAATGGGGGGTTCCACACGAAACCAGACACTTTGAAAAACTTTTTTTTTTGATTTCCTCAATTTTTTGACATGTTTTAGTATCCATCAAAAGACTCTTCCTGGTAAAATTCGAAATTTTTTTGACCACCCGTTCAAAAGATATCGAATCCTTACAAAAATCGCACTTTTTACGGTGTTTTGCGCGTAACTTTTTCAAGAATGGTCCAAATTCAACTTTTTTTTTCAAAATCTTCGTCTTTTGATGAAAAATATTGACAATTTTTTCAAAACGATATTATTATAAGATTTTTAATTTTCAAAAATGAATTGTCATTTTTAACAAAGTATGTACTTTTCGATTTTTTTCCAAATTTTGTGTAAAAACTACTATCCATTGAACAAATTTTGAGCCTAGTCCGATGATAGGATCTTGATGGGATGTATTTTTTTTTCTTAATTTTAATTTTCTTATTTTTAATTTTTTTCTAGTGTTGGACATTGATGGGAAAATTTTTTATGTTTAGGAGCCACTATCAATAATTTTTACCATGCCAAATCGGACATTCGGAAAAACTTCTTTTTTTTTTTTAATTTTAATTTTTTTTTTTCTTGTTTTTAGTCTCTGACATTAACGGGAAAATAATGGTTATTATTGCTGTTAAAAATTGAAAGTCCCATTCTTATTTTATCAATCCTGTCAATATAATTGATTTATAAAAATCAATCGAATATGACTAAGAGCAAAGTAGTACACAATGAATAAAAATAATTTTAAGAATGATAAATATCAAAAAGTAAATTTTCAAAATTCGAGAAGAATAGTAATTATTATAATCCTCCGATCAACCCGGGCTATTTGTGAAATGGAACAAAGTTTGTCACAAAAAAATTTCAATAAAATCGAAGGGTAAATTGCTCGGTAAACTGGTGGAAAAAAAAGTTTTTCCAAGTGTCCGATTTGGCATGGAAAAAATGGTTGATAGTGGCTCCTAACCATAAAATTTTTTTCCTATTAATGTCCGACACTAAAAACAAGAAAAAAATTTTAAAAAAATTTAAAATAAAAAAATTTAAATTTAAAAAAAAATACATGCCATCAAGATCCCATCATCGGACTAGACAGTAGTTTTTTACAAAAAAATTTGAAGAAAAATCGGAGGGTAGTACATACTTTGTTAAAAATGACAATTTATTTTTGAAAATTGAAAATCTCATAGTAATATCGTTTTGAAAAAATTGTCCATATTTTTTTATCAAAAGTACGTTTCAAGACGAAGATTTTGAAAAAAAAAGTTGAATTTGGACCATTTTTGAAAAAGTTACGGGCAAAACACCGTAAAAAGTGTGATTTTTGTAAGAATTCGATATTTTTTGAACGGGTGGTCAAAAAAATTTTGAATTTTACCAGGAAGAGTTTTGATGGATACTAAAACATGTCAAAACATTGAGGAAATAAAAAAAAAAAGTTTCTCAAAGTGTTTGGTTTCGCGTGGAACCCCCCAAATGCAATATTGAATTATAAATTGTCAAATTCCGATAAAGGCGTTATGCCAAATGTCGTGCGGTTAGTGCGTGCAAACCCTCTGCACTATTATATATTCGATTCAATACAATCATTTTTCAAGATAATGGAGTTAATTTTTTTTTGGTCTGAAATTGAAGTTAAAGAATACGTCCGTGTTTTGTTACAAGGACAGAACGACAAAATCAGATTTTTCTTTCAATAATGGATGTTCAAAATCATAATTTGATAATTTATCGATAATTTTCTATCTTCAATTTGAGATCACGAATAAGGTCATCGCTTCAAGTATTGCTGAACGAAGTCAATCAAGTCGAAGCACTAGAACAAGTAGATATCTATCGGGTAGTATGGGCGCCTGTTGTCCTGTTCGTTTTTTACGTCGATGCTCTGCTACACTGTCTCTCTCCGTTTCTCTCTCGGCATTGTTAGTGCGAAAAGCTGCTAAACTTCCACACCGCCGCCGTCCACAAGACTGTCGTGGAACTCGGCAGATCGCAGTTTGTGAAGTGATGTTGATATTATCGCGTAGTATAAGGGTAATCTGAAATAGGGTGAATCTAACGAGATGCATTGCCTTGTCTTGAGATGCCTGCAAATTTATTTATTTTTATTTTCTTCATATCAGTTGTCCAATGGGCATTCTCCTTAGGTCTAAGCGCAACGAAACATCGTCTAATGTATTTCGGCTTGATTATTTTGATTTTCAGAGGGCGATGATTGCGAAATACAATTCGGAGAAAGCGTTTTAGTTCCAGCAGCAGAAGCCTACCGACGTGACCGTCCGGACTACGATCCAACCTACGATGACTTGGACAGCCACCTTCAGTTCTTTATTGCGTTAGACGTAAGTGCGATTAATTGATAGCAGGCGTTTTTACCGATGCGTATAACGGCTGTGAGCTGTCAATTGTTTTCTAATGATCTGCATAATCTTATTGTATTACCTAATCGTATTTCTGATTGCAGTGCGAAACCTCGGATATTCTCAGAGAGTTCGTTGGCCTGGAAGATGCGGTTCCTTTGTTGACTGCTATTGACATCCCACGGGGTATTTATGCCGTAATGGAAGATGGAGCAGAAATTACGGTAGATTCGGTACAGCAGTTCGTTGATGGATTTATAAACGATAAACTGTCGACAAACAAAATCGCCGCCGTCCACAAGTCTGTCGCGGAAACTGGGCAGATCGCAGTTAGTGCGAAGTGATGTTGATATTATCGCGTAGCCTAGTGGTGCATCAGGGATAGGGTGAATCTAACGAGATGCGCCACCTTGTCTTGAGATGCCGACGAAATTTCTTTTTTTTTTCATATCAATTGTCCAATTGAAAACCTAATTACCCGCCTCAAACTGGAATCTTTTTCATTCCTTATATGTTGAATGAGAATGAAAAATATCAGATAATTGAGGCCAGAAACGAGAAGCAACCTAAAAGGTAATCCAGTCCATTCCTCTAGCATTTCATAAAAAGGATGGACGAAAAAACAAGAATTCAATGTTTTTAGGGTCAAATGGTATGTGAGGTTCTCCAAGATTTAACCCCATCAACCTTCTGACCGAGCATTTTATTAGATTCTTCGCATGAAAGCTGAAACAAAAAGAAAAATAAATTATAAAGTGAAATAAATTATTTGTCGTGAATATCGAAATTTTATACCTACGCAATAGTACTCTGAGAATAGATCGAGGAGCAAACTAAAAATTACAGTTGAAAGAATATACTCATCATTGTAATTATGTTTGTGCACCTGAGTATAATCATTCATTTTCTTTCATTTGATAATTGCATTTTCACCTTTTTCCATTTTTTTAATGTTTTATAAGTTTGAAATGTTCATGGCGATTCATTAGAAATCTACAGTTGCGCCAGTTTTCCAAATTTCGTCAGCGAGAATTACAGAGAAAAATCGTACGCCCATGTCGAAGACCTACAAGCAGTAAAAGGCATCTGACAATTGGCGGAGAAACAAATTCTCGTACGAAAAATCATTCTTGTGCTGAAAAAACTGAGATGGCAGACGTCATTTAGTCAAAATATCTTATTTTATGAAAAGTTTTCATTACTGGAGACCAGGGGCAGACATCCATAGATTTCAGTTGCAAGAATTTACCATAAAAAAGAAATGATTTTACAGACCAATGTTCTTAGGACAGAAAATAAAATTGTATTTTACTTTCACGAGGAGAATAGTCTTCTGCTTTTTGGTTCTCCATGTTAGATTTCTCCGAGCAAACAGGTGCTGCCTGTCTGTATCTGATATGTTGTATACATACGTATACAGGGTGATTCGAAATTCAGTGCCAAACTTGTGAGGAGTGCTAGGATGAACCAAAAGAAATAGTTTGAAATAAGCAGCCCATAGTCGGAGCCGTCGCGTTCAGGCGCTACAGGGCATCGAAGGTCGCAGGTAAAGAGCCTGGTCGTTGGCAATCCAACGCGCGTCACCTACTTGGAATCTGTAATACGCTTACAATACGGAACGCGAAGGCTTTAGGCTGTGGTTCATTTGTTTTGTGTGTGATTTATTAATGTTTAAGTGTAATAACCAGGCGCCTAACCTGCACCATTCGATGCCCTATAGGGCCTGAACGCGACGGCTCCGTCCACAGGGTGGTTATATCAAATTACTTCCTTTGGTTCACGCTGCCACCCCTAGTCTGCACTGCAGAAATATTCAATACATTCGAACTCGTCCTCGTTCTTTTCTGAAAAACAAAATTAATTTTGGAATCCCATAAACTGACGGATATACAACTTTCGAAACTGATTTATTTTTCAAATAACTGTTAAAAATTGTGTAATTACAATTTTTAAACATTTGATCAGCTTTTGCGTTCTACGCTAATGATAACTGATAATGAGCTGATTTTATTTAAAAAATTCATCGATGTTAGGTAACTTCTTATTTTCAACGTTGAAAGATGAATTATTTATCAGTGACTGGAATAGTTCTTCATTATAGATTTTAAAGAATTAACGTTTGAGAGTTTGAAATTTAAACCGAAGAAACAATATTTATAATTAGGCGATCCGCAGGATTACTTGTCAAATGAGAAATAAACGTTCTGAACGAAAAAGTTGCTTTTATCTTATCACTTCAGGACTAAATTACAGTGTGGGGCTTTGAACATTAATAGATTATACATACACCTGGAAATATACCTGCACTATGTGTACATTTTGAATACAGAATAGCTAAATCGGCTCACAAGGTGTTCGTTGAATTGGAGCATTTTTTTAACGTCGGAGATTCTTTTTTGGAGCTTACGGAACATCCGACACTATCGAGTGTTGCGTTATCCAGTTTCTGAGTATCTGGAGTTATGCGGACTTCTGCAATTCCAAGTAAATTTAGCATTAAAATAACAAATTACCAAGATGTCTCACGTTTTCTGACTTTACCAAATTTTCCTGGCTCAACCCCTCTAGCTTGAACGACCGTTGTTCTCACTTCGTGTTCAACCGATAACGCAAATTCGTTTAGCTGGAAAAAATTGGAAATGATAATTTAAGCTTAAGTTTTAGTTAAAGAAACTTTGAAAGCATTTTATATGGGGCTTGCTCTTCTGACTTTGTTGAGATATCTTTACATAGCATGAGAAATTTTAGCGATATTGATTTTGCAACTAATACTCAACTTTAACAACTAATACCTAAAAGTAACAGGACATAAAAGTGCTTATCATAGACTTACTTCTACAATTTTTTGTTCGTCTGTCACATCTTTAGATTTTTTGAATTCCTCGTTTATTTTCTTTCTTGTAACTGAAGACATATAAATACAGATATACAATACCTGAATCACAATGTATACGAGCAATGAGTGAATTGCCATTAGAACGTTACCTTCTAGAGCAGCAACGTCACCCTGAAATGTTTTCAATCTGGTACGGTGAAGTTTTTTAAATGTACTCAGCACCTAAAAAACAAGTAAAATGTCATGTAAAGACAGACAAACAGTTGTCAAGAATTTAAGGATCAGTTTGATTTGATAAATAACATAATTTTTAATTTTGTTATTTGATTTGATAATTTGTACAGAATATTATTTCATATTCTTATTGTTCAAAGGCAAAGATTTCAACTACTATCATTTGTTCGGGCGCTTTCAAGAGCAATTATTTTATTCTTAGATAGATTATTTTGAAAATTTACACAGACATAACCTCAATCGTTCCTTAAGCTCTCGATTGATCACCATACGACATAATTACAGACAGTAGAAATGTTCGTGGACACGCTGAAACACATCCCAGAAAAACACAAAATTGAATCCTCAGCACAATTACCTGCTTTCGAAGATATCCGCTCATCCTTCTAACGAAGTTAATTCCACTTTGAAGTTTTCTGTCAACGAATTTAGACTTACACTGAATTCGTTGTTTTCTGTTTAGCGGCTGACACGAAGTAAGAAGTCCGATGAAAAGAATAACCAAAGGTTCGCACCTGCGCGTTACGCATTTTAGCGGTGTCTCTTTTCCTCACACAAAAAATGTGAGAGAGATAGCTCGGCCGTCAGCAGTCAGCACGAAATAATAGCAGTAAGTTAGTAAAGTTATGGTGATCTGATGGATAAGGTGAATCTGTTGAATCGTGAAGGAAATACACGGTGGATCTTTTATTATTTCTGAAAGATACGGCAAAAATTATAGGTAAGTTCTCTCTGAACCATATTGAAAGAAGTATGTAACATACACCATGGGACAAACATAAATTAGAATACAAAATTTGGGGTTTCAGACAAATTTAATAATTTACAATAATATTTCACTAATTTTACAGATATGAATCAAGAAACTATGAAAATCAACTCAGAATTTAATTTTCCATACTTGAGGGAAACATTGAATGGAAGTATTTAACCTTCAATGAGCTGGGGTTACAACATAGGAAATGAACATTTTATTGGCCTACAAAAGATGGAAAAAGACTTCAGAATCAGATAAAGAGTTGCTATTTTATTAAATCTGCATGTGGAAATCTATGTTGACAAATGATGCTGCTTGTACAATTCATAACTATTGTTAGTATTGATCAGTTGATTGGTCTTTTAAGAAGTGTGGATGAAATTCCATTACCGAATCATTGAAATATTATCTTACAAATTCATCGATGCAATGATTACCGTTCACCAGAATTGTAAATATTTATTGAAAGTATTCATTATTATTATAATTGTACCACATATTCATTTTTCAATCAAATTACTATTGTAATCAAACCTATGTATATACACCAATCATGTGAGTATTCTAAAAGAAAATTATGTACATTGAGAACAGTATTATGAATTTTATAACTTTTTGGTTTGTACTTCGTTATGTATTAATGAATCCAGTTTACACATAGGTAATTTGTTCGAATTATTTTCATGTATTTATGAGAATTTTTCTCAATGATCCTCACCCGTTCTGTTCACAACTTTAGTAGAGCACGAAGACTTAGTGATCCTAACCGGAGTTTTTGGTCTTGTAATTTCCGATATTATTTTCATTTCGTGATCCTAGCAGGCTTTGGTGTAATCGGTGGCTCAAGCCTTTTATAATTGTTGGAGACTTCATTGCGCACTGTATTGTTACGCGAGGCTTGTTTTGCGTCTGGAGCGTACGCGAGTTTAGATAATTTTCGTTTTTTACGAGTCTTTTCCCTTTCCACAGAATCACTTTTATTAGCTTGCTTACGCAAAAAAAAACATTCGTATAGTTAGGTAAAATGTGATTATCCTGCGAGTCAGCGTAGGTGCATGCTCAGAGCAACCGACAAGTGGAGTTAAAGGTAACACTTTGATGGCCTCGTAGTCCGAGGTGGTACAAACAAAATAATCATGGTCTTCAAGTAGACTCGTAGCATCGAGAAGTTGGTTACAATTAATGCCTCTATCTATTGAAGTGTCTATCTGGCCGGTCCAATGCTCCCATCTTTCATCAGCATCAGTTATATCCTTCATATTCAAAAGGACATCTAATATTTCGCCACCACTGATGTTGCTTCCTTTTGGTGGTTTAACCAGAGAATAAGTTGACACCAGCCGATACATCTGTATAAAAAGTATAGAGTCCGGATGTTCGTTGGATTCGCAGCAATCCCTCGTCATCCCAAAAAAACGCTGGAATAAATAATTATGAAGTTTGGCAAAAAAAATCGAAAACTTGATTTACATTAACACATTAAATAACATCCACCTCTAAACTGTCTTGGTTCAGTCGTGAGGTCGAGGTACGAGAGAGCGCACTTCTTCACAAAAAATTGTATACTTCGAGTGTAGATTGTAAAGAAATTTGTAAAACGTAACAGGTTGGGTCCGGTAGAAAATCATATCCATTCTGTTTTGCTTCGAGTTCCCATTTATCGAGAAACACAATAAATTCTTCAATGATCTATAAACACAAAATTAAATAGTTCAATTTCATCTCAATACTTATTAACTATATTATTTACCTTTCACATATCGTTACCAGGTTTCAAATTGTTTATTGGAGTGCGACTATTCATAGCAGTTATGAGCGATTTGACTCTACGAGAGAACTGTATAGATGGTCCACAGTTGGTGAGATCGGAGTGTTGGCCTTTTAATAGTTCCATAGCATCTGCGAGTCCGAAGAACTGTCATTTCAGAAAAGAAAATTTCATATAGGGTAGTCTGAATCATTTCACGATTTAATACCAACCTAAATCTCATCGCGTTCTGTCTAACTACGCCAGTTATGTCCTCGCCAAGTGTACATCAAAAAGAACGGGCGGACTACCGAGTATCTTTACCGCAAGGACAGCAGGAAAGCGCTGTAAGGCCTGCTGTTCTATCAAGTATCTCCGAAATCGTAAGCATTTTGGGGAATTTAGATGCACTTTTGCGATAAAATTCATCGTAGCGGGTTCATTTAAGCCTGATTGCAATAAAATCGGTGGTCGGAGAGCTGAGATATGATAATCTCTGATCACCGGTAGGCCCGTTTCACGATTAAGCACCACCGTGGTCGTCGTCGTACGCTAGCTATATGTCATCTGGAAACAGAAACCTTTTCACATAAATGGCATAGAAGGGAAGCCGCGGTAAGGTTACTGCCACGGATCGTGACGTATCTAGAGACCCTACAGACAGAGTCTTGCCATAGCGCCGCCATTTAATATCGGGTTTACGCGCCGCATTTGAATCATTTCCGAACACGACCCGAGCACTTCGAGCGTTGACTGAATACATTTGAGGGTTGACTGATGATTGGTAGTATCAGTCAACGATTTGAGTAACTATAAATAGCACAGTATAGAGAATATATTATAATATATTATAATATTATGATTAGAATATAATATGATATATTCTCTATATAGAGAATATATTATTAGAGAACATATTATAATATATTCTCTATACTGTGATACTGTACTTGGCGCGAGACTCTACCGAGTCTCTTGATAATAGTCAGTCAACGTTTCGAGCGTTGACTCGTTGACTGTCAATCTTCAGTCAACGGTTGACTAAAGATTTATTTATCTTCAGTCAACGTTTTGAGCACGTGTAAGCACATTTTAAATTGGGACGGTGGATGGCTGCTGCCCAAAGCTTTCGTCTTTTTGGATCTTTGGGGGAGCGTTTTAAGACAAAACCATTTTCGCTCTTATTTGAGCATCCAAGTGCCGCGCAACCAGTCATTTTTCAGCGTCACTTTGATATATTTATTTGCATACGTACCTGATCGTAATTGTTTTTCGCGCCTCCTTCGATTTAGCGCTCTATGCTCTATCACGATTCTGATTCGTTCCTTCGGCGGGTCCGCCATTAAGGATCGAGATCAGAACAGCCAATCAAAAGAAATCACTCTATGGCGAGACTCTGTCTGTAGGGTCTCTAGACGTATCCTATCAAGCAGAGTCAACGCAAGCAGTAAAAAGGTTCCAGTTCCCGCACGCCTAGCAGATGGCGTCAGCGTAGCTGGTTTCATTTCTTACCGAGTTTACCACCGCACAGCGATTCCTTTTCATTGGGCCCCAAAAAAGCGGCACTCTCATTGGCTACCGTTCACCGCCCTGGCTGCGTGAGGGATTGAAAAATGTCCGTCGTCCGCTGCCTGGTCTGCTGACAAGTCTAACAGGGCAGAGGCACCATAAAAGTGGCGGGCTTGTCATTGCTGGAATGTTGGCTGTATAACACATGTCCTTTTGACAGCCCTCTCAGTTTCGTGAATGGACACAAACAATCGTAAATAAAACTCTGACCAGCGCAACACGTGTTTCTACCCTATCGATAATAACGACGTCGGGTGTTCACTCGCCAGCTCGCTGACTACTTGTAAGGTTACGAGAAGAAAGCTCGTCGAATCATCGGTAATCGTTACCGGCAGTGATAGAGTAATGAAGTTTTTAATATATCACAATGTAGGTGTATTCAATAATGGTAGGCAGGGTGTTCAAATTTGTTGAATCCACAAAGCAATCACATGAGTAACAAGCAGCATGGGTGTGAGTCAATCATAAACTTTGCATTTCTAACGTACTTACTGTATCGAATTGAAATAACTAACATCCGTCCCTGTCCCACAAGCATACTGATATCAAAGAATGCAGCGGTTTCTGTTCCAATACGACGAACCAAAGGATCCTACCCCCACAGATGATTTGCGTCAACAAGTTCTATGGATCCTCCTGTGTTAATTCATAAAGAAACTCAGTCCTTCTCCCAGTATATCACAAACGAAGAGCTCCTCTCTGATTCCTACTCACCGACAAAAGTTTCGAACGACTGAAATGGCGGGAGAGTTTTTAAAACGAAGAAAGTCTATGAAGTGCAGCAAAATCATATCCTTGTCACCTACCAAGCAATTATTTGTAAGCCAACTACAATCCATGCCTTTTTTTCATACCAAGTATACCGATTCATAGACACTAACATTATCCTTTTTCTTTTAAGCATACCCACATTGAAGGAAGTATCATTTCTAGTTCCAATGCCACAAACCAAAAGTTCCTGCTCCCTCAAAAAAATAAGCAGAAGTTGAAGTGCTCAGCATTTCCTTTTAGGTTACCTGAGAAAATTCAATTTTCTCCCTGGCACAATATGAACCAAGAGCTCCTCTCCGATCCTATTCATCGATGAAAGCTACGGCCGAATGCAATGTGAGAATTTTTGGAATGAAACTCTCTCTTCGTTACATTTTATTATAAACTGCAGTCAAACTGAAACCTGGCCACCTGCTCAACAGTTGTTCATAAGTCAACTATAATCCTTCTTTTTATTTCAGACCTACTGAACCGATTCATTATAACTAACACTCCTTTCACCCACAAGCATATCGATAATGAAAGATCATTTTCTGTTTCGATATCACAAACCAAGCAAACTGATGTCAATACGAATCGACCCTTGCCTCCATTGTACCAGAAAGGAAAAGGAACCGATCTTTCTCCTGGTATGTTGTTAAACACTAATAAGCTGCAGCTTCGAACCCAAGATCCATTTCGTCAAACTAATGATCTGAGGAACTGCACCTGGTGGCTTGTGATAAAACTGCACCAATAAATCATGTGAACGGAAAAACCGTAGACTTCAAATCGCAATTTAGCAGCTACCGAGCTTTCTTATTCCAATAGAACACATCGTCTGAGGCATATGAAACCGACCAGCGAAGTAATTAATTGTTGGATTGCAAACGCGTAGTACTATACCGAAATCTCTTGATATCTGCTAAACTTAATCGTCATAGTTACAAAATTTTTCCAACCCGTCTAACATCTTACAACAATCGTATACTAAAGAAAGCACAATCAATACTACAATATTCTTCAACAACATACAAAAAGTTATGAAATCCCCCCAAAAGGCACCTACGGTGCAAAAGAGTTCGCCAAGTACATTAAATGTTTAAAAATTTCATTGTTAATAAGAAAAAAAGGATACAAATCAATTATTGTGCCAAGTACATGTAACTTTGCATCATGTAAGAATATACAATTGGAAAGTGAATCAATGAGAATCAATTCAAAGAATTAAAAAAAATAAATTCAATGAAATTTAAAAAAAAAAAACATTCAAAAAAATAAATTGGAGGTAGTGGGACTTGGCGGGCTTTTTCGGAAAAAAAAATCCAGAATTTCTGTATGGCGATGTAACATTAGCCGTACTGAATTCGTTGGCATATACATCTGGAGAGAGCCATTTGGCCAGAAAATGTAACGAGTGAGAGGAAATTAGTGAGAGGATATCCTCTCTCTTTCTAATTCAGAAGCATGCTCCTGCAAACTCCATGCCTGGGCTATAAATCGAAATTCGCAGAAAATTTTGAATTTTTGTTACGTAAAAAAACTTTGAATCCATTATTATACAATGTTTTTCAACAATCTCAATCTGATGAACAGGAACAACACCTCTTTCATGTGACAGAATAGATATCAACCAAATCAGCTGGTCAAACGATGGGGTACGCGCGCTCAGAAACTGTAGGCGTTGACTGAAGATTAGTAAGTCAACGCTGTAGGTGTACGAGGCCTCGTTTGTCACGTGACGAAAGCATCTCGACCAATCAGACGTTTCTAAAGCGAGATAGGTTATCTTGTTCTATGTCTGTCTCTAGCATGTTTTCCACTTATGGCCAATTCCTCCACAAGTTTCGAAACGGACGTTCAGCTGAACAAGGTTCATTTTTTAACCGAGTTTAAACTTACAATTAGATGGCTTTCCACCATGATGAATGCTCCATGGTTCTACTGAACGTATACTCAATACGCGCTATTTCAGCACCATTTTATAATGAGTATTCCCATTGGCACACAATGAAGCGAGCAATAGTGCGAAACGTCTCGAAAAATTACTTGTGCGAAAAATTGGTGCGAAAAATTGGTGCGAAAATATGGCAGCTATTATAAAAATGAAAATGTCCGATAATTATACCGCTGCGAAAAAAGTAGAATTAGTAGAAATTATTGATAAATTTAAACACGTTATTGAAAAACAGAAAACGGACGCAGTAAGTACGCAAGAAAAAGAAGCTTGTTGGCGTCAGATATATAGAAGCCGAATATAATAGTCGTACCAATGGATTGAGCCGTACTGCAAGTTCCCTCAAACATGCTGGGATAATTTGAAGAAGCGAACGCGCCAATCCTTTGCTGCAGAAAGAAGAGAGCTCTTCATTACTGGTGAATATTTTTCAAAAATTCATGGTGTGCAGTTATACGATAAGACGCAGATAATTATTGCAATTGCTCATTGTATCATATGCACGCGCGGATCCCATTCCAAAGTTTATTAAACTTATTAAACTGAATACAATGGACGGAGAAACAGCTGTGCAGTGTTTTTTAAATGAGTGTGGATTAGGAGACTTCATCGAACCATTCAAAGGGAAGTGATCTCAACTTCTGTAATTGAAATTACGCCCGCGACACATACAATTGAATGTTATGTATAATAATTCCTATATGGATAGCTACTTTTCCGGCTAAAAATCATAATAATTTCAGCTTCATCTAGTCTGTATTTTTGATTTGTTCGTATGTTTTCGACTTTTTACGGTTACTTAAAAAAAACATGAATAAAACTGAAAAAAACGTCATGCTGATAGCGATTTGTACTGCGCACTCAATTTTTGGTTGTAAGTGCGTAATATTCGTTCATCGCAACAAAATACTTATTTCGTCTCATCCAACTGTACATACCTATACACTACCGCTCAACAGTTTGGATACACTTATCGAGATTTATAGCTACACTAAAAGTTAGATAGTTCACTCAAAAAGAATATAATCGGATTTTTCAAATGGCATTTTGAAGGAGAAAGATTCAGCTTTATTTTGATCCTCCGATTAAAAATTTCCGTTTTTTTTGGACCCGGTACAAATTTTCCAATGTGGCCATGTTCGGCAATTTTTAGCTCTTCGAAAATTGGGCGCATGATCTGTGCAAAATTTTTTCGTCAGTTTTTTTTCTGAAAAACTAAAAAGGGGTATCAAGAGCTTCATTTTCATTTTTTAAAAAGTTTCCTGCGACTTTTTTTCACGCCATTATTGCATTTTTGACGAAAAAATTCCAACCAAATTCAAAATGACGTTCGCTTATTTGTAATACATATACTGTAACGTCCCGTTTTTGCCTCTGTGTATTTTTCGCGGCGCGGGCGTTACGGTGCCGTCTCCCGGGTGTTTGTCCCCGTAGCGGCCGTGTTGTTGTGCCGTCCTTGTCTCGGACGTACCTACCGGGACTCTCGTTCCTCTCCTTTCAATGTATGGGTGTATCGTCGTCGTATGAGTTAAACGTGACAGTGGGTCACTGCCACCAGCTGATCTGTATGGGTTTGGGGGTCTTTGATGGGATTTTGTGTGGATATGAAGTCGGCCGAACAGTATTCTTTACAACCGTAGTGGAGTAAAAAATAGACGACCCAAACTCCGATGGAGGGTGAGTCCGATCAGACAATATCTTGCACAACCGCAATGGAGTGCAGGATAGATGCTCGAGATTCTGTGATGGGGCACGGAATCCGATTAAACAATATCTCGTACAACCGCAGTGGAGTAAAAGATAGATAATCGATATTCCGGGGGAATGATGTTGAATCCGATCAGACAATATCTTGCACAACCGCAATGGAGTGCAGGATAGATGCTCGAGATTCTAGGGATGGAGCACGGAACCTGATCAGACAATATCTTGCACAACCGCAGTGGAGTGCAAGATAGATGCTCAAAATTCCGGGAGGAGATGCAAAGTGGTATTATACAATTTCCCGTATATCAGCGACGTCCTGGAATAATAGCTACCCGAATATTCAGAATAGGATGCTGAATCCGATCAGACAGTATCCGATACAACCGCAATGGAGTACCGGGTAGATGATCGAGATTAGCGGATGGGAGGCCCAATCCGATCAGACAATATCCCGTACAACCGTACTGGAGTACAGGGTAGATGATCGAGATCAGGGGACGGGAGACAGAATCCGATCAGACAATATCTCGTGCAACCGCAATGGAGCACAAGATAGATGATCGAAATTCCACGACAGAATACCGAATCCGATCAGACAATATCCTGTACAACCGCAATGGAGTACAGGCTAGATGATCGAGACCAGCGGATGGGATGCAGACTCCGATCAGACAATATCTGGTACAACCGCAGTGGAGTAGCAGATAGATGATCGAGATTCCGAGCGGGATGGCGGGGTTCAGGAATTATCGGGTAGAGAAAAGAAACAATATGGGTATATCGTGTAGCGTGCAGAAGAATGAGAATGATACCATGCAATTGGTTAACAAAAAATATTATGTCTTTAATAGTGGTCTTTGGTTTGTCAATGTTCAATAACAGAAAATAACAAAGTAGCAGAACGAAAAAACTACTGAAGGCTTCTATGCCGTGTCCTGATATGAACAAAATAATAATGGTTTTCGATAATGGAGATTAATTTGTGGCTTCTATGCCGTGTTCTGATATGAACAAAATAATAATGGTTTTTAGGTAATGAAAATTAATTTGTGGCTTCTATGCCGTGTTCTGATATGAACAAAATAATAATGGTTTTTAGATAAGGAGAATTAATTTGTGGCTTCTACGCCGTGTTCTGATATGAACAAAATAATAATGGTTTTGGGTACTGAAAATGAATTTGTGGCTTCTACGCCGTGTTCTGATATGAACAAAATAATAATGCGAAATCGAGAGAGTTTAGAAACGGAATTGTGATCTGAATTTGCAATCTTACGAAAACTGGTGTTACCTATCCGGCGGCTAGGCCTAGAATGCCCCACGGTCGCCGTCCGGCCGCTCTTTTATATTGCCTGGAAAGTTAATCCCATTTGTTCCATGGGCTTCTATCGTGTCCCTTTTTGGCATGGTTAATTTTAGCGAATAATTTTATAACAAAAATGTGCTCTATCTTATCTTTTGCACCTTGTGACGACTTTAGATTTTCCAATTTGCCCTTTTTTGTTATTAACAAAATGTTCTATGAGCTTCTATGATGTCCAAAAGTGGTAATTTTATAATTTAGAAATTTGTTTTAGAAGGAAAATAATTTCTTATGGTCCTAAACTTTGCTCGTATGTGCTCGAAATTTCCAATTTCGTTAACTAACATTTATGACGCTGGCACTGCTGAGTTCGTGTTGGGCTCGAACCAACACATGAGCGTTTCGTACGTCTCAATACGTTCTATTTTTCTGACTATGGTATTTATTACTCCTATATTCCTGCGAAGCACATGAATATTAACACTTTTTTCTATTGATCGATCGGATCATAGAGGAAGGCATCGATCATGAGGCTTTGTTAGCCCTATCACCAGGATCCTCGAGTGCTACTTTGCAGCAGCTCTTTCCAAAAGCTAGGCCAAGGATTGAATTCCAGAAGGCTTTGGAAAGGTATCAAGTTGTATTCTGCAACAACAGCAGTTGCAATTTTCATCGTGTTATTTCATATAGCCAAATTAATAATCTAATATATGGAAGAAAAACCATTATAAACACGAGTGTAAATTGCGAAAATTTTCCAGTATTTGCAATTCTGGAAATGGTTGGCCTGACCTCTAAGAAAGAGCCGTTTTCCATTTATCGTGATTCTCAAACTATTCATTTTTCAGACCATGAATTTGCCTATAATGTTCGGATAATAGATTCTTGGAATTGTATAGCATATGCCGATCTCGGTAATAAAAACACATATTACTTACATAAAAACGCCGAAGGTGAAACATTTGTAGTGTTCAATCAATAAACAGAAATAAAAATACATTACCTATCAATACTTGTCTTATCACTTACCTTACTTTAAATTATACTGGTGAATATTCATAGTTCTTTAAAAATAATGATAAGCCCGCATTTAATAATATCATTATTTATATTGGATCTACAATTTATCCGAGCAGCGCAACTCACTTTGTTTCGTGAACAGAACCAATCGATTTTGCACTCCGAACAAAATATTTTTGTAACGTGCACGGAATGCTGCAATACTTTTTTTATTTCCTATAACAAAATCATTAGTTATTTGAAATGAAACTAACGATTTTGTCAACAATACTATTGCTCTTGTTAAACAAACCAAACAGATTTGTTTCAGTGAAGTAATTAGTACAACAAAATTTTCGTGAATGGTACCATTGTTTTTGTTTGGCAAACAAAAGAGGTTTGTTCCAGCGAACTAACTACAACAAAATTTTTTGGCTAACGTGACAAAATATTCAATCGTTAATATAATGACAAACTATTTTGGTTGAAACAACAAAAATTTTGCTGTGTCAACCAGATTTTTTTCTGAGTGCTTTTGATTTTCTATATTTTTTTTATAAGACTGTTCAAAAATACTAGAATTTGATTTTGTTTTGGGTCGAAAGTGATCACATCCGATTCATTACACTACAAACAAGCGCGTGGTACCAAATTCTCCATTCTGACCATGGGTATCTCATATTGAAATGCTCGCCTAATCAGCCCCAACACATCCTAGGAATTGATGCAGAGTTAAAATATCCAACCTGTTTAATAATATATAGACCACATACAATATTTAAAAAATTCGTAGGCGATGCAGTGGGAATCGTGCTCGATGAGGAAGATAAGAGCAGCTACCTGAATCTCTGGCATACGAAGTAGAGTATCTGGATTACTCAGAAGACGGAAATAACAACACTATTTTACAGGTACACTAGGCTCACTGGGCTAGGTATTCTGTTACTAGGTAAAAAATTTAGGCTACCCTTATTATCATTTAAGAATTTTTGCTTTTTTCAATAATGTGATAAAAAAATTTTGCTAAGGCAAGCTGAACTTTTTACTTATAATTTTCCCAAATTTTAGTGTGTCATAGACTCTGTGGATACAAAACAAAACCCGCAAGGAGAAATAGAAGTAGGGCAAAGCCAGCAGGTCACGGAATGCAGTCAAGATTGGAAAAGATGGAATCTTCCGAAACTGAAGTCCAGGATTAGTAATCCACTGAGAAAAGAACCTAGTAACCGAGCACTAACAGCTCCCGTGGCACTCGAGTCTATCGTATCACAGGAAAATATAGACAAATCACCGATACAGAATTCGAAACCCACGTCATGGACCATTCGTCGCAGGCCAACAGTGTCGAATACTGTCCGAGAGAAATCAGCTAATCGACACGCTAGATTCGCAGCTCTATAGCTGATGCGAAACTAGAACTTGAAGATTCAATGAAGGAGGAGACTAAGGCTAAAAAAGATTTGGAAATGCAGATTTGAAAATGCAACTTCGAAAAGAGCAATTGGAAGTTCAGATTTAAAAAAAAGAGCTTGAATATAAAAATTTATTAGTGCAACAAAAAAAAAAAAAAAGAGATGAGCTCACATATATAACCCCATACTGTTATTGTCAGGTTTGTCACAGCTTAGAATAAAATTTTTTAGTTACTGGAAACGATACCAGCATAAGTCCATTCTTGTGCTTACACTGCCGGCCAAAATCTTGGATACACTTGTCGAGATTTCTAGTCACACTAAAAGTTAGATACTTCAGTAAAAAAAAAGATGATCAGATGTTTCAAACGGCGTTTTCAAGGGAACAGATTCAACTTCATTTTGCTTTTTTGACAAAATTTTTACGAATTTTTTTTGGAAACGGTACAAATTTTCCAATGTGGGCCTTTTTTTGAAATTTTTCGCTCTTTAAAAATTGGGCGCATAATCCGTTTTTTTTTTTTAACTGAAGTATTCAACTTTGAGTGTGACTGGAAATCTCGACAAGTGTATTCAAACTTTTGGCCGCCAGCGTATAATTAGAATTGATGTATCTGCCCCGCGAAATATTCATTTATTATCAAACGACGTTGATGATCGTTTGCATGAGCACGGCCCACGTTGACTTCTCCAATAATACCATCATTTAACATCACATTCCAAGGTGCAGGCAGATGCAGCTCAAGATCGTCCGGTGGTTGTGCTTCGCCGTACTGTCTAGCAATATTATGTAGCACGGCTGTTGCGACGATAACAGCCAGTACTTTGTCCACTTTAAGACGCATACCAACAGCCAAAACAGGGAATTGTCTTTTCCACACACCAAATAACCGCTCTACCGTATTTCTAGGTTAAATTTGATATTCGTTGTAAAGTTTTTCAGCTTCAGTTCGTGGGTTATCTAGTGGGGTTAATAAATACTTTTTTACGGCATACCCTGAATCACCCAATAGCAGTGCATCCTGATATTGGTTGGCTTCAAACACAGCACATATCCGGGAATTGTTAAAGATCGTACTATCATGTACAGATCCTTGCCAGAGTGCAACTAAATCTGTGATTCGTAGTTCGGAATCACCAACTACCTGAACGTTGATCGAGAAATAGCCTTCACGATTTCCATACAATTCAGCGTCATCCCCACCTGCAGGAAATCGACATACCTGATGAAAATGAATAATACACATATAGGTCGTTCCCTCCGTACATATATTCGCTGCCGCGAATCTTGATATAGATACTTGGAAGAGTTCAACAATAAGTAATAAACATTATTGAAAGGTATGAGCATTGTCTAACTCATGATTTCTGAATGTAATCTACCTGAGAAGAATACTATGTTCAATGATCTGATCATCAGGTTTGATTCGCAACATCATTGGATACAAAAAACTAAGGGTTCATTAACAACCCAAAAAGTTCCTCGATTAGATGTAATTTTCTGCGTTGGGTGAAGAGATCAGTTTCGTAATGATTTAACGGACTTGATTCACAACTCTGATGACTTGTAATAGTTGTGCTGTGTTCGTTTTATTCCGTGCTGAGAAAAGATATATTGTATACTAATCTGATGACGAAATTCAAGTAACAAATTGAAAAATGAATCATGACAAAGTAGAAAATAGCCAGAGTAAAAAACATGCGTAATGTGGGGAAAAAATCCTTACCCTGTACTGCACGTATCTAGCGTTAGTTTGTATTCGTCCTTCATATGCATAACTAGAATTTTTGGTGACTTAGTGATTTGTCAAGCCGCCAAACACCCAGTAACTCGACCACCGTTCACCTATAAGAACAAACGGACAACTAGAGCTTTGTTGAACTATGTTTTACAAGAGCCAATATGATGAAAAGCATGCATCGTGATTTAAATTTCAACTATGTTTACAGCAATAAATAATACGCTTGCATTTCTGGTAGGAAATAGGAAAAGTAAAACACTGCGCCGATAAAATTGGCGAGGAATATCAGGTAGCCACCGATGATAACTTCGGAAATAGGAAAGGCAATTTCAGCGGACAGTTCAATGAACAAAGCAGGTGTTGCCCAACTTGATGAAACTCCATTGGTAACGGCCGTGTTGAGTTCGGTTTTACTGAGAGCCAATAACCTTCGCCCTATAAGCAGCAATACCCATAAGAATGACAAAATCAGCAGAACAAATTCGGCGAGCTTCAGACGCCCTTTGAAGAATAATAACAAATTTCCATTATATACGTCAATAACATACGGACGTGTATATTACATTTTTACCTGTTCTTATTGACTTTGATAAATGTCCATTAATCGTGATGCGAAAATGCCAATTATACTTCTCAAAATTACGGTCCAGAATGGCAATCTGTCAGCTCCATCCTATCAAACTATTTTTTTTTCAATGAATTAATATTCTCCAAATCTTTTTTAGTTGCCGCAAAAAATAACCATAATCAATCAAAAATCACCGTGATATACTCGTAGAAAGAGAAATCTATGAAAATCCATATGACCCTACGATATTTATATTTTCAATTCTAAAAAATGCTTAGGGTGATCATTGCAAGCCATGGCCCGGTGACCTCTTGACTCAAAGCTGCTGCTCCGCTTAGTCGCCACATGCTTTTATTTCTACCTGAAGATCAAATATTTCGCTAATAATTTCTTCAATCACGCCTAGATATCGACAAAATGCAAACACCGTAGAATATTATATCGTAATAAACCACTGATATATATACTAACCGCTAGTTCTATTTATCGGAATATAGTTTGAAAAAAAAATTTGGTCATCCCTTGTGGGGATCGAACCCACGACCTTTGGATTAGAAGTCCAACGCGCTATCCTCTGCGCCAAAGGGACTTGTGATTGACTTATAAAAAATATTATTCAAGAAAACAAGTATCAATCAAGGAGCTTGGAGCAAGAAAGGCGCAACATTTTTTTCAACGTCAGTTGAAATTTCAGTTTTCCTGAAGAATGAAACTTTTATTTGTGCCCAAGAAATTACCTTTTATCAATATTTTGAATTTCGTCAACTATATAAAAGCAATGTCACTTTTGTGAGATACGTCCTTTTGGAGTGTACAATTTATTGAAAATCAAGAAAGTATGAATAGCTGATTTTTCGGCAATCCAGTTAATCGTATAAACCAAGGTGATTTTACTGAAAATCTCGGTTCATAAAAATAAAAAAGTATAATCTTACTGTGTCAAAAGTCTCAAGGAGTCTAGCAATCCATAATTATTAGCTCGGGATATCGATTGATGCAGATATGTTGCAGGAAAAACCCATAAGAATCCAATCAGGATCATTGGACCCGGAGAAGTCTTCTGAGAAGGCAACAGGTCGAGAAGTACCGCAGCCTACACTACGCCGAATGCTGTCCCTCATCACACCATATCGCCACGTTCGAGTCCAGGTGATACCACATATGACTAATTGTTCCCGCCAGCCATCCTTTGCTGCGGCACGCGTCCAGCGCGTCACAGCAAGGATCGACCGAAGGTGGGAAGACAATGACCAATTATGAAAGATGATCCTGATCACGGGGTCAACCAAAGTGCTGGACACCGGAATCATCGCTTGATCCGCGAAACCAGCGAGGATCTCGATCTACTTTTACGCCGCTCCTTCACGGAACCAGTCGGGGAGACCGGGGCAAGTTGGAGACGTTAAGCTTTAAGTGCAGTTTTCTAATCAATCGTAAGCGAATTTCGAAATCTATTGGTATTTTCCAAAAGTATGAGATGTTAGCTATTCGATCATTTACAAACGGTGTAATTTCCATTTTTCCAAAATTTTGCAAACTCGTCATCTTGCCCCGTTTGCCGCTATTTGCAAAAAAAGAACCCCACAAAAAGTACATTAGTGAAAATCCGGAGATTTTATGATCTCTAGGATTTAATTGCGTATAGAAATAAAGTATTAATGCACAAGTACGATCTTGCTTACCTGTAGTTGTATACAACTATTTTCCTCAGCGCTGAATCTTACTTCACACACACATCTAAAACCACGATGTCTCTGTATATTGAAGTTTTTACCAAATGACCTTACGAAGATCAAATCAAGGTGAACTTGGTTTTTTCAAATAGAACACTATATTTTCAATTCTGTAAACGGATAGTATGAAAAATTTTGCATGTAAAACGTACAAAATTTTTTTACCTGCAGGGATCAACATCTGCAGAAATAACGGTTGTTCGAGGTAGAAGTCTCGATGCATCTCTGATATAATGTCGGCATTTTTTTTGTTTCGAACTGTAAGATAACAAAATAATAATAATTTCTCATCTTATTTAGACTTGATACGAAACTTTGTTCCAATTAGCTCCAAGTTTAATTCAACTGAAGAACTAACATTTTTGCACTCAAAATTATCAAATTCTCACATTTTAACAATCTGTTACGTTTTCACATTCTTTCATCGTTACATTTTGATATTCTCACATGATTTGTTATCTGTTGGATGAGTAGTTCCAAGATATTGCGTCTCAGCTTCTGAGATTCATGGCAGATCAAAAAATATAACATTACGGTCAATTTCATGTTTACTAGCACATTAACCTTTTTTTTATGGCGACTTGAAGATTTCTTAATAAATTTTAAAAGTGCCAGAGGATGGACACTGACCAGGGGAGAGATTTGGGTGCAGTTTAAAGATTTACAGGCAGCGAGTAGGGAGACTATTAATCATGAAATAGATTGAAATAAAAGCCTTCAAAATACAAATACAGGGTAGAAGGTGTCAGCGCGCAGACCCGCTAACTGGAGATAGGGAGTCTCTGGGAGAGTATTTTGAGTGAGGAAATTTGGGGTCGGCGACGTATCCTAAGGCGCTTTTCAGGGAAAAAAAAAACAAGAATTCTTGGATGGCAATATAACATTAGCCCGCTAAGAATCACGTACTCCAATTTTGTTTTTTTTAAATTTAAATTTAAATTATTTTTTTTTTATATTATTTTTTGATTCTTTGAATTGACTTTCTATTGATTTGTTTCCAATTTTATGTTCTTACAATTGATAACTTAAGTTTTTGTGTGTTTATTCGAATCTTCTCTAGTACTTCTATATTCATGAAGCAAAGTTACATGTACTTGGCACATTAATTGATTTGGATCCTTTGTTTCCAATTATCAATAAATTTTTTTCTATTTCTTCATTAAAAACATTTCGGTAGTAAGCCGAAAATCGGGTCTATATTATTGTGGCCGAATATAGGTTAGCCGATTTTCTATAGGTTCATTAAACCACCAGAAATATATCTTCAAAAGCTTGACATTTTCTTTGAACGGGTTGAGCCGCAAAAAATTGTGAAATAATGGAAAACCGATATTTTGCGGAACAATTTTTTTCCTGTGGGATTTTCAGGAAAAGTGTTCATGTAAAAGTTGTTCGTGATAAAATTATCTAAAAAATGAGCCATAGCACCGTAGATATAAATATATTGTGACGTTGCAGATTTTATCTGCCGTCACAAGAGGTCCCGAACCGTTAGCGGACCTTAGTTAGGTAGGGTCAGTTAGGTTTCCTGCGGGAAAAGAGCCTCGAGGCTTAGAAAAATGCTCCGAGAGGCGACCGTGACCGACCTGGACACCTGAACTTTCTAGTAATTCGTTTGATTCGATTCCTTACTTCTCTGACATGTACCACGGACGGACGGACGAGGCCGAGAGCCACCAACGAAGGCCAGGAATGTGGAGGACAGGTCCCTACGAGAGCCCGATCTCTGGAGAGCCGGCGGAGGCTGCACGGACGCGGGAAAGTGCCGAGGGCACTCAGCAACGCGGGAGATCGACGGCGGATGTGAGTCCCGCCGTCACCAAGAGCCAGCGAACCGCGGTCCGCACCGAATTTAGGATTCTGATAAGGAATGACAGGTGCTGACAACGCTGTAGGCTCGACCACCAGCTACGCACCACCGCGAAGACACCGCTACGCCAGAGCACCGGCAAGCAGGCACACGATCGTCCTCCCCTTTTTCCGAAATCATAAGAAGGGGAAAATATGGAGAATTTTGGCGGAGACACAGTGTCTCGTGACCTGCCGTAGGCATTTCTCCCGCTGGGGACAGTTTTGAATTGCGAGAGCACCCGCGTGGGTTTTTGTAGAGTGGGAAGTGGTGTTCGGCCGTAGAAGGGCAAGATATAGCAAGACCCGTTCACGAGGGAGATGGACCCTAAGAGGGAGGCCGTACTATTTTGTGCGTGGTTGGAGAGTGGTAAGTGCTCATTAATCAGCCCTAATTAGTATCAGAACCCGTTGTGGGCAATAGCCATTTCTGTAGATTGCTCGATCACGCCAGGAGGCGATTGTATTATCCAAGGTGGGTCTGATATCACCGATCTCCGACGTGGTAGGCCGCAGCCAGTGTTCCCCGAGAAGTGGAAAATTATCGTTGCTAGTATTTGTTTGATATAGTTTATACGGGCTGTGCCCAGAAAAGTGGGGATTCCCCGCAGGGAAAATTCTACCGGTGTAAAATTCGCGTTCTTGTAACGGCGCCATGGCCGATTAACGTTCAGGTGTACGTGGTCCACGGTCACCCTCGGTATTTTGATTACGGGTGCCTTTGTTATAGTGAGGGAAATAAAATTGACGGCAGAGTCAAACCGCGGCACATGTATCGCTTTAATTGTATTTTGCGTTATGTTACTCCTTAGTGTTTAATTTTATTAGAACCAGTATTTATTCTATTTTAATTGTCGCTCCATGTGTGAGCGTTTTAGTTTCTATTTATTCCTTTTTTTTTATTTTTCATTATTGCTCCAGTGGAGCGTTGGATTTTATCTTCGTTAGGCATTACTTTTTAGTTCTTTTTTTCTGTGGATTGTGTTCTTTGTTCGGAAATTATATTTTATCGTGGCTCCAAGGGAGCGTAGATTTTCTTTTCTTTTTATCAGTAAGTCTTTTTTGTTTCTTAATTCGTTTTATTAGTTCGTAAGTGAATTTTTTTTGGTTGTATGTCCATCCGGGGGATTTATCCCAGTGGTGAGGCCGCCTTTGCACGGTCCTCGACCACGCATACCCCCGAGGGGTGTTCGTTACCCCGCGTGATTTATTTCGTGTCCCCGTGACAAATAAAAATTGTGAATTGGTTGAATTGATTCGCTCGAGTCGTTATTACCATCGCCCGCCAATCCTCTGATAATCCCGACCCCTCTCCGCGGTACTGAGCTACCGAGGCACTGCAGGTGCGTATTGTCAGGGACGGCTACGGCCGAAATTCTTGAGCGGCGAGAAACCGCCTGGCGCCCAACTTGGATACGTGGGTGATCACTCTTGCGGCGCTTGCCTCCCCCGCACCTGAGTTCTCCGACAAAGGGCGGGGAGCCAAGGTAACGTCATAAGGTATCTAGATGACTTTCCAATATATGGAACTATTTTATTCGCTTTTCGCAAAGTTTCAAGTGAATTGAATGGAACAAAAAACTTTGCATTTATTGTTGAGGTATACGAAACGATAGGACAAGACAATCACTTGCAATGCTTCGTAGTACAAGCCACCTAATCATTTCAGTTTTTAAATGCCAATGTTTTAATTGATCGACAACCACGAGTTATACATATGAGTTCAGATGGAAAGTTGTATGTAGCTATTGATAAACATCTCGACTAATCGAAGATATTATTTATCAACAATTTACCCACAATCATACAAGTTGCTAGAATTCTTCGAATGCATACATGAGTAGTGATTATAAAACGAGATATAAAATATATAAACAACACGAAAAAAATATACAACAGCAAGGAATTCATTCTTATACTTTGCTGAAAACCTTTTTTTTAATATCTTTACTATGTTGTAGGCGTCTTTGCCTAGTAGAGGGGAATAGGTGGGGGACTCCGTGATTAGTAGGGTAGCGGAGCCCTCAGTAGGTAATTGGCGACGAATAGTAAATGATGTAAAATAAAGAGCATTGATTCTAAGCATTTTGTTAGTGACTAAAAGACCTCCAATCCACGTGAAATTCCAGCCCGCAAAAACCTTAATATTAATCCTGACGAAGCCTTACCTGCCCACAGATTTTCAGAAGTGGGATAACATGTGGTTGTGAATGGAGTGATAAAGCTCGTTAAAATTGTTGTTAAAATTAGTGCGAAGTTTTAAGAGAATTCTGTGTAAAAGTGTGTCGACGGAGTTAATAAAACACCCTGTGATCGGCAGCAATACAAGTATTTTGAAAACTGAAAAACATAAGACTATTAAGACACTTATTTCCCCGGTGACCACGTGCGAGAAAACGTGGCGGAAAGTTCACAACGGCAAATAACCAATTTGGTTGCGTGAATTCGCAAATTTAGACACGGCGGAAGTCATTTTTCCTGTGACCGTTTATGTTTATAAAGTCAAACCGGCGATTGTTTTTCTCTGTAACCGCGGAGAAGATCAAAGGTCGATCGAATCAACATGGCGGAGGATCATCGGCGCAAGGCAACAAGTTTTGCAGAATAAAATAGATCTTAATCACATACAAGGTTGGGAATTCGTTGTATTGGTTTAAATCGAAATTCATTTTCAAAACATGGCGCAGATCAAGCTGAATTATTGTTGGGAGAGTTCCGAGCGGAGCGAGCACAATATCAGCGCGTACTGAGGCGCGTACTAGACGGCATGATGGCGCAAATGGCGCAGATGATGACATTAGTAAGCAAGCGAGATCGCGAAATAATAAGTCTACGAGAGCAACTACATCGACCAGATACCTCGGAAATCGATCAGGCCGACAGCGTAACATCACAAACAAATGCCAGGGTTCCGTACGCCGAGATTTCCTCGCAGGTGCCCTCATTCGGGAGTAAGGAGGAAGAACCGATGAGTTTAGATATGTATGTGGCTTAAGCGCATTGCCGAATTGCAGTTGCTACCACCTCCCGGACGCTACGATCAAAATTTTAGCCACTAATAAATTTTCGGACAGAGTGCGTAAGTCGTATGAGATTCAGGAGGATAGCTGCAGCAGAGATTGGAGAACTGTTCGACTAGAGCTGAAGGAGATGTTTGGTAGAGATCAGGATCCAGTACGTTTGATGGCGAAAATTAAATCAAGAAGCTGGAAACGAGGCGAACGACTCGAGGACTATGACCTCAATAAACTGAACTTGACCAAAAGAGCCCGATTGAAAGATGCCGAGGTGGTGTCGATAATTAGAGGAATCGACAATTTCACGATTAGAACGCAACTCGTTGCGGCACGACATACGACACCAGCTTCGCTCTTTCAAGATTTAAAATTATTATCGAACGGAATAACGAATTGGGGAAAGCCCAAGGATTTTAGAAATACGAAAGACGCTAAAGAGACAAAAGAGGAAATAAGGAGAAAGCCGGCACCCAGGTGCGATGTCTGTAAAAAGGAAGGACACAGCAGTGAAAGATGTTACTTTAGGGATCAAGGAACCAGACGAACACCGACATGTTTGAAATGCAACCAGACAGGACACATCTCTCGGTTTTGCACTCACGGAGCTGGAGGGTCAACGATAAGTACATCGACCAAGCCCGCAGTGATGCATATCCAAACACTGGGTTACCCAAATAACGCATCCCGGTACTACAAGGCGGTTAAGGTGCATATCGAGTCGCCATTTTGTGGGTGGGGGACCTCGAATTTTCGAAAGGTGTATTCTCTTAAACGGCTGAAGCAATCGAAATGAAATTTAGACGATCGTTGGAGGGAATTGGAACGAAGTGGCTAAACTTTGGATTTTGTAAAATTCGAAAACAAAATTCATAGGAATCTATTTACCCTGTGAAATCATTGAAAATTTTCATATTTATACTCAACAGATCGCAATATCCGGAGTTTAGCCACTAGAGAAGACCAAAACACACATCTTGAGATAGGAACCACTTCATTTGGTCTAGAAATGTAGGATAATACACCTTTTGAAAATTTGTGTAACGGAAAAACCGACATTACATTTCTTATGACTATGACAGCTGCGTACCGGCGTTGACTGAAGAAAGGGAAGACAGCCAGCCTTATGGGGCTTGGTGTCCGTAGTACGATACCCCAGCGAGCTATTGCCATCTGCGATTTGACGTGGAGCGGTAGGGAAGCTAGTTATCAACGCCCGTAGCGCTCTAGCTGTGTCACCCGAAGACACTACATTTGTCAATGTATCTGCGAACTCTAATACCGGCTTCGAAAAACCATATCTGATGGTAACAGCTCAGGACGTGTACGACGAAGTAGATGACTCCGTAAATGAATAGTGAAGCAGAGACTAAATGGAGTAAAAAATTGAAATTTTCGGTAATTTTTGTTTGAATGGGAAATATATTTGATTGAACTATTTATTATTTCGCAGTTTTAGGGCGAATGGGCGACCCTTCTCGGGGCACCAGCAAGAGCTGTCGTCGGAAGAAAAATAGCCGATGAAAACCGATGACCTGAGAATTAGAAAAACGTAACAAACGATAAAAATAACAATATCAAAAGTAAAAATAAAGAGCTAGAAAACGAACCGAATTATTATTTAGAAATGTTATATTTTGCTGGAAAGAAATATGCACCGCAAATGTGACAGCTGACGGAAAAATAAAAATAAATGGCTAGAAAACGAACCAAATCATTTTACAGAGTTGATATACATTGCTGGAAAAAGAATATTCGCCGCAGAAACTATACACAGCAGGGAAGAAACAAAGAGCGCGAAGAAGCTAACCGAATTATTATTTAGAAATGTTATATTTGGCTGGAATAAATAATATTCGCCGCGAAAACTATACACGGCGGGAAAGAAACAAAGAGCGCGAAGAAGCTAATCGAATTATTATTTAGAAATGTTATACTTTGCTGGAAAAAATATATGCATCGCAAATATGACAGCTAACGAGGAAATAAAGATGAATGGCTAGAAAACGAACCGAATTATTATTTAGAAATGTTATATTTGGCTGGAATAAATAATATTCGCCGCGAAAACTATACACGGCGGGGAAGAAACAAAGAGCGCGAAGAAGCTAATCGAATTATTATTTAGAAATGTTATACTTTGCTGGAAAAAATATATGCATCGCAAATATGACAGCTAAAGAGGAAATAAAGATGAATGGCTAGAAAACGACCGAATTATTATTTAGAAATGTTATATTTTGCTGGAAAAAAAAATATTCGCCGCGAAAACTATACACGGCGGGAAAAAACAAAGAGCGCGCAGAAGCTAATCAAATTGTTATTTAGAAATGTTATACTTTGCTGGAAAAAATATATGCATCGCAAATATGACAGCTGACGAGAAAATAAAAATAAATGGCTAGAAAACGAACCGAATTATTATTTAGACATGTTATACTTTGCTGAAAAAATTTATATTCGCCGCGAAAACTATACACGGCGGGGAAAAAACAAAGAGCGCGCAGAAGCTAATCGAATTATTATTTAGAAATGTTATATTTTGCTGGAATAAATAATATTCGCCGCGAAAACTATGTATACACGGCGGGGAAAAAACAAAGAGCGCGCAGAAGCTAATCGAATTATTATTTAGAAATTTTATACTTTGCTGGAATAAATAATATTCGCCGCGAAAACTATGTATACACGGCGGGGAAAAAACAAAGAGCGCGCAGAAGCTAATCGAATTATTATTTAGAAATTTTATACTTTGCTGGAAAAAGAATATGCACCGCAAATGTGACAGCTGACAAGAAAATAAAAATAAATGGCTAGAAAACGAACCGAATCATTTTACAGAGTTGATATACATTGTTGGAAAAAGAATATTCGCCGCGGAAACTATACACGGCGGGGAAAAAACAAAGAGCGCGCAGAAGTTAATCGAATTATTATTTAGAAATGTTATGTTTTGCTGGAAAAAATAATATTCGCCGCGAATACTATACACGGCGGGGAAAAAACGAAGAGCGCGCAGAAGCTAATCGAATTATTATTATAAAAATGAAACGCCCCAATATACACCTATCAGTCTTTGCTACCCGACGACCACCTAATTGTAATTTTCGATAATTTCTTTTACAATTAGATTCGGTTTGGGTTTCCCCCGCCTTGAAATTACTATTCAAGCATTTAGAAACGACCCTGCCTGCCAAAAAAAGAATTTCATAGCAAATTTTCACTGGATTCGGCATGATCACTAAACTTAAAAATGATTATCTTTCCGTACTTTAAAATGACAAAGTTTGATTGAAATATTCACTTTTCGTGGTCAATCTTTTGTTTCATCAATCCGCCGTGAAACTGAATAGTTCGAACAAAAAAAAACACAAAATGTTAATTTTTTGATTATTTAAGGCTAAAAATAGGGTGAACCCCATCCAAACAATTACCGGTTATTTTACTATGGATGGTTACTGAAACATTATCATATGTCACACCGGATTTTTGAAAAAAATTTCGGATTTTTCGCGTAATTTTGTCATTTTATCATATTAACTTTATCAGCGAAATAGAATGAGATTTTTTAATTGTTTATCGATGAATTTATTGTCAAAATAGAATGAAAAAAAATGTCTCGCGAAAAACCTTAAAAAACGTTCAAAACTCCGGTGTGACTTATAGGAAAATTTTTCAGCGACCATCCGCAGTAAAATAACTGCCGCTTCTAATTTTCATAACGTTTTTTTTTCTGAAAAAGCTTAAAAACAGTGCGAAGGAAAAATCTCCCCACTCCGGCTCTGAGCTTGAAAATTTTCATTTCTGATACACGATTTTTCATTTTATAATATTTCGAATAGAAATTTTTAATAGTAGGGGAAGGCAGGGCAATATGGGGTAGCAAGGCAAAATGGAGCACCCGAAAAATTTTGTGAAAATTTTTGTATGAATGATCCAAAGGACTTCAAACCTCATTTCGGATCGAAATTTTTTTATGTTTCTTTCTCATGCTTTCCTTAAATACCCCGTTTTGCCCCGCCTTCGCCTATATGTTACGATCATGGAAGAAAAATTGTAACACGGTATCATACAACAGCTCTGAACTGGTGATGGTTGCATATTCGATGAAGGTTTCGGAAAATGTTGATTCATGTCCACTAAACTGATCGTAAAAAATAAATTTTTTCAGATACCCCCTACAAAGCTCCCTTCTGATGAAAAAATACGAGGGTTTCTTTTTTAAGGGGGGATCCTGAATTGGACGGTTCGAAAAATCGATGTTTTGGGGAATTTTTTTAGAGTAAAAAAAAAACGCAAGTCTCGCGAAATTTTTAGATTATTTTATTACATGTCTGAACATGAGAAAACAATTTTTTGTAAAGAAAAATATTCATAGGCAACCGATTTTTATGCACATTCGTGCAACTGCTGTTTCTAATCGGCGGGACAGATGGAGCACGTAATTTTCATCCGAAACAAAAAAACCAAAAACCATCTTATTCGGAATTTATTTTTCTTCTATATGAACTAAGAAAAACTAAAAAAAATTATGAATTTCGAATGTTTCCTCCGGTTTGAAACAGAAAATGTGCTTTTTGTGAAAAAAAAAAAAATTATTTCAACTTGCTAAAAAAGTTGTTAAGAATTTTTTCTTCGACAATTTTTTTAGTTCAAATAGAAAAGAAAACAATACTGGAGCTAACAAGCTTTAGTTTGTTATGATTGGTCGTCTAGTTTTTTTGCAATCACGGCTGCCAATTTAGAGAAATCGTAAAAACGGAAACTCGAGAAAACGGGCTTTCAAGTTTTCGGTCAAGAAAAATGTTATTTTTCGGCTACTTACGGTTATAATACGCTAATTAGCTATCCCTGCGTAAAAAAAACTCGTTTTGATGGAGTTGCTTGAGTCTACGGGCCGTGCGAGCTAATTCCTTGCTGGAAAAGGACGTACGCCGATTTTTCCTCTCGATTCGTTGTGCGTCGATGTTATCCGCAAACATCTTGCAAATTTGGCCAATTTTTAAATCGAGCAGCTGCATAATACTTAAAACTGCAGAATATCCTTCGTTGAACTTTGTGTACACATTCTTAGATACATAACGAATACATTTGAACAATAAAAAAAAATCCATTTTTTGACCTTCTAATTTAGGATCCCCCCTTAAATAGAAAGAAAACGTACAGCACGACGATCTAAATTCATTTTACTGGTCAAATCATGTTTTTTGGGGGATTTTTTATCACAAATACTATTTGTCCGAAAATATAAACGATTTTGGAATCCAAATGATAAAAATTTATAAACTGTATACATTTTTTAATTTATAATAATAATAAATTTTATACAGTTATGATTATTTTTTTAATTATTCAATTTTCGATTATCTTAATTTTTGTTCAATTTTTAAGTTTCTTTTGTCTATATATTTATAATTTATACATTTTTATCATTTGAGTTCCAGAATCGTTTCTATTTCACGAAAAATACTGTTTGTGATAAGAAATTCCCAAATAACATGAATTTACTAGTGAAATGAAATCAGATCGTCGTGCGGCACGTGTTCTTTTAATTTAAAAAAAAAAAAAAATTATTCGGGTTTTTTCATCAGAAGAAAGCTATTCAGAGGGCGCCTGAAATTTTTTTTCTAACGACCAGTCTAATGTCTACAGTACCAACGTGTTACTGAACGGAATTGATTTGAATCAAAAGAACAATCAAATACTGCATTGAAATTATCGAGTATTATTGGAAAACGAATTAATACTGGATCTAAGTTGAAATTATTCAATTCAAGCGAATGAATTATTTCAAATCGAAAAGAATTATTTGAATAAATGGACTGGTTTGAATCAAAAGAATTGATCGAAATTGATCGCATTAATTCAAAATAATTCAACCGAAGAAATTTTTGGGTGATTTGCTCTCTAATTGCTCGTAATTGCTCCGCTATTTTGGCTAATTGCTTTCTTTTGGGTTGCGAACAAAAAACACGAAATGACTATTTTTGGTAGTGGGGGCAGTTTAGCGCAATTTCCATATTTATACGTCTTCGCCAACGGGGATTCGCCGATGTTCGAGATGTCGAAAAATCGCTCCAGCATTGTTCCTAATTGCTTCACCTTAAGGGTGTCCCAGCGCCGAGCCCGAACTCCGAAACGAGTTTCGAAACGATCGCAGCACACCTGGTGTTCACCACGCGAACCACGTTGATTTCAGAGCAGTCGGTATGCCCAATATTCAATGGGTAATAGTATCACTGGCGCTCATTCCATTCATATACCAAATATTTTTCGTCATGATCCAAAACTGGATGAAAATACGGAATATTACTTTGTTGAATCTTTGATTCTGGAACAAGTAAAAAATTTTAATGCTACTAATCAATGAATTGATTGCATCCGACAAATGTTGAGGGTGGTAGAATCCAAATTTCTGTATGGGGCTTTCCACGTCAGGCGGGCCACTCTTCCCAAAATATTTTTTGAACCTGATCAAACTGTTTAGACGTCTTGAGAGGTCTCAGACCACTTATGAACGCCAAAATTTCCAAAAGCTACGATTCATGGTAAAAATTGCGAATTTAGACGTTTCCACTATTTGCGGAATTTCAGAGCCGGTGAAGCCGAAAAAAAAATTGGTAAAATTACGTATCTGATAGGATTTTTTACGTACTTTTACGCGAGGTTATCCATTTTGTTATAAACAAAATGAACGACCACGAAAAAACGTGATGAAAATTTAAATTTCATTTTTCGCAAAACTCTCCCTTTCTAAATTTTTTTTTAAATTCATAAAAGTTAGTTTATTCCCTCTACTTTGACCCCTGTGAATTTCAAAATGGGCCGAAAATCCGTGGTAGGTCAAAAACTATTTGTTATTTCAAAATATGACGAAAAAACCACTACATTTTTGGCCAAATTGTTTGTTATTGATCCGGTTGATATTACTAGGGAAAAACATATTTTTATGAATTACTTGGTTTTCTTTTTTTTTCAATCTTGAAGAAAATTAAAAAATTGACGAAATTGCAAATTTACAAAATAAATTTTGAGTTACAAAAAAAAATTTATTCGAATAATTCATAAAAAATATGTTCATCCCTAGTAATATTAGCCGGATCAATAACAAACAATTTGGGCAAAAATTTGTTTTCTTTTTCATCACATTTTGGAATAACAAATAGATTTTGACATAGAACGGATTTTTGGCTCATTTTGAAATTTACAGGGGTCAAAATAGAGGAAATGAGCTAACTTTTAAGAATTTAAAAAAAAATTTTAAAAGGGAGAGTTTTGAGAAAAATCAAATTGAAATTTTCAACACGTGTTTTCGTGGTCGTTCATTTTGTTTATAACAAAATGAATAACTTCACGTAAAAGTACGGAAAAAATCCTATCGGATACGTAATTTTACCAATTTTTATTTTCGGCTTCACCGGCTCCGAAATTTTGCAAATAGTGGAAACGTCGAAATTCGCAATCTTTACCATAAATCGTAACTTTTGAAAATTTTGAATTTTGGCGTTAATAAGTGGTCTGAGACCCCTCAAGACGTCAAAAAAGTTTCATCAAGTTCAAAAAATATTTTGGCAAAAGTGGCCCGCCTGACGCGGAAAGCCCCGTATGTGCATAGTGCTCCAATTGTTACTGTTATTATCATTATAGGGGAACGCGGGGCAATATGGGATAGCGGGGCAGAATGGAGTAACCGAAAAATTTTGTAAAAATTGTTTTCGAAATGATCGATAAGGACTTCAAACATCATTCTGGATTCGAAGTTTTTTTTTTCTCATGGTTCCCTCCCCCATTTTGCCCCGCCTTTCCCTAATTATCATATTTTCCTCCGGTAACACACCAAAATTATGCACCCAACTGAAACTTTCTACTACCATCGGTCCTGCAGGCCCATGTTTTCTATTTCTCTAATTACAATCCACTACCTAAGTCGGTATTTACAGAATATCCCATCTTCTCATGTTAAAATCCTATATGAACTAAATGCTGACATCTCTGTACTAAAAAATTGAAAAATTTCAATCACTACGAGCGGCTATGCGTTTCAAAACCCACGGTTCTGATACGAAGCAATGATAAGTTTATTCGGGGGAAAAAATCGAAGAACACGGTCTCATCGAAACGAGCATTTTTCACTCTGAGGATTATCTGAGAAATATCACATGAAATCGCAAACAGAGATTTCGTCTGGAATGACAACCTATATGATCGCGAAAAAAATTTCACATTGAGATGAGAGGTACACAGAGATTGGAATAACTCGCACCCTTTTCGTAAGGATGTAATTTTTGTGTGATGTTTGTCAGCTTGTGATGAGGTGTTGCGAAAATTGCGTATCAAAGAGCAATTTCTTTCTAACAAGTTATGAAAATAGCTCACGCCATGCTGTCACCCGCACAGCGAGTAATTTCGGGGGTCACAGAGATTTAGTGTTTGGTGATTCCCGCTCTTGGTCGATACCATTTGTACGTACATAAGAAATTGTGCTACATTACTGCCCAACTACATTCAAAATGCAACTGCAACGAAAATATATTTTTCGACTCGTGTTCGAATCAACATGCGGAAACCAAAGGAAGAATGAAGCAGGTTAAGTTTCGTCAATGAAGCAAGTAAGATTTTAGACGAAATTGATGAGTAAAAAGATAACTTGAGAAACTGTAAATAGTATTTAATTGACGCATGAGAATCAGAAAATTTTGGCAAATAATATTGAAGGAACTAATTTATTATGTGCAAATGATAACGTTCAATGGAAACCACGAGAAGGTGGCGGGGTGTTTTCCATCAGGGAGGGGTATAGGGGTATAAAAATTCAAAAGATTTGAAAGCTCGCCATAGCAATAGTTGTTAGTGTTTGTGTCACTCTATTGAAATCGTGTAACTACAGAGGCTATTGTGCAAAGCAGTGATAGCCGCTGACGATCTCAATACTTCCCTATGCGACCTGGACTACACTCAAGCGATTTAGAATGCAATAGAGCTTGGCGCGGTCAGGCGATTTATATAAACATGAACTTCACATTACACTCTCAACACCTGCACGTTCAGGGCGCGATTTTCAACGCCCGCGTGCAGGTAACGTGAAAAGTGAACATGATATACATGATTTATATTACACTATCAGTACCTGCACTCTCAGGGCGCGATTTTCAACGCCCGCGTGCAGGTAACGTGAAAAGTGAACATCACATACATGATTATGTTACACTTTCAGTACCTGCACGTTCAGGGCGCGATTTTCAACGCCCGCGTGCAGGTAACGTGAAAAGTGAACATGATATACATGATTTATATTACACTATCAGTACCTGCACTCTCAGGGCGCGATTTTCAACGCCCGCGTGCAGGTAACGTGAAAAGTGAACATGATATACATGATTTATATTACACTATCAGTACCTGCACTCTCAGGGCGCGATTTTCAACGCCCGCGTGCAGGTAACGTGAAAAGTGAACATGATATACATGATTTATATTACACTATCAGTACCTGCACTCTCAGGGCGCGATTTTCAACGCCCGCGTGCAGGTAACGTGAAAAGTGAACATCACATACATGATTATGTTACACTTTCAGTACCTGCACGTTCAGGGCGCGATTTTCAACGCCCGCGTGCAGGTAACGTGAAAAGTGAACATGATATACATGATTTATATTACACTTTCAGTACCTGCACTTTCAGGGCGCGATTTTGAACGCCCGCGTGCAGGTAACGTGAAAGGTGACGTCATACTCAAATTAAGTGAGAATCAATTTCACGTGACTCTAACCGTTGATTTTTCGCAATCACTTTCGCAGCTTTGACTCGCTTTTGCTGAGCTGCAAGCTCCTGCGCCTTGAGTATGTGTTCGGGTTCCCTGATTTCCATGCTCCTAAGATAGCAGCTATCGACTATTTCAGGTAACAAACAGGTTTCGTAAAACAGGATTAGGTGAGGTTTCATTTTTTCATCGAAAAATTTATCATCTCTGATGACCTTGACAATTTTGGAGCCTTTGGGCGTCCACAGCATAAAAAGACAATAATTTCGTCGAGTTATGTGTAATTGCCCCTGCACCTGATAATAGTACTCGTGTTTTTCGTTCATCTCGGAACACTCGGCTGATTTGAATACCCGACTCACGGCACTGATCTTTGCAGCGATTGCTTCGTCTGGAGTAAGATCACGGGCCGAGTACGGACATTTTATTTCGACTATTCCGTCGTCACCGATAAGGCCGTCAGGTGAAGCACCTAGACCGAGTATTTCCGGGTCCACGAATAAACCACATTTCACCACCTGAACATTTGCTTTGTCTTCGAGTTCGAGGCGTGCGGTTTCTTCGTGATTGCGTCCATATTCCAAAGCGGGAATATTTTGCGAATTATTTGCAAACAATATCGACTGAACAAGCGATCGACAGGACGTTGTCTTTCGCATCAGACATACTTTGCCAAATTTGGACGCGGTGAGCAGCTGTTTCCTCGTGGACAGCCACAGCAGGCTATCCGACTGGTCGACGGTGTTTCTTTCCAAATTTTTCAAATCCCTCTGAAACTCCTTCAACCTCGTCAAATGCCGGTCAAGTTCTGCCGCGTAATCTTCCGGACTCAAACCTGGTTGCTGAGCGCGAGGGCCATAGTCTTTGTCGACCGTTTGGCGTCTCGGTGTCCACTGTCGGGGAACGTTGTTCTCTTTGGACTGATCCAATCGTATTTTTCGCAACCTTCCCTTTTTTTCGCTCTTATTCTCGACTTCAGTTGCTACTTCAGACGCTATCTTATCATTCACGTCTCTGTAGACTGTCAAGACCTTCTTACTATTATATTGCACGGCCGCACCGAGGGCGCGAGCATTGTAAGAGTTTCTTTTACCGTAGTGGATGCGTTTTGCACCAATGAATTTAGCCACTACGCCGTTGAACGATTCCACAGTATTGTTATTCACATTGCGGATCAAGCTCTTGGCGTTGCGGCCGAGGCGAGCCACCGAGTCTTCGATTTCTCTCATGAGCCCCAGATTCCTCAGTTGCGGTACAAAGTTCTGCTCATTCGGTTTCGGTCTTCCATCGCAAAAATACGCAATAGATGCGCATTTCGCATGCTCTCCGAAAACGTGGCTTGGAATATTTGAGATATCCATTTGGAGAAGCCTGATTTTTTCAGAATCCGATACTTCTTGATTTTTTCGGTGCCGTATCGCTGTTCGGATTCCGGCGTTGAACCTAGGTACGCTATTCTTTATAAGGTTGCGTATTGTTCCAGGAACTCCTCTTTTTCTCTCAAACTCTTTCAGTTTGGTTCCCACGTTTCTTATGAGATGGTTAGCGCATTCTATTTTCTCTACATGCACGCCGTGTGCTCGATACGGCTCATAGTCCGTAATCTTTTTGTACACGCTACTATCCCCGTCCGCTATTAGAGTGGAGTAGATCAGTCCATGCTGTTCGACGCTGCTTTTGAATCCTTCTAGGATCGCATCGGATTCCATACCAGTTGAACTGTCGTTTCTACCCCAATTTTTATAGCACGTGTGTTCTCTAGGAGCTTCGCCTTTCTGAAATGCTGGATCGCATATCGCGCACGACTTATTGCGGGTTCCGACATACAGTACCTTCTGCGTGTGAAGTCCGACGATCGCTCCCAAGCCAGAGGATGAATCGTACTTTCCTAATTTATACGATCTCTTCATCCAACTGCCATCGGTCACCACAGGTATGTGGGGAATGCCGTTGATCACATCGCCCCTTTCGATGGCCAGTCTCCGTTCTTCCTCGCCAGCTTGTTTCATTTCCGACTCCGCGGCTTTCATCAAACCGGCGTAAACGGAATCATGATGTCGTTGAAATGTGGTTTCGGCCATACATTTCAAGTCCATCGCACCTAGCATCTGCTGTAGCTGAGCGTATCCTATTCCAGAACATATACTGCCTAATACAGCCGATTCGTTGATGTCTAAGATGCGGTCACCTTCCGGCTCGCTCGATATTTCCTTTTCAAAATGACACATCGAACAGCGGAAGCGCAGCACCGTTTTGAGGCCAGATGATCTACATTCGATGAAACGAAGATTTCGGAACGAACATTCGACTCCCTTTCCATGTTCATCGAACGCATCATGCAGTTCCGTCCACACATGCTCGAAAGAGTAAATTCCTCTTGCCGTTGGGACACCATCCTGCAATTCTTCGTCTGACTCACAGTGACTCTCCACCAGTTCGTGTTCTTCGACGAGTCGTTCTTCTTCGACTATGTTGTCAATTTTGTCGTCGAACTCGCCTCCGTCGAGTGGTTGTTCCGTGCTATGCTCTTTCCTGAGATGAATCTTCGGGGGCACGCACGTCGACGTTTCAGCCTGGTCGAGTTGATCATCGAGTTCCTCGATCGTGTCTCTGGAAGGCTGTTCGTCCTCGCACCGGCGGATCACTTCGATTGCGGTCAAATCGTACTGATTACCGTAAGGATCGTCCAGTCTACCAGGCGGGATGTTCTTCATGAGCAGGTCACAAAGTGATTCCGCATCCGGAAAGTTTGTCAAGCACGCCCTACCATCAGGTGCGACATGTCCTGTCGAACTTCTACTATGGGAATCGAACATCCACACACCACTTTCCGTTCTGAATACGGCCACGGATATGAGATTACTGGTGAGGATTCCCAATTTCTCTTCAGACAAAAACTGCACCAATCGGGTTCTCAAATCCGGAAAGCCATCTTCGGAAAAGTCCTGATGCAAATGTCCACAGAGCCAAGACTCGGAAACCTGTATGAGGCGATCTTCCCCACTTACTTCGATCTCCGTACACAGTTCCGTGGCTGTCAAGAAGTCTGTATTCCTTTCTTTTGGATTCACATCGTTTCGGGCCTCCATGCTTTTAGCGTAAAAATCATCTCCGATCGTGAGAACCGCATCCACATCCGCGGAATCCCACAAACGTGGATCTTTCACATTGCACATAGCTAGTGCGGCTGCTGCATTCGCAGTGCATTGTTTCCCCCGAGTGCCTTGCGAAAATCTGAGATCCCCTTGATGAATCGTACCTCTGACGATCCTTGGGAGCTCTCTTTTGATTCCCGCAGTATCCTCTCTGCGGACGTCCGTTCTCGCTCCTTGGCAACTCTCGTCGCAGAGCGGGTTGATGGCGACTTCTCCATCGTCCATCTCCAGACCCTGTTGGACCTCACTATCTGCCAACTTCGTGGCCTGCCCGTCGACCTCTGTCATTCTCCGCCGTCTGCAGAAATCACCCCAATAAATAAACTGTTAATGATTTGAGACCTGCTCAGTATGATAAAAACTAAGAATATCGTGAATCCCCTTACCTAAAATGATGAGAAAAGTTTTAAAAGTTTTATCAAGTATCACAATTGAACCGAGATCGATTAATTAAGTTTTAGATTCAAGTGTTAGTATTTTACTGAAAACATAAAATAAATAATCATTTATTGTCTACCGACTTCGTATTCAAGTTCCCACATCATAATATTTGAAGGTAATTCTATTATTTTCAAAACGATTTCAATGATTTTTAATTCTTTTTTCATATGATTAATATCTCCTCCGCTTTCATTATCAGCATAATGAATAAAAACTTGAATCCACGCCCCCCAACTCGATATGCCTTTTACCCTTTCCAATTTGGTTTCAACCCGTCTTCGTTTCTTACTGCGGCCGATTCCAGACAAAACATGTTGACATTTTTTCGAATACCGAGATTGAATCGCGCATTCCTTTGAAAAGCCACTCTTTTGCATGCAAAATTTGATACTAGTTCAATTTGTACGCCGTAAACCCATGCATACACTTTTGACTGCATCCCTAATGCATTTTTTCACTGTATTTCGGAGATTTTTGCGAAGTTGTTCGTCATAACAAAATTGAATTTTTGTCGCGGTATGCCATTTTTCATGAAAAACCAATATTGTAAAGTTTTCTCCTATTTTTTCAAATTTTGTAAAATCGCTTACCTATGTTCCAATACAAACTGTACCGATTTTATTTCTCAGAGAAGGTGTTTCGAAGCGCTCAATGTTGTTTAAATCATTTTTTAGAAAACCTCGACACGTCGCTAAGTATACCATTTTTATCAATTTTAGATAAATTATTTAGAAATCTGCTCTCGAAAATTGTTTTTATTTCCGCTACACGTCAATATCGATTCTCCGCGATGTTCGCTGTTTTTGAGATTGTCGATAATATTCCACAAATATGTTGTCACCAACATAGAAATTTTTATAGACTCTTTTAATCATAGACCGAATTTTATCCAGTTTTCGAGAGATGTTCTGATTTTGAAATGTTTTCTGAAATACAAATTCCATCTAGGAATGGCAAAAATTTGACACATGATCGGAGATACCTCACAATATTTATATCAGACAGAAGACGTCGACAAATTTATTTAAAATGTTCGTAAATGGCGAACTTTGCAGAAAATGTATTTTTTTTTTATGTGAAATTCGAAACAAGTTCTCCGTAAAATTAGGTGAAAATCGGTAAAATTTGCATTACAAAAGTCCGGTCCAAGAAAAACAAATTGACTCAGGTTCAGAATGAGATTTCACCGGTAGGTCTTGGATTTGGCGCCCGGTAAAATTTAGATGTGATCTGAGGCCAAATCGTTGGTAAAAAAATTGAACAAAAAACTCGAAACTCTGCAAAAAACTTGAACATTTCGACCCACAATTCGTATGATCTGAAACATTCTACATTCGAAAAAAGATGTCATGGGAAGCTTCTTAAAATCTTCGAAATGGTGTACGATGCCAAAAACGAAATTGATCCGTCATATGTAACAAATGACTTCGAAAAGTTCGCTAAGTATGGTTAAAAAAAAAATTCGAAACGAACAAATTGATTGCTGTTTCGTGGTACATTGAAGTCAAATTTGAGCATATCGAAAAGGACGTTATACATAATAAACTACGATCGAATCCCAGGAATAGTAAATTGGGCAACACGGGGAAGAGGGGGGCTGGGCCATTTCTCGCGAGGGTTACATGATGGTGTAAAAGTCACAGTCGAAGGTGCCGAAGGCTTCCGAGACTCACGCGAGTGCACCATCATCTCACCCGAGCTAGAATCTGCCCCCCCCCCCCCCCCCCCGAACACCGCGCTTTTTTTAACAAGTGCAGGTAGAGGCCTTTTTGGAAATATGGAAAAAGAGTTAATTACCTCCCTAGGGGAGTATATAATATCCATTTTTGCGCTGGGGAGGTAATGAAGTCCACGCTAGAAATTACCAATTTTCCATCCACTTTACGTGCGAGAAAAAGGACCGATTCCATGCAAGTGTTGAAAAAAAATTGTTTCCATGTCATTATGTACGTCGTGATTGACGAAGTTTTCATTATTCTCCTCATATAGTTGGTGAGCGCGTTTTTGAATTATCGATAAAGGATTGCCTGATGTCACCTCCCAATACCTTCTCATCCATGTCGAGAGATTTCCAAATTTCAAACAATGTTCAGAATTTCAGTCTAAAATTCGAGATTTTGAAAATTTGCAAAATTTCTTAGATTCAAAATTCTCGCTCTTCAAAATTTCCAGAAACGTTCGCCTATACCTGCACTTGTTGAAAAAAGCACGGTGTACAACAACGGGGGGGGGGGGGGGGGGGCAATTTCTCGCCCATTTTCCACAACTTGTTGTACAATGGACTATTTTCTATCTTGAGTGGGAACTATGATGAGCGGGAGTGACGACTCAAATGTCATCACACGTGGGACAAAATATCAGTTAAAAAAAGTTTTTCCCTTCATTATTTGTATATTTTGCCCGTATTTTTGGAAGAAAGTCATGGTGGAAGAATCTTGCAAAAAAATTATGAAAATCATTTTCAAAAATTGACCGGGTCCATTACTGAGTCCAAAGAAGGATTGTAGTTTTTTTTTCCAAATTTTCAAAATTCCAAAAATTGTGCCAAAAAAAAAAAAAAAAATTTAGATGAAACCAATTTTTCGCGCAAGGATTTCATTAAACTATGTAGCCCCTCATTCGTTATAGCTTTTATAATCGGTCTAGCCGATCCTGAGAATAAATTTTTGTTAAAGTTTTTCACATATTTTTGTTTTCTCGAAAAGGAATCGAGCTACTGATCTGTAACTTTCCGTATCTTCGTACTTTCTTAGTACCTACATACATATTCTCCAATCATCATTATAACGATTCTTCAGTGCCGATCCACTGCGCTTGTACCCCGGGGCCTTTGCAATAAAATCCTCAACTGTAGTGGACGAATTCTAATTGAGGAACGCTAAACGCTTATGACGCTAAAGTTCGTAATATTTGTATCTCCGATTTTCTGAGGCTAGATTTGGTTCGGATCAAATTTTTTATGGCAGCATTTTTCCGGAATGGACTTCGATTGGGCTACTTGAGCATCGATTTCATTAACCAGTTGAAAATTATACATCGGAAATATGTAAAAATAATATCAAACGTTATAATCCGCATTCTGCCGAGTGTAGCCATATAATCCTCGATTCAGATATTTCGCAGCTAGGTTGTGTAGGTCGGATTTTTTGCCCGTAATGAATATCGCGAACTGATAGGGCTACGTTTTTGTTCGGTTTGGTAAAATTCCGGCATTGCGGCATACCTGGCATTGCAATAAAATTCTTGTTCTAGAAGTGGATGATCTAACATTCAACAATTGAAAAGAACTGCTGGACCTAAGATTATATTAAATCTGTACCTGTTGCGTGCAGATTGCGTTTGCGAAAGTCGGCGGTGGCTGAGACGACGCTTCTTCGTAATCGGCTGATCATTTTTCACCTGCTGTCTATTCATTATTATCACGTTTGAATACGACCCAACACAAAAATGGTAACGTGAAAAAATGAATTACGAAGCTCGAGCAAATGTGAACTTTATATTTGCTGACAGCTACACTGTTTACGGCGTAGCGAACCAAGAAACAAATAATCGATCATGCCTCGACTCTCGCTGGATCGACTTCGCGAATTCTATTTCATGCTCAAAAACATTGAATACATCGATTGATTGTTCGTATCGGCGCTTAGTGTGGTGGTGCTGCGATGTTTTTGGGACGGTACGCTCGAACAGCACGCATATGTGGCGGACTCGCTACCGCGAGTTTTGAGGGTGCGAGAAAGAGCTTTTCTCCGCTAGGTAACGCAATGCTGCGCGCGCATGCGATTCCACGCTGCAGCGGCTCGGACGAGTCATTCAAAGCTCAGAGCTCGACCGAGAAGCAGCTAGAAAAAAACTTAAAAAAAAGTAAAAAAAAAAAACATACATCATGTCCGGTGAGTAAATAATACTGTTTTTTAATTTTATTACGCAATTACAATTCGTATTTGTTTTTTTCTTATTGTGTCTCAGATATAATGTTTAGCGTTTATCAGAATCTTACCTACAATGTATCTGCTTTTCTAGCGGTCTTCTTTTGCATATACTGAACAGATGATTTGTAACAAGTCATGTCCCAAATTCATAGAATTTGCTCATACGAACAAGATATGATTTTCTGGATGTTGCGAATAATTTTTTTTTCTATCGCGGTGTTACCTTGGACATGCCGAAACTCGTAAAATTTCTCGTGTACAATAGTACCTATTTCCAAGCTGCAGAAAACGAAATTTCTTGAAATAATATCGGAACATGATGACGTGAAAAGAAAGAGAAGAAATATAATGTCGCAAATCCACTGAATTTTCATGGAATATTACGTACAACTTTATGTAACAAATCGGCGGGTTTTCAAATTTTTGCAATAATATTTCAATGAGGTTTCCGATGAGCGTCGGTATTCGTTTAGCATGATTTGCCTTAGTTCGATTTTTCACAATTATTGGTTCCAAATCTGAAGGTGATGCTATCGCAGAATCTTTGATTATGGTATGAAATTACAGACATCCAAACCGAACCGGCGGCCGGGACCAGCGGCACCGCGGAGCCCGGTCGTGGCGGTGGACGCGGGAGAGGCGGCCGCGGTGGCGGAGGGCGAGGGAGCCCCGGCACAACTGTGAGTTTATAAAAATAATGAAGTATAACATTTACGGGGTTCTGCGTGAAATTGACCAGTGATTTTTTCTCGCCAATTTTGATCAGGAAGAGAAATTTGTTTCACGATCGTTCTCACTCTCAAAAGTGGATTGGAATCCTTTCAACCTATTTCAAAAATCCGTTGATTATTTATATGTTGTTAATATACCTGGAGAATTCCAGCTCAACTCAACCATGCTCGGAACCTCATGGTCTTCGATTTTTATTAACATTTTTTTTCGTAAGTAGTACTACTTCAAGTAACCAAAACCAATTTTTTAAGATTTTTTTGGAAAAATCTGTCGTTGTTATGACCTCCGTAATTTTCATGTCACTCAAAATTGAGATTTTTTCTAACGACAATATCTTTACAACCCACTATCGTATCAAAAAATATTATCAGATGAAATGTACGTATTTTTAAATGAAATTTAGCAAAAAATTTATTACGAAATTTTTAACCCCCCATAATAACAGGAAACTACCCCTGGAGAGTGAAAAATCTGGCTAACAGGTCTTTGGACCCAATTGATTTTTTTGAAAACAATTCACAAAATCCTTTGAAAAAAGACGAAAATTTTGAGACCTTTTAGAAAGTGGGCCGGTTTTGCGGTACAATTATAGTAGTGGTGGTAGATTTCTTAGCAATGATGTAGATCATACGGGAATCAACCTAGCCTGGTCGAAATATATCATCTCGGCTCGATAAAGAGATCGATGGAAATTTTCCAGATTGTCATTGAGTAAAATAATCGACAGAACCAAACTTTATTTTCAAAAGGGTGATTATATTTCATGATTCTTTCGTCATCGATCATAGAATATAGACAAATCCACATTTTTGGATTTTTATTTATTTTTCAAATTGTTCATTGTCACGGTAGATTGATGGAAAAAAAGCGACCACGAAGAGTAAAGATTGCAATTACTTTTTGTCATTTTGGAGCGCGGACAAATAATAATTTTTATGAACTTTGAATAGTATTCATGAACTCAATTTCATGGATATGATTATTACTATCGAGTTAATATATGTTATGATTTATAATATCATAAATTTATAAAAATATTTGATTTAATTCACTCTATTGTTTAAATTTTTTTACATTTCAACACTACACTTGTTACTCGAATAAAATTGTTACTGAAATAGTTTTATAACTAAAGCAATGGATTTTTTTTGAACTGACTTTTTTTTGAATTACTCTATTTTTTATGTACTTCGGAATAACTTTCACAGAAATGAGAACGTGAGATTTTATATCAAAAATAAGTTCTTTGCTATTTAAAAATTGAAAAAAATATTTGAAATATATTGTTTGGAATTTTAATTTTTTTTTCATCAATCCGCCGTAAAAATAAACAATTTGAAAAAAATAAAATAAAAAAATATGAATTTTTCAATTTTCTCTGACTGAAAGTAGGGTGGACCCCACTTCCAAACAATTACCGAGAGTATACTTGAGCTTTTTTCTCGTAAAAATCAAAAATGCCCACCTGTTCGTCAATTTAGAATTGCATCAATATACAACAGTTTGAAACGATTTTTGAAATAGTGTGACGAGTATCATGAAAAAATTTATAAACCCGATCGATAATGGTGAAGGGAGATCATTGCCAGAGTTCGAGTGAAACCCGTCATATACTCTTTGATAACGATACTTGGAACGTGATCGCTCTGATTATTGCGTGGATTTCGAAACTACATATTTCAAATTTAACTGCTACTATCAATGTTTTATGCTGAGACGATTTTGTTTGTTTTTATAGGAGTCTAACAGTGGGTCTGTCGCCGCCCGAGGGCTGGGGCCACGGCGCAGCCGAAGCGGCGGTATGGCGGGAAGGAAGGCCCGCCGCCAAGCCTACCGTCGCGAGCTGGCTGCGCGCGTGGCAGCAGCAACAACAACAACAACAGCAGCAACAACAACAGCAGCACCAACAACAACAACAACAGCAGCAACAACAACAACAGTAACATCAACACCAGCAACAACAGCAACAACAACAACAGCCGCGCGGGGGCAGACGGGGGGCCGGGCCAGGGGTGGCCAGGCCAGAGGTGGCCAGGCCAGAGGTGGCCAGGCCAGGGGGGGCCGTGGCGGGGCCCAACCCGGGCCAAGCAGGGGCCGTGGCGGGGCCCAACCCGGGCCGAGCGGGAGCCGCCCCCCGCGAAGCGCGGGAGTAGCCGTATACGGTCGGCACGTGACCGTATACAATTATCAATATAGCGAGTAGACGGTCACGTGTCGGCCGTATACGGTCTTAGTTTATAAGTTTTTTGTATTATTAAACATAAATATAAATTATAATAAATTAATTATATCTAAATGATGAACAATATTTTATTCATTTTTGTAACTCGTCCACGTGAGCTCGACATGGCTACAAACCTCAGCATCTTCCATTCGATTTTTAATTTTATATGTCATCATCGCATCTCTGGACAACCTCTTAATTTTTTTTCTGATTTTCCAAATCAACCGGAGCTATGAATTTTTTCAACCAAAAGGACCTTTTTTAACATTCTGAAAAAAATTAAAAACATTCTGTAGATGATATAAAACAACCCTCCCTCACTTTTAGAATCGTGGCCGGAATTCGAAGATCAGAATGGTGCAAGTTCGAAAGAATTTCGGTAGCACATATGTTATTCGAAAAGCATTTTTCAAAAGACAATTTTTTTGATTGAAAATTTGGAGGTTCTCCAGAGATAGGCTGATAATATACAGAATTGAAAATCAAATCGGAGATGTCGAGGTCTGGAGCTGCCTTCGAGTTGACGTGGGCAGCCCCAAATATAATAGTTATGTGCCGGTAAGGATGGGATTCGGTTCGCGAAACACGCTTGGCGGGCGAGAAATTTTATTTGAGCACCGCTGCCGCTCAGCCCGACTGTGTAGCGTTGACGGCGCTCAAAACGTTGCGGCAAAGTCGTGAACTGTTCCTACGCGGCTTTCAGTGACGCAGAATAGAAAAACATGGCCGCGCTCACGATTTGTGTTTCGGCTCCCATATTCGGTTTTATGTCGCCAAATGGCAATAATCTGCGTTGTGATTTTTCCAAACGGTCGACAGGATTAGTGTGCAGGGGGCTCTGGTCGGTTATTCGGTGCCTTTTCCGTAAATTGTGCGTTTTTCGTGTAATTGTGGTTCGCGTCCGTGTGCTTCAAGTTGGTATAAGTGACAGCTGATCCGCAGCCTCGCAGAAATAAATCAATTACTAATTCAAACTGATCTTGTTCGTTCGTACCTGACCAGAGCCCCCTTCACCACAGTTCAATGAGTTGTCCCAAGCAGTTTCGGAGTGATCTGTTGTTTTACCGAGGAGTAATTTGAAATATGCGATTGCGTTCGCACGGACGTCACACAACCATGAAAAAATACGCGGTGGTGGGGGTCGCTGGGACAGCCTTAAGTTTTAATTGATACGCAATGTTTTGTGCGGTGGTTTTGTGCAATGGGCTGGAAGGCCAGCTGACTTCAGATTCATGTTTCAGCTGACCGCCCACGAATTTGAGGACTTGCAAACCGCCAAACAATTGCTTCTTCATTACTCCTCAATTTTTCCTTACTGCTCTCCCCTCAAATCAGAATTCTCCGCCATATTTTCCGAAAAACAATCAACTCGACCGATCTGAAAAAACCTCGGGTGATGGGTGGCGGGCTGAATTTTTTGTTTATTCGAAAATTTCGAATTCACGGGCTAACTTCACGAAGGTAAATTTTTGTGTTGCAAATAGTTGTTATTTCCTCCTCGATAAAACAGCAACTGCTTGGCTGACCAGCTCTCCATCGTTCAACAGGTAACGCAGTCGACTACGAATACCGACCTTGACCGACAACACGAATGCTCGAAGAAGTGCTAATGTCGGTACGACCACGTGGAATTCGGTCGGCAAGTGCAGGAAACTCCTATGCCCCCAAGCCTACTCAAGCCCACTTACCATGGAAAACATTTTTTCCAGGGCTGGCTGTCTTCCCTTTCTTCAGTCAACGGTACCGGGTTCACCGAATACCCGTTCGCGGGGCTGTAAGCACCTATATTGACTTCAATCGTTAGATCATTCGCTAAGAAACGTGTGCAGCTCAGGTAAAGAACGAAATTTAGAATAAAGTCATAGTTTTCTATGATTTGAATCGTTGTTTTTCGCGAAAGAAACTTATTCTCACGTATTTGTTGAATGTTTATGATCGTGACAGGCACTAACGCGAAAATAACTGCTGGGTTATGTTCCTATGAAATATACAAATTTGATGGTTGTTATGCGCCATCAAGCGGTGAGCAGAGGCGCCTCGTTATTGAGGCCCCTGCATTACCGCATCGTACAAAGGCCCGCACGAGGCGCTTTGGTCACTCAATATGCCTCTTAAGGCTGTTGGACCCCACGTGACCCTCACTAATACATTCACACACCTACGAGGAAATTTCGCCCCCTAAATTCTCCGAAATTGAGGAAAATTCGAGGTAGCTGTTGCGTGCAAATAACTTCAAGGATCAAACTATTGTGGGTGAAATAACAACGGTTTCTCAAAAATCACAAAAATTTGGTAATTTACTGATAATATGACAGCTGTCTCACGGATACACACTTTGACGTGAAAAACATGGCCGCTATGAGAGGCGATTGCAATTACGATTCAGTGAGATTATCTTTTGTCGCACTTGTTGATCACTCATTATTACTTCACCCACAACAAAATAACAGTACAAATGATTGAAACCTGATATCAGGTCGCAAAATAAGCTAACCTCGGAGAATTTAGGGGGCGAAAATTCCACCGTCAAGAGATGGCGTTACTGGTACATCTCGGACGAATTCGCTAGATATTTCAACGAGCAACAGATTTTCGAGGGCCCTGTCCTTTTGACTCACACAGCACGCACATTTGTGTCGTATACGGAACATATACTAATGCGTTCCGAGAGCTACGCTGGATCACGAGACTCGGCAGAGCCTCGCGCCAAGCACGTTCAAACTGTAATTGCAGTAACTCAACAAATCTGGTTTGATCTTTATCATGGCCTGATATCGGGTTTCAACAATTTGTACTGTTATTTTGTTGTGGGTAAAATAATAATGAGTGATCAACAAGTGCGGTAAAAGATGATCTCCGTAAATCATAATTGCAATCGCCTGTCACGGCGGCCATCTTTTCACATCAAAGTGTGTATCCGTGAGACAGCTGTCATATTATCAGTAAATTACGAAATTTGTGTGATTTTTAAGGAACCGTTGCTATTTCACCCACAATAATTTGACCCATGAAGTTATTTGCATGCAACAGCCACCTCAAATTTGTCTCAATTGCGGAGAATTTAGAGAGCAAAATTTCCTCGTAGGTGTGTGAATGTATTAGTGAGAGTCACGTGTCCGCCAAGTATATTCAAAAGATTGCAGCATTGAGTAACTCATCAAATCTGGTTTGATCTTTATAATTTCTTTCCAAAAATATCCTGGAATGTTGGAATACTGCTGAAAATTTTTAAAAACCTCCGACTTCTTTCACGTAATAGATATTAGTCTGTCAAATGTACGGGTGTGGCAGCGAGATTGAATAACATTTTCGGCAAAAATTGACCCTCCTCAATATTTTAGAAACATTCGTAAGAAGCTACAGAAATAAAACCCCCTCAAATTTATCACACAAATGTCTGAAACCTCCGAAAGCTTGAGATTTTTGGGTAACATTATAGGGATTCTCCAGAAATAATTCCGCAGGAGTCGTAAGAATTCGCTATTACGTAAAAGACAAAATTGTAGACTTCACTGTTTATGATTCATCCTGAGCTCACTTGAGTATACGCTAGCGAGCCAAAATGCTCTTCAGGGAATTTATCCAGTAAGATCAAAGAATAATTAGACATGACGAGCAGTTAACACTTCATCCGGTGTTGCTCCATGTGATAATACCCAAATCTTCGAACCAACTTCTCAATTTCACTAAGTACCACTCTTCATAATAATCAGAGTTGTGTAAGCCGTCGAAGAAAGATGTGTGGTGCTTTAGATACAAACAATAATGCCTGAAATTACACATGAATCTATTAGCCTGATCGAATAATGGTGGGGTATAAAATACTAAACGACATATTCAAAAAATGTAATTTTTATTGGAAAAAAAAAACACCAAGCATCCCGTCGTCTACTTATTGCCAATTATTAGTAATAATCGTAGACGACGGGAGCTGACCCGCCACGCCGACGGCGGTAATACGACCGCCGACGGTGGGCATTTCGGCGGCCCCTGCCCACTGCCGGCTGTTCATGCTGCTGCCGCTGCTCCTCCTGTTCGGGCTGCTCCGGCAGCTCACCGGGATCAGGCGGCTGTTGCTGTTGCTGCTGCGGCTGTTGTTGTTGCTGTTGCTGCTGCGGCTGTTGTTGTTGCTGCAGCTGCAGGAGCTGCTGGCTCTGGACCAGCAGCTCCTGCCTCATTACCGCCACTTGTTCTGATAGGGCCCGCAGCATATTTGGCTGTAAATAATCATGAAGTCAGAGCCAAGAGTATCCCATACAAAACGTAAATCTATGCTCCGGCTCTATTCCCCAAGTTACCCAAAATAAGCAACATTAAAGAATCACATACCAATCCAGGGCCCGCCTCCCCTGGCCCGGCGACTTCGGGATTCATGTTATCTGAAAACAAAATTTCTTTATCACTTTTTGATCACATTACAAAAGTAACATAGGAGCACCTTGCATATGCTTTGCATGATACAGAAATAACACAGCCGACCCAGCATACTACACGTAAATAGATAGCTCGTCCACAGTTTTATATAGAGAACCACATAATGAAACTAAATCAATTCGAAAAATTTGAGAATAAATTTTTGGTGATGTAATTAAGGTTAGCTAGCAAAAAGTAAGCAAGCAGTTGCGAAGTAGTATTTATATTTTGAATATACACTTTCGTATCGCAAATTGATGAAGGTGTATCAAAGCTATTTATACAGTGGTTACAAGGTCGAAGCGTGTTTACAAAGATGAGATTTACTCACCAGGCATTATTTTCTCCCTCTTCGTTGCGAATGAAAAAATCAGCGTCGGTAATTAAAGTAAGCGCCACAGCAAAGTCTGCCAACTTGACATCGCCAACCGGTTCGCGCCACGGGCACGCATATGGGGACGCTCGCCTCAACGAGTTCCCCCCTCGCCCTGCCGGACGACAACGTAAAATATGACGTTGGTACCACTAATACTCGTGTTTGTTCCAACGTTCGGTTTGCCGTCGGGATTCCCTTCCTTCTCCGTGGAGATCAGTGGATTGCAACCACGTTTTTTCCAGTTGTTCGCGCGTATCTCACGAAAATTGTTGGCATCGTAGCCTAGTTTTCAAAATCGCAACTCGTAAAAACTTAACAGCAATAGCTTGTGCGGGAATCGCATTTATTTTACAGTTATAAGCTCGTCGTTTCGTAAAACGCTGATAAAAATCGCGCGACTCATTCCATTTCTCTTATACCACGTGTTTTTGTGAAATTGTGGCGGAAGAAAGAAAAAAGAAGAGAAGAGATATAAAAAATGGGAAAACGAGCATCTTTGGGGCACGGTAGATATTGGCTGTCTGCAAAACCTCCGAGTCGAAAAAAAAAATACCGTCAACGCAGACAAATGACTCCAAGTACCTTGATATCAGTCACTCAACCCACACTAATTGTAAGTGATGTTGATATCGACATGGATCAAGAAGCTGATGTTGCCCAAAATGGATCATCGGTAGGCAGCCCAAAAGTGTATCAAGTACACGAAGCTCTGGACGCAATCGATGACCATCACGACGTGTCTCTGGACTCCGATCCCAGTGAATCCGTTCCAGATTTCACCTTTGAGCCGGTTGATCAAGAGGCCAAAGAGGAGTTCGAACCTCCCGGGACACATGTTGTTGATTTTGGCTACATGTTTGCTGATTGTGAGTTGCACCGCAAATTTGATAATCATGACAAGATCATGGGCTGTACATTTGATGCGGTGCAGTTGGTTTCAACACAACTCATTGGGCTACAGACGAAATTTTCATTCCAATGCAAGATGTGTGAAATGAAGGCATCTATCTCATCCGAACCTGAAGAATCGAAGATCCTTTCAGTCAATGAAAGCGCAGTAGCTGGAGCTGTGTCAATTGGTACCGGATACTCACAGGCTAAAAAAATGTTCAACGCGATGAATATTCCTTTCATGACATCGAGTACTTATCATCACTACCACGATGAAGTTGCTGATGGAATGGATAAAGCATTCCGAGAGGAAATGAAAATAGCTGGTGAAGAAGAAAAAAGGCTCGCTATTGAACGTGGTGACGTCAAGAATGGAACACCATTTATTCCAGTGATTGCGGATGGCAGCTGGATGAAAAGATCATACAGATCAGGAAGATTCGACTCAGCATCAGGTCAGCGACAGCCACCCTTACGACGACACGGAAGTGCAAAAGATTGAGTGCACAAATCATCTGTTGCGTAATCTTACCAACAAAATCAAGGAGGCAGCGACAAAATCAAAAGTAACAGCAGCTGCAAACACCAAGGTCAAGACGATGTCGCAGTCGAAGAAATCCATCGGAGAATGGAGAAAACTTGTTGAAGGTAGAGCTCTGAGATTCCGAACTGCTGTAATGTGTGCCAGCAAGTACCGTATGGCAGAAACAGTTAACGAGTCTCAGAAAGTAGAACGCCTGAGAAAAGATTTGGTCAACATTCCAAGTCATATTTTTGGCGAACACAGAGATTGTGCCGCATTGGGTTATTTCTGTGATGGTGCTCCAAAAGCAGGTGAAGAAAATGTGGTGCCAATTCTGAAGGAACTGGACATCTATGATGCAATTTGTACGGCTCTTACTCAACTAAGTTGGAATGCCAAGAGTCTCTTGTTCAACGTCACCAGCAATACTGTCGAAAGCTACAATGCAGTCGTCAGTAAATTCATCGGTGGAAAGCGCGTTAACTTCGGAAAAAGCAACTCTTACAATGCCCGAGTTGCTGGCTCTGTTGTGCAGTTCAACACGCAAGAGTCGTACGCAAAGTTGAGTGCTGCGATGGGAAAAGCACCAACTCCAATTATCCAGCACACGCAGCTCCTACGCAAGAGATTCAATCTCAAACGGTTGGAAAAATCACAGGCCACGAGGAAACAACCCAGAGAAACATCTTCCTCGAAACCTAGTTCGTCTCGACAGAAACTCAATTCAGACCAAGACTATGGTCTGAACTGCAATAAGCCAGATCTTCCCAGTGCTGAATTTGAAGCACAAGTTCAGCTACATTTCCTAAGACTGAGCGACCAACAAGCCCAACGAGATCTCATCGAATCTCGTACGAGAAATCAATCCAACAGCGGAGAATGGAGGTCTTTGAGAAGGAAATTACTCACGGCGTCCAATTTTGGCAAGGTATGCCGAATGAGGCCATCGACTCTCTCCGCAAGCACGGTGAAAAGCATCTTGTATCCGCAAGAACGACCTCTTCCAGCTCTGGAATGGGGCAGACGAAGCGAAAGCAAAGCTCGTCAACAATTTGAAGAAACCGCAGACGTACAGGTTAGCGAGTGTGGCCTCTTCATCGATTCGGAACATTGCTACCTAGCAGCGTCTCCTGATGGCTTGATAAACGACGACGGCCTTATCGAGATCAAATGCCCATTCAGCGCAAAAGATGTCACTCCGGAGGAAGCCATTAAACAAAAGCTTGGAGACATTCACAGGATCTACGACAAGAGTAATCCAGAGAGGATGAATGAGATCCATCCTTACTTCTACCAGGTGCAAGGTCAACTTCACATTGCACAAAAAGACTATTGTGCCTTTGTCCTGTGGACACCAAAAGGTATGAAAACAATCAAAGTCTTCAGAGACGATATTTTTTGGCAACACAAAATGTTGCCTCACCTAACTAGGTTTTATGAATCTTGCATGCTCCCGGAAATAATTGACAGTCGGTACCTTAGAAATATGGTACTGAGAGAACCAGAGTATATACTCAATGCTCAGAAACAGAGAAAATGCAATAGCAATACCAAATCATAAAGTAGTACCATGGACGTTTTTATACACACTGTGATGAGTATGTTACAAAAAAAGTACTGTGAAGTCGTCGATATTTTGCCACCTTGTAGCTTGCCTTATCGCTGATACTTCTTGCGCTGATCCGATAAATCTCCAAGATCATTAGCTGGTATTCGTACTATTGCAGAAAATATAAACAGCAAAGGCAAAGCTATTATTGCAAAAAGGGGACGTCAAACTCATGGTTCTGTCCTAATCCTCTTGAGAGTTCAGGGTGAACTATCCTAGCGAGAGTCATATCGCAGAGATAAACACTCACATAAACAAAGATTCAATGAGTTTGGCAGAAGTTCTTGTACGACTTCACAGTATGAAAATACTCGGTTTAGTGAAACTCTTTTATTACGAGGCTTAGACCTAGGTAATCTTATGTCAACTGATGGTGATCCACTCATGTTTGGCACCAACTCCCTGTGATATGACCATTGTGCTAGGATCGTTCGGTTCACCTTGAACTCTCGAGAAGGATTACGACATTCTAAACGGACGCATATTCATCCCTTCCCTATTGTCTAGTAGTTCACAAATTGCATGATTATAGATTTTTAATATTCTGGTACTTTGACAGTTTGCAAGTTCTCATTTCCAACTTCGAGCTCCCAAAGTCTACGTATGTTTTGAGCAATCCTCATCCTGCATTATAATTTTACCCAATTTTTCAATGAAATATCTTTGAGTACTGAGTTACGAGCACTCGATGCGTATCTGCGATTGATCAGGCGATACTTTTGAGGAGTCTGACAAACGTAAATCTGTTCGGAGTGTTTCGTGCCATCTGCTGTTGAAGATATTTTTTTAGGACTACACCGCCTGTATATCCTACATCCCATACCACCTGTAATTACATAGGGTATTGTTACATATAACTGCATGTAAGATACACTAACGCATATTTTTCGGAAATTCTACAACAAATAATTTATCAACCATATTTCTATTACAGAGTTTGTTTTTCACAAGAGAGCGTGGAAAAGTTATTATCTGAGAAACTTCTGAGAATTTGGTAGCAATTGACTAACGAGATGACAGGAGAGATTGCACGACATATTCCAAACCATAGCCTCGACGTATGACAGGATTACCATCTCACCAGCCTTTGGGGATACAATACCAATTGTCCCTTGGAACGGAAACTTTTCTATAAAATCAAGGTACAGATACTATTTGATCCTACATATGCCATGTGTACTGAATATTATTGACAGCAGGTGTTTCAACCAAGCAATGAAACAGCTTCTTCTATACAACCGCAATAACTTTACATTTGTCGAGAATAACTATCACATTATATCTTTACAGGGACTTGTGGATACCAAATGCCATGGACTGGTGGACACAGGATTATGAGATCATCGGAGTTTCATAGTTTACCACATAGATTCGTTTATGTAGAATTTATAGTTACAATGCACAATAATGTGATCGTGTGTAAACAGTGTTGTACATTAGTAGCACAATTTTAATTGTGACGTTGATAGTCAATTCATATTTCTGTTTTTGGATCAAACCTCTGTGCATCTGATGCTATTTTCAAGTACAATCATAAAATGATTTAGCACCACTTGTAACTTCATGTTTAGATGTTAAAGTTGATTTTGATATATTTATCTCTTCAAAGGAGTAAAAGAACCATACAATTCAACTGTAGCAATTAATCGGTTAAAGAACAGTTTCGGTATACAACTCTTCACGGTTTTCGAAATTATATTTTTTAGGCTGTCATACCTTCTTTGTTACTCGCATTACTAGTTTGTGTACCAGTCATCTCTCCGTGATTCTAGTTATAACTTTTGATCGTGGACAACACTGTATAAATATAATTCTGGAAAAATCTATATATCCTTTGAAATTGATACAAGGAATTACAAAAATAAAAAGAACATAGTGGCAGTTCTTCAAAACTGTTATAGAATTTAAAAGTATTTGGCGTTCAATGTATTAACATGTTGTGGATAACGCCCAGCGTTGTAACATGAGTAACCATCGAGGGTTTCGAGGACTATGATTATGTTTACTTGATTGCTGGAAAGTTAATGTAGCGTTTGTCCGACTTTGATTAACAATTTTTATAGTTTTAGATTATCTACGTTATACATGAACGCATTATCATTTCGGGGATGATCAACGCATGCGTTTTAGTATATCTACTTCATTACTAATTGTACAAATATGCAAACTCATGTATATGCATATGTTCAAAATTATGCCTGGCAATAAATAAATCAAACAACAATATTTTCTTAAAAGCATCAAAAATCTACCGTCCGGTATCCAGCTTGAACTTTACGAATGCATGACGTGCATAGACATTAGTACCTTTCATACATAGAAATACTGCATAATAGATCTTCGGCAAATAATATCGTAAGATATGTAATAATCCACATTGAGTAGCAAAAGTCAATGTATACTCAATTAAGAAAATATACAGGGCCCTACCAATAGCGCCAGTGTTTCGTTCGAGCACGGCCCTGGTGGGACTTAGTTCGAACGCTGACCAACTACTGTCGCTGAAGTATGGAGGGCTAGAGAAGAGGAGACGCAACTTCATGCGCCCCACTCCTAAAACATGTACCGCTTTTTTGCACTCTACGTGAGCGTAGAGAGCGAGCCTAGAACTCGACGCGCCTCCAACGGCAGTTAACGAAACTCAGTTAGCAACGCGCGGCATATGTTTAAATATTTCAATTGTGAAGCGTTGGTTGCATCTTTCAATAATTTTGTATTGTTTGTAACAATTATTGAAAATAAAAAACCTGTGGAATAAAATGAGCTGTGCAACTTTTAAATGCAAATCCGGATATTCATCCACCCGGAAAAAAAACCACCTATTAGGAATAAAAAATAAAATTTTGTTTAAGGCACCGAAGGTAAGACAACAGGCAAGCCACACGGCTCAAAATTTCTACAATCATACCTTTATTATGTTAAATCTAGAACGAGAATCTTTTTAATAAATGGAAAACCGTTGTGTATGCACGAACTGGAAAGATTCTGGAATGCGCTGCATATGTATGTGAGGCGCACTTTTTAAATTCTGAAGTGATCCAATATGATGACCACACAATGCCCGATGGTTCATTAGTCAGGGTAGAAAGAGGCAGGCCAAAGCTTGCTGCTGAGGCTGTCCCATCTGTTTTCACTCCGAACCAGCTTTTGCATGGGCAGGATGACATGGTTCAGTGTGATCCAGTGATGCATGAGCATGAGTGTGAAGACTCCCTAGTATTCGAAGACTTGGTTGGGAACTTGGCAATCTTGAACCTGCCCAATAAATTGTGGACCACGGTTTTTCTAGAACCAACAAAAAAAATATTGTTCGTAAAATGGAATCCCATAGATTACAGCACGAATAAAAAAGTTATCCTCAGTGAAACTTTGTCCCTGACGGTAAAGATTTACTTTACATAGGATGTTTGCTCTATCTAGTTTTTCAGACAAGTGGATCCCTCAACACATTATCTTCCCACATTATTTAAAAATCCTATTGCTCCATATCTCCATTTTCCAATCACTCCTATGATCCACTTCTAGATTATCCTGCATGAGCAGATAGTTGACATCCATAGCATATCGGCGAGTCCAGCTACGCTCACAAATGTGGTTGAGGCCCTACGCATTGTGGATGAACTCCCATTATGTCCTGGAATCCAATCGGAGGGCAGCAGTATTAGGTATGTCATTGAATATCGATGATGCCTCTGTAGTAAATTGCTACTCGCTCATACTCTTTCAGCTCATGAAACGTAATGCTCTTCTGGTAATTAAATTAAGTGAGGATTGTAATTCTCTTTCGTCCTTCTGTTTTTGTAAAAAATTTTCCAAAGAACATACAAAACACAACAACTGTCAAAGATTTACGAAAGTAGCCAATGCTTGAAGTAGTTTCGAATGAATGAACGATCAATCAATTTTTTCCTCCTCCTGTCTTCCCAGATCAAAATCTTGTGAGTTGTATTTGACACAACACAACAAATGATCACGCTGTTGTGTGCACTGCCAGAAGCAACGCAAGATAAATCTGAAGCTGCATCAAAATGCTCAGAATATTTGTAAAAAACGCCACGAGAAAACCAAAGACACTTTAAAGTGTATAAAGCGCAAGAATGTCAGGCTGCAACGCAAGGCATGGTTCAAGTGCATTTTCATCGTATTATTTGACAACATTAACAGTTCAATGACACGTTTTTGGAATAAAGCTTGCCATTGGACTAATTTATCTAAAATTTGGTTACTCTGTATGTATTCACCTACATTGTATTAACGTATCTATGCTCGCTTTTCTCCAGGTATTGAACTTGAAAAGTCTTATTGAAGTGGCTAGGAAAAGGTGCGCGAACATTGCCAAAGAGTCAATCGACAATGTGATTTCTTCTCTGCCAGAAGCACAGCAAGAAGCTGTAAGGGCATGTCTTGCGGCGTCGAAAGTAAAATGTCCAACGGGCAGGCGTTATACCACCGCTTGGGTGTACGAATGTTTGTTATTACGTATAAAAAGTCGTAAGCTTTATGAACATCTTCGGTCGCATCAGATTCTGGCTCTACCTTGCGCAAATACTCTGACCAGATACATCAGGCGGATGAGTGGTTGCTATGGCTTCCAGCAAGCTACCTTCGATCTCCTGAAAAAGAAATCAGAGTCATTAAAACCCGAAGAAAAAAGAGGTATGAGGCAAAAAAAAATGTTAAATATCATTGCTGTGCGAATATTTCAAATTTGTAATCACCGTTCTACTTATAATTAAATTGTGTAGGCACATTATTGATCGATGAAATGAAACTCGCCGAGAAAGTTGCTTTCAATCGCCGTACTCTCGCGATAAATGGCTTAACTGACCTCGGTGATCATACACCCAGTCATCAGAAATCGTTGAAAGGAGACCATGCATTGGTGATGATCTTCCAACCCTTTCGTGGATCCTGGGTTCAGTCTCTGGCGGCCTTTCTGAGTAGGAATTGTGCTTCCTCAAATGTTCTCCATCATTTGATACTGGAGTGCATCATTCTATTAGAGAAAGCAGGTTTCCATGTAGATGTTGTGACTACCGACGGTGCAAGTTGGAACAGATCAATGTGGAAGCTTTTCGGTATCACTGAGGATAATACCAGCTGTGAACACGTTTATGATGACACAAGGAGATTGTGGTTCTGCTCGGACTTTCCACACTTGATTAAAAACTTGAGAAATTTCTGCACAAAGTTACCACAGACATGGGTAACAAATAGTTTTGTCATTATCTCTCTAAGCGAAAATACCATTCATACCAAGTCCTACTTGGTCTCTTGAAATTCCTCTGTTGTGGTACGAACAAAAAAAGAATCTTTATTAAACTTTACAGACACCAGATGGTGAGGTACATTTAAAACACTGGGAGGCAGTGATCGCAAAAGACGATCCTCTGGGATTTAATTTGAAAGTTTGCCCAAAATTGTCTCGGGAAGACATTCATCCTCAGGGATACCAAAAAATGAATGTTGGCCGAGCCTATCGTGTACGTGCCACTCCAGTTATCTTATTATGAGCTGCCAATTTCATCGTACTACTACTTTACCACATACCAAGACATCTGAATACTCTGATTTCATCAATTTTGTGAAATTTACAGTTTTTTGGCAGAGATACAGCAATGGGCATGCTTATCTATCAAGCTGATCATGAGGACTTAGCCAACTGTATTTCTAGTGTCACATTTATTAAGCGTGTTCATAATCTGATAGAAGCTATGAGTTCTAGGACTCCACTGAACGCCTTACGGAATAACAGCAAGGCTATGGAGGTACTACTTTTTTGCTATGAATGTAACAGCCAACTGTGCCAAAATTGACAATTTTAACTGATAATATTCCCAAGCATATCCGTTCATTCTTGGCATACCTGCGTACATGGGAGAGGGAGGCCAAAGAGAAAGATTATATCTTTATGTCGGATAGCACATGCTATGGATTGAATGTGACTCTTCAGACTGCATTAGATCTTCTTGAATATCTATCTACCGAACATGGCTTCGAATATCTGATGTTAGCTAGGCTGAATCAAGATGCCCTAGAGGTTGTGAATTTAATACATTTTTAATCTTTTGATGAAACCTGCTATTTGATGGCCCTGTTAAACTAATGTACTTTTATAGGAGACGCGAAAAACAAAAAAGCCTTTTTTTTCGCGTCACCCTAGTAATCATAGAATATACTATTCTAGCTTTTCTTAACTGGGGATTTTTATTCACAGCGATTTTTTGGAATGATGCGTGATGCGTGTGGGTCAAATGATCACCCAGACTCGATCGTTTTTGCACAATTGTATCGTCTGGTTAGCACATATTCGCTCGTGAAGCCACCAAAGGGCAGCAACATATCTGGGGCTGAAATGATCCATAGTTTGCTTCAAATTAAAGACTATGATGAGGCTAACGAACAAGCACAGAAATTTCAATCTCACCTAGACAAGATGCTGGATGACGGAGCTCCCTCGGAGGATGTTGCAGTAGTCGCTGCAGCTGCCGCAGACCACAATTATAATGTTGGAAGTACTTCTGATTTTGTAACGGCATTTATATCCGGATATGTGGCACGGAAGGCTTCGAGATTCACGAAGCGTGGAGACTGCCTCAAAAGTTTAAAAACTGATCAGTCTGCTGCAAGGGACAAGATGATAGATATCATCAGTAAAGGCTATTTAATTCGGCCATCTGAACTCCTGTCCAAACTTATTACAATTTTGGAGGCAGCAGTGATGAGGGTAGCTTCGGGAGGGGAGCTGCGATCAAACACTCTGTTTGTAATCGCTGAGGTCTTGGAGGATGAACCTGATGTGCCACAGGTTGGTTGTCCGCATCATCGGCACACTATTACGGAGGCTGTGATCAGATTTTATCTGATTACCCGCATGCATTTTCTGTGCAATACATCAAATAAAATTGATAATGCAAAAGCTGAAAAAGCCAAGTATCACCGTAAGACCGCAAGATTAACATAGTATGCGTTGAGCAACCGCGTTTTCCAACATTATATGTACAACTAGCTGCAAACACCTGCTTCACTACATCTTTCTTTTCGTGGTCATATAATTATTGCAATACATTTCAGAGGTTTCCCGATCATTTACCGAATGTTTAAAATAATTCAGAATATTCTAAACTCATTAAAAAAACCTTCAATTCATTCGAAACATTCTAATATATTTTACAGCTTTCCTGATCATTTTCTAAATTTATAAAACAATCTAGAACATTCTAAACCGACTTCAAAAGACTCGGTAGAGTCTCGCGCCAAGTACATTCGAAGAACGGGCGCACTACCGAGTATCTTTACTGCGACGGGACCTCAAAACGGAAGTTCAGTTCGCGTTTAATCGAATAGCTTCCATATTGATAATATTACAGCAAATGTGGAATCACTTTCGTTATATAAATCGGGGACGAGCTTTCATTTAAGCCTCATTTCAATAAAATCGGTTGTCGGAGACTTACATTATTTTCAACTTATTTCAGACATCCAAATATATTTTACAGCTTTCCGGATCATTCTTCAAATTTCTAAAACCATCCAAAATATTCCAGACTCATTAAAAACATTTACAATTAATTGAAAACCTTTTAGTATATTTTAAAGCTTTACAGGCAATATAGGCATGCACACTCCATTTATATATGTGTGTAAACAGACAGATACAGATACAGATAATAAACGTATTACCTACTTGTTGTTTGTTTTCTTCACTTGACTCGTTGTTCATCACTGATTTTCGTTCATACTCATTTACTTCACATTATAACGAGAAGGGGGCTTCTCTAACCATACCCTCCATAAACACTTCACGATTTCACATTCGAACAGTTCAAATGATCGTGACACGTGTTCGTCTTCTCACTGCTTGTTCTGTTTCGCTACAACCATCTTGTTTCGATGACGCCCGCCAGAGGCACGTCGAGTGCATGGCTCGCGGTCGCAAGGCGAGTATATGGGACGCTTGTTATGACCGGAGTTGGGTCTCCTCTTCTCTAGCCCTCCATACGCTGAAGTCAACACGGAATTAGTCACGTGGTGTCCAACACCCTTAAGGTACGAGGAGGCACATTCTCCGCACTAATTGACACAGGTAGCACTTTGAACCTAATTAAAGAATATTGTATACCCCAAGTAGTAAGCTATAACCTGGTAAATCAATCGAAGGTACTCAGGGGCTTTGGGGAATCACATACCCCAAGCACCCAGGCGTTAGTGTACGATGATATCATCGATAACGAAACATTTAGAATTCCAGCTACCGTTGTGCCCAACCAATCATTCAACGCCGACATGGTTTTGGGACAAGCCTTTCTAGATTCGGTAGATTGGAGCGTTAGAGGAAACAAGATGATTTTTAAAGCCAGAGAGAACCACGAGGAAGAAGTTATGATGGTAACGAACATGGAGGTGGAACCAACAGAACCGGAGAAGGAGAAATTGGACTTGAGTCCCCAGTTGACGGTGTAATATTTGTCCTGTATTTATAAATTAAGATTCTGTCAACTTAAGTTTATTATTTTATTTCTCAAAAAGGTAGGCCCTTTCAGTAAGTTGGAATAAATCTCGTAGGCAGATTTCAGTGGATAGTGACATGCACAATTCTTTATTAATTGCCCCACAGGCGTAGAAACAATCTGGTAGGCTTATTGATCGAAAATGTCATCTATCATTTATATTATCAGATCGATAGTCGAGAAATGTATTTTAACAGAATAATACTAAACACAAGACAACACAGTACTCTATAGGCGCGATTAAGCTGACCGAATTTATAAAATAATGAAGCAACAAATGGCGAGTACGACAACGGACGAACAGATATGAAGATGACACGGTATCCTCATGAAATTTACAAAGAAACACATATAGATATTTGGCAGATATTTAAGAAAACATTATTGAGAAATGATTTTGTGACACGAGGTACTGGATACGGTGTAAAAGTCCACGCGAGGCTCGCGGGATGAAACAATAATAGGTATGCTCGCGACGGTGGTCACCGGAACAGAGAGCCTGAGCGATTTCTGTCTCACAGGACTTCGTAGTTATTACGTATGTCGTTTGGATTCCGTGGTATCATGTGACCGACACTATGTGAGTCCTTTTCGTGCTGTTCTTGGTTTTACTCGATGTTCCATTACAATGGCGGCACAGAAATCACAGATTCAAAAGCAAGTTGACGCGTGCACAAATAAACATAAAACGAGTACCGAGGTAAGAAAATTACCAGTTGCATTAAAAATAGAATTAAAAACAGACAAACCAGTTAGATCAGCCCCGCGGAGGCTAGCCCATAACGAAAGAGACGCAGTTGACAATATTATGGAATATTATTTACAAGAAGGCATTATCAGACCCAGTAATTCAGAATACTCCAGCCCAATTGTTCTCATACCAAAGAAAACAGGGGAGTATCGCATGTGCATTGACTACAGGGAGCTCAACAAACAGATAATTCGGGATAGTTTTCCGCTGCTGCAAATCGACGATCTCATCAGTAACTTGAGTGAAGCCACATTCTTTACGACCATCGATTTAAAAAATTGATATTTTCACATTCCGATTGACGAAAGCTCAGTTAAATATACCTCATTTGTGGTACCCGGAGGACAATTCGAGTTTTTAAAAATGTCTTTCGGATTGACTAATGCCCCTGCTGTTTTTCAGAGATGCATCACCTATATCTTTGATGATTTGTTACGAACACGAAAGGTGCAGATCTATATGGACGACTTACTGATTGCGATAGAGACGATTGATGAGAACTTAAAATACATCCAACTTGTGCTGGAGAGGATGAGGGACTACAGACTGCAATTACGACTTGACAAGTGTTCATTTGTGAAGGGTGAACTAGAGTACCTAGGATATAGAATCACAAAGAACGAGATTAAGCCAGGACTGGCTAAGACCGAAGCGGTACGTCAGTTTCCAACACCACGGACACAGAGACAACTACGAGGATTTTTAGGCCTCACCGGGTATTTCAGGCGGTTTGTACACGGCTACTCCTCGATAGCCAAGCCATTAACAGATTAATTAAAAAACAATGCCAAATTTGAAATTACCAGAGAACACATTCAAGCAATCGATAAATTAAAGGATAGCCTAATTAATGAACCCGTTTTAAAAATATGCAGCCCGACGAAGGAGACGCAGCGACATACAGACGCAAGTAGTCACGGCTTCGGAGCGATCTTACTCCAAAAGCAGGAGGATCAAAAGCTTCATCCAGTCTGCTTTTACAGTGGCAAGACGACTGACGAGCAGAAGAATTATCACAGCTTCGAACTTGGAACGCTCGCCGTCGTGAAAGCTCTGGAAAAGTTTCGCCTATATCTCCTGGGGAAGCCTTTTGTCCTAGTCACCGACTGCGATGCGATGAGACGAACATTGGAAAACAGGGATATCAACCGTAAGATTGCCAGATGGAGTTTGGTACTCCAAGAATACGATTTTACCACAGAACACCGGAAAGCTGAGAAAATGGCACACGTCGATGGGTTGAGCCGATGTCATGACGTCAACACCATAATAGTGGAAGATGATGATTACGATGGCTTACTGGTGCTACAAGATTTGGATTCAGAAATTATGGAGATTAAGACGAAAATAACAGACGACGAAGAAAAGCCACAAGACTACAAGGTAATAAATGGAAAACTCTTCAAAATTTTCAAACAAGAATATTTGTTCGTTGTACACTTGGCGAGGACATAACTGGCGTATTTAGACAGAACGCGATGAGATTTAGGTTGGTATTAAATCCTAGTCTAGGCAGCGAGTGCAAAAACGGGGATTTGGTTTTTCGCAAATATCTCAAGAACTAATTGAGATTTTCGAAATTTAAAAAAAGATTCGAAAAGAGGAAAAAATTTCCTCAAAAAAGTTCTGACTCCCGAAGCTATAGGACCATTATTTACAATTTTCCCAAAGGGGTGAAAGTACGGTCGAAAACGGGTAGTCTGGCTTGCGCGCGTCATATCACGCAATGAAACGGCCCACAAACCAGACTACCCGTTTTCGGCCGTATTTTTACGCCTCTGGAAAAATTATAAATAATAGTCCTACTGTTCCGGGAGTCGAGACTTTTCTCAATGAAATTTTCTCCTCTTTTCGAATCTTATTTTAAATTTTGAAAATCTCAATTAGTTCTTGAGATATTTGCGAAAAACCAAACCCCCGTTTTTTTTTTCACTAAATTGTTTATAACTTTTAGAATTTTTGCGAGCGGAACTTGATTTTTTTCAAAAAACTTCTACATGCTGTCCCGAATCGAGAGACACCTCGTTCATATTTTTCCGAGACTGCTGAAAAATGTGGACCTAAAAAGCACTTGCTGCCTAGACTAGGATATTTAATACCAACCTACAGCTCATCGCGTTCTGTCTAACTACGCCAGTTATGTCCTCGCCAAGTGTACCGAGAGGAATGAGACGAGATTTGGTAATGAAGATACATGAAAGAATAGCACATTCAGGAGCGGACAAAACGACTGCAGAGTTGCGCAAGCAGTATCATTTTCGCAATATGCGTAAATACGTAAAGAAATGTTTAGTCATTATAATGATACCAATTTGCACTGAAATCATCCTAGTGATGAGAGAAGCTCATCGGCTGCGCCGTCATTCCGATAGTCCAAGCGTGTTATATTTGTTGCGCGTCACCGTCCATAAGGACGAATTTGAAGATTCGATCTGCAGATCGCTCAAGCGCTAGGCCCACAATTTCTCAGAGGTCGATCAAGGGTCTGTTTTACCATAAAACGCAGATGGCGCCCTGGGCTGGCGCTCTCATTTTGCAACTTACTACCTTATGACTCTGACTTTTCGCAACTTGTCCGATCTAGTTCAATATATCTATGCTATGGCGGACGCACTAGTGATTCTCAAATAACGAATTCTTGTGGTATTCTCGATTTGATAGAACCAGGCGACGTAATTTTAGCGGATAATGGATTTCCTGGCATCAAATCGACGCTTAATGAAAATGGTCGGGGTATCGTTGTTGTCATGCCGCCATTCCTATATGACCCTCATTTCTCTGAAGAGGACGTAAAGGAAACTTACAGGATTGCCAGCGTTAGAATTCATATCGAGCGAATCATGCAACGGATAAGAATCTATCGTATCCTGATCAAATTTCCTCTGAGTATGTTGCCGTACTCTGATGATATCGTGTTCATGTGCTGTGCTCTGGTAAATTTACAACTACCTATACTGAAAGAAAGCGATTCGGAAAAATGAATTAGTGTACAGACTTACACGCTATAAATAAACATACATCATATTATTTGAGTATTTATTTATTTCTCAACCGAGTACTGTAAATATAATAAGTAAATATTACCGTGCATTCCTAATCCTACATTAATCATAATCAGTTTGCATTTGCCTAGTATACAGGGTGCGCCATTTATCTTGAGACAACCGAATATCTCGCCAGCAAAACGTTTTTCGAAAAAGTGGTTCATACAAAAGTTATCAAGTTCAGAGGGGGAAATAAGATAGCATTGCTTATTTTTCATTTGGTGGACGGGTTCAAGGTTATTTAAAGGTCAGCGTTGGTTTTTCAAATGGAACCCTATATTTTTTTTATCAATTTCGCAATCTGGGGAAAAAAAGGAACAACTTTTGTTCGAACAGTTTTTCTGTTGGGTTCATATTTTTTTGGATATTCAAGTTCGAATTTTCCTCACATTGCATAGGAATTGTCGTACAAAAACAATCGTAATCCAAAACTGAACATGAAGCTGCCAGAAACTGCTTAAAATCATCATTATGTATCATGTGTTTCGAACATTATGATGATTTTGAGCATTTTTGGGCAGCTTCATGTTCAATTTTGGATTACGATTGTTTTTGTACGACAATTCCTTTGTAATGTGACAAAAATTCGAAATTAAATATCTACAAAAATTCAGACCCAACCAAAAAATTGTTCAAACAAAAGTTGTTTTTTTTGTTCCCCGGATTGCGAAATTGATAAAAAAAATATAGGGTTCCGTTTGAAAAACCAACGCTGACCTTTAAATAACCTTGAACCCGTCCACCAAATGAAAAATAAGCAATGCTATCTTATTTCCCCCTCTGAAC